>CM067501.1:36271473-36811473 GCA_034509495.1 Acestrorhynchus altus
GGTGAGGAGCACCACACAGCAGGGCTGTGGGGTTAGTGTGCAGTGTGCATATGCCTGTGATGGAGGAAACTGATTGTGTGTGTGTGTGTGTGTGTGTGTGTGTGTGTGTGTGTGTGTGTGTGTGTGTGTGTGTGTGTGTGTGTGTGTGTGTGTGTGTCTGAGAGAGACAGCAAGAGACATTATTCTTTCAAAACACACACATGCAGTGTTTCATTAGCATTTAGAATGTCAGGCGCACACACACTCACCCCAGCATGCTGGGGTGAAGGCTGTAGGTGTAGCTGCTGTTTGCTCAGGCTAAGCTCACTTTTAATTTTGATTCCAGGCTGTGATGAGCTCTCCAGGACATTTAAAGGAGAAACAAGATGGAAGCAAAGCGAGAAGTGAAGAGGGGTGAGGAGAGGCAGAAAAGGAACAAGGTTAAAAGAGAGAAGAGAGGGAGGAAAACAAGAGGGAATAGAGAAGATCGAGCAGATAGATAAAGAGACAGGAAGAAAAGAGGGAGGAGTGTGAAGGTGAAGAAAGAGAGGGAGAGGAGGTGGGGGACGAGAGGTGAGGAGAGCACTGAGGGAAGAGGAAAAATGAAAGGAGCAGGAAAAAAGATGTAGATGAGGTTGTTGAGTCTGGCACCCTGAGGGAAGACAGGAGTGAACAGAAATCAGGACAAGAGGCAAGTGACCATAAAACTCTCTCCCTCTCTCTCTCTCTCTCTCTCTCTCTCTCTCTCTCACACACACACACACACACACACTTTTAGTTCTGCCTGTTCTTGGCTCAGCCCTCAAGCCATTGATGTGTCTAATGAGTACCTGTGGACTGCCCACCCCTACCCATGTGCCTCACTCAGTCACTGACTCTTACACTCTCTCTCGCACTCCTTTTCTTCTCTCTTTATCTCTCTTTATCTCTTTTTTTATCTCTTGCTTTCTGTCTCACCTTTCTTTCTCACTCCCATTTTCTTCTTTGCTCACTCTCTCAGGCTGATTCAGATTCAAGACTCAGGATTCAAAGTAGCTTTAATGACATGATTAATGAACACAATATTTGTATGCCCTTAACTGTCAAATTACAATAAAGGCAACAACAATTACAAAAGTGACAACAATAATAAATTCAGATAATCATAACCAAAGTAAAGGTTTCTGATATATATATATATATATATATATATATATATATATATATATATATATATATATATATATATATAGCGTCAGGTATAAAAGAATATCCCAGACATCTTGGAATGGAGTTTTTTAGGTTCCTTCTGGTGTCCTGTGATAATCCATTACATGCAACTAGAATATTTTCATTCAGTTCCTGCAGATTTTGCATTAGGGGTGGAGTGTTGATAGTGTGTCTAATAGCATCCCACACATTTTCAAATGGGGAGAGGTCTGGCAAAGCAGAGATGATTCCTTAGTTGTCTTTACCAAAAATAAAAGTGAAGATGACACATTTGCAGCCTTTGATGTGGTGTTAAGGGTCTGCATGTATAAGCGCATTTCAGAAAATATGAAAAATGTGAAAAAGTTCATTGTGATTTTATATGCAAAAAAAAAAAAATTATATATTGATCATGATAAAAAAAGCACTTTACAATATTTAAATTCAGGTTTGACTAAAAAATAAATCAGTATAAAGGTTAAAACAAAATCTTGAGAAGCTTGAAATATATCACTTTAAATGTAATTAATATAAAATATATGAATTTGTTTATTAAAATATATGAATTTTTTTATTAAATGGTGGAAATCTTTCTCACAATATTCACATTTGTTGAACTGCACTAGTCCTGCATCTTATAGCTTTCTGCCAACCTTCCTGCTACTAACAGGATGACTCATGGGGTCACCACTTGCTCCTGAATGTCTGCAATCATGGAAATCATCTGTCAGTTCTCCCTATTTTTTGTTTGTGTAGGTCTTCCAGATCCTTCATGTCACTGGTGGTGCCTTCTTCTACTCTTTGTGTTGTTCTGTTTCCCTCTCTATCTCTATCTCTCTCTCTTTCTCTTCTCACACACACACATCCCTTGTGTATTCTCATACACTCTGATTTGACAGGGTTGTTTCTTGCTCTCTTTAAAACCTAGGGGTTCTCCTTCTCTTTCTATTGCCCTTCTCCCCTTCCTCATTTTCTTGAATGCCATTATTTCCTGCCCCATCTCTCTCTTTCTTTCCCACAAGGCTCATCTCTTCACTTAAAGTCTTTAGTCCTTCTGTGCTTAGTGTAATTTTCATGTGAGCTGTGCTCTCACCTTTAAACAGCCATGCACACACTGACATATGTAAAGAAGCTCTTGCTTTGAAAAAGATGAAAAAGGAAGGAATGCAGAGTTGAGTGGCCAGGTGAGAGGTGTTTGGGAGAAAATGATGAAGTTAAAGAACTGATTCTGAAAATGTTTACGTATGTTTATGTTAATATGTGAATCGATCAGTTTAAAGAGATAAAGTGGCCAAACTCCACCAAATGCAAGTGTTTTCCCTGAACCCCAATGTTGTCTCTTAGGGCTGCACCTAATTATTATGTTATCAATTAAGCTAATGAATATTTTTCAATTAGTCAGTTGATCTAATGTCACATTTCTAAAGGGCCTTTTGTATGTGTGTGTGTGTGTGTGTGTGTGTGTGTGTGTGTGTGTGTGTGTGTGTGTGTGTGTGTGTGTGTGTGTGTGTGTGTGTGTAATTTTTCAATATTTTCTTTAATAATTTCTCTTACTAAACATATATTACACATCAGGTCATCATTCTGCAACAGAAATACATCAGTGTTAACAGACAACCTCTAACTAACTGATGGAATGATAGAAGGATAGAATCAACCAAAATCAGATTATGAATACAACTGTCAAACCCAGATTTAGTTAGATTTAGTTGTTAGAACTGGAAAACAGCATCAGCAGCTCTGTGTCACAATCTTGTGTTGTGTATTTATGACTTTACTAAAGGCTTAGCTCAGATAGTCACTGTGCAGCCCTGGCAAACTGCATGAGTCATCACATGCTTACCTTAAACTTCTTTGATAAGTAACCTTGAATAGAATTGCTTTGTGTGTTTTATGTTTTCTCTAAAATCAAACAAAATGCCATCACGTAGCTAAGAACAGAAGCAGCACAGCAGGTATTGTTATATTAATAACAGTAGTTGAACAGGACATCTTCAAGGAGAACTTTAATATTTGCGGTTGAATGAAACGTAATTCAAATTAAATACAGCACATTTAAAAGTGGGAAACACGTCACCTGTTTTGGATTCAGTCCCACACAAAATTCTGTTATGTCTTATTCCTTGTGCATAAGGCCCTTCCTTGCATAAGACCCACAACCCCAGCTGCTCCAGAGGATGAGGCCTTTACCAAATTTAAGTTGATTTGGCCTAGAAGTGTCAGTGAAGGAGCATGTAGAATGAGACTGTGTGAAAAACTGCAGAAGTCGTGGACCTCAAGTATAAAACACACTGCTGGATTTGACATAACATTAAGAGTGCAGTATGTTTTCAGGAACACTTCCTCATCTGTTTACAAGTTTTACCAACCAGGTTTACTTTTCATCACCTCCAAATGTGATTTGAGTGATTCAAATGTTAACCAATCACAATATGGCCTGGGTGTGTTTACACATGGATTTTTATGGGGTCAGTTGAAATTTGAATGTGATCTCATCTCAAAGATGCATGTTAATTGAAGGTGAAAACAGAGTGTTTGAATGGGATTTAATTACCAGGCTACAAGTTACATGGATTAGTGTGATTACTGCTGAGTTTAATGAATCTGGCTCATAGTGTCTGGAAATCAACTGCACTGAACCGCACTGCAGTTCAGACAGAAAACACAGATAACAGATGGAACAAAAAGTTCATATACAGATATTATTTTGCAAAACATTTCTTGAACAGTGTAGCACAGTATGTAAATGTGTGGTAATTAACAAATGAAAGTGTAACAGGATTATGTAGACTAACTACTCTCATTGGGAATTTAAACAAGTCTAAAATAAAATAAAAAAAAAGTTATAAAGAATTGTAATATATAAAAGTTTGAATTGTCCTGAACTCTTATTATTATGCATCAACAATTCACTGTGGAATTCAGTATAAAAAATAATGATGAAATAGTATCTCTGCATTATGTAGCATACATTTTCTAAACCAACCGGCATGTAACAGGAATATAACACAACTGATAATACAGTCACCCAACAGGACATTAACACCATAGTGGCCTATTTGAATCCTTCACATACAAAACATGAACATGAGCATTCTTATCATACACTTAAAAATACTAAAATATACATTATTAAGAGTTTTTTAATGAATTTTTAATAAAGCAGTCACTCCACAGGACACAATGTTAATCATTTGACAAAAAGTATGAAATTTATTAAACATCATCCGACTTATCACAGTGAAATACCTGAAGGACTTACTGGTTCTTATAAATGTACTGGTATTATAAATGTAACACTGCAGGACAGCATTTTCATTATAAATCTTAATTTATTATAAAACTGCGATTATTATTGTGAGGGCTTTGTACTTTTTAAAATGGTATATTGAAAAACTAAACAAGTGTAAAGTCTTGTTAAAACACAAACAAATTGGTGATTTATTTTATAAATGTCTATATTACATTCTTAATGTTTCTTAATGTCACACCAGAGGACATTTTCCAGGTTTACCTACCAGAAAAACTTCATCAAACTGACAAGAATATTCAATCTAAAAGTAAAACAGTTACATAAAACATTCTATTCTGGAAAATTAAATTAATACATTGATTAGATGAATTGAGTACAGTAAAATCAGGTGTTATGTCACCCATCCATGTGTTATATGCATATGTAAACTTGGTACAGTATCAATTGCAGGTCAAGTTATTACTTTTGTTTAGCTATACTAATTACATAATTACATACCTCATATTTCAGGAAACCATGTAACAGTACCTTTTCATCACATTTAAATCATAAAGTAAATATATTCTGTTATGTTTAGAAACACTAATGTGGTATCAACTTAGGGTTTCAAATATACACTTTTAATAGAGTATAAGTGAAAAAGAATTGATTAAGCAAATTTAAAGGAAAATGCAGTGCTGTCTGTATTTCCACCTGAGTAAATTTGTGCAGTTATCATAAAATATGAAGGTGTTACATAAAGCTTGTTAAAGCATAAAGTAAAGCACTCTATTGTGATGACTGTCTTTCTTATGGACCATTTATTTCATGTCTTTTATGTATTCACTGTAAATAGAGCAACTCCACTCTGCTGTGCAGAATAATAAGTAGCCCTACACGGTGGCAATTACACAACTGCAGGATAAAGAGTGAAATGCATCTGTGTATGTTTTATTTTTGACATGGGCATTGATGAAACTGGACATTGTTTTGTGTGTGTGGAGTATGTCAATGTGGTGTCATTATCATTATGTGCCATAAGCCATCTGACCCTATAGATGACACTCTCCTCTGTTTAATTAGATTTGTTACATAGGACAGATTACACTTCATTCTTCTGCCTTATCCCATACACACCTCTGAGTGTGTGAGTAAGAGAGATTTGAATGTTCCAGCTTGTCTTTCTTAGCACATATGTGTGTGTGTGTGTGTGTGTGTGTGTGTGTGTGTGTGTGTGTGTGTGTGTGTGTGTGTGTGTGCGCGTATTTCTACAAGTTGTTATTACACGTTCTCATAGGGTCTACACATTTGGCCTCTTCTTTAACATCTGAGACAAACACACACACACACACACACACACACACACACACACACACACACACACACACACACACACTTGCACACACACACACAAGCTTCTCAGCAAAGCAGACATCTGTGATGATCAGCATATTTCCAGTAAGCAGAAATTAAAGCCAGCCTCACAGACAGGAGTAAAATCCTCTTCCTGTCTCTCTGAGAAAGCAGGGAATGTTCAGCAGTGTATTTATATCAGCTGCAGAACTTTTTTTGAAGCCACATGTTCACCTTGAATATATTTAGCACCTTCTCTCTCACATTTATATAAAAAAAACAGGTGTGAAAGCTATCACTCAGGGAAGTTACCCAGGTGAAATGTTTCTCTTTACATGTGCAGAAGCAAACTGTTCTCACACTGATATGAGACACTGATTAAATGGGGCAAAGTTAGACTGAGCTGAAGCTTCCAGGGAATGAAAGGTGCTGATCGTGTGACTATAATGTGTATGAGAAATGTACATAAAAATGATGTAAAATGTAAATAAAAAAAAAACATGTATGTTATACAGCATTAGTGTGCATAACTATTCACCCCCCTAAATTCAGTACTTTTGCAGCAATTACAGTTACAAGTCATTCTAAGTCTCTTAAGCTTGCCGTATCTTGCCACTGGGATTTTTGCCCATTCATTAAAGCAAACTGTGCCAGCTCCTTGAAGTCCATGGTATCCGCTGTTGAACAGCAGTCTTCAAGTCTGACTACAGATTCTCAATTGGATAAAGATCTGGCTAGGCTATTCCTTTACATTTACAGGTTTCGCCTTAAAACCCCTTGAGTGTTGCTTCAGCAGTATGATTTGGGTCATTGTCCTGTTGGAAGCTGAACCCCCATGCCAGGCTTAAATCACTGAAACATGTTTTGCTGAAGAATATGTGGGTTCTTGGTCACCTCCCTGACTAAGCTCCCTGATCTACCTTGATCACTCAGTTTGACTGAGTGGCCAGCTCTAGGAAGAGTCCTGGTGGTTCCAAACTTCTTCCATTTATGGATAATGAAGGCCACTGTGCTCGTTTGGCTCTTCAATGCAGCAGAAATATTTCTGAAATCTATGCAAATTTCTCAAAATCTGCTTCACAAAATGTCCAGAAAGTGAAGCACTGTGAATACTTTTCAGATGTGCTGTACATCAGTGAGCTGCAGACTAACAGAAGCAGTAGTCAAGACAAGCTCCACTTCCCTTTGAGACACTCATTCATGAATGAGTGATATACATGCAAAGGCTATAGGCATGGAGGAGTTTGAACCACTCATCTAAAATCAACTGAACTAACAGTCCTTTTTAAAGTACATACTTACATTGCATTTCCACTCAGGGGTCATTTATCATTAGTTGGTTCTTGTCCCCAAGGCTTGCTGTTGATCAGATCTTTTTTGAATTGTGGAAGATTCTCAACAGTACTATGGTATTGCACGGTAGTGTGTGTTGCAATGGTACAATATCAAAAAGAGTTGGGATTTGTACATCATTGATGTTACCTGTTTAGACTGACCAACAATGAATATCCAATCAAGAATCCACAGCTCTGTGATCAAAAATGGATCTGCACTGCATTTGAACAGATTATTGTTTTTAACTATACACAAGAGACCTGTAAGTAAGTTTCCAGTACAATGAGTGTACACTTCATAGCACTTGGCTTCCATGCCCTTTCCAAGTTTCTAATAGATTGCAGTGTGTACTGTCTGGCAGTTGAAGGATCTGGAGGTATCTTTATCGTCTTAGACTTTTCTCCATGATTGCAACTAATGAATGTCAGGTCATAAAGTGTGAACCTAAATTGTAGTGGCAGGATTCACCTTGGCACTGGACACTGGACAGGATGTTAATAAATTGCTCAGGAGTCTAAGTGGAGTGAAGAACCAAATGTTTTTTGTTTTGTTTTTTTTATCTCAAATATGTTTGGTTTAATTCACTCTTTCAAGTATTATTCATATATCCAGCTCATCCAACTAATCTCAAGCTGTTTCAGTTGTAATATTCTGTTCAAAGTGAGATACTTTCCATGATGACACATTTTTGACACATACAGTGCCTTGCAATGTGCCTTTTTACCTATTTTGTTACATTAAATATTGTATCTGATATTAATACTTTTTATCTGAATTATATGTGATGCATTAGCATAAAATACTCCAAGTTGGTGAAGTGAAATGAGAAAAAAAAAAAAAAAAAAATATATATATATATATATATATATATATATATATATATATATATATATTGAAATTATAAACTGAAAATTGGCATGTGCATATGTATTCAGCCCCTTTGCCATGAAGCCCATAAATAGTTCTGGTGGAACCAATTACCTTCAGAAGTCACATGCTTAGTGAAATGAAGTCCACCTGTGTACAGTCTGTCACACAATCTGTCAGTATATATAAACCTTTTCTGAAAGGCCTCAGAGGCTGCAATGTTATTAAGCAAAAGGCACCACTAACCAAACAACACCATGAAGATGAACTCCGTGAAGATCTCCAAACAAGTCACGGACAAAGTTGTTGAGAAGTAAATGTTGGGTTGGGTTATAAAAGGATAGTGCCATGTCTGACACAAAACCAACACATCATCCCAAGAACACCATCCAAACATTGAAACATGGTAGTGGCAACATCATGCTGTGGGGGTATTTTTCAGCAGCAGGGACATTGGGGTAGATGGATGGTGCTAAATGCCGGGATATTCTTAAACAAAACCTGTGATTTGAACCTGGGACAGAGGTACAGGAGCTTCAACAGGACAATGTATACTGTTAATACAACATTCGTGTGGTTTAAGGGGAAACATGTAAATGTATTGGAATAGCCTAGTCCAACTGAAAATGTGTGGTCAGACTTGATGACTGCTGTTCATCAGCAGCAACCATCTAACTTGAAGGAGCTAGTATAGTTTTGCCTTGAGGAATGGGCAAAAATCCCAGTGGCAAGATGTGGCAAGCTCAAGAGACTTATCCAAAGCTATTTGCAGATGTAATTGCAGCAAAATGGGACTCTACCCCCTCTAACAAAACAAGAAAAAACCTTAATGGGAAAAAATATAGAAAATGGCATTTGAGAAATATTTTTGGCAGATTTCATATGGGACCGTCATTGAGCTTATATGGACTTCAAAGGGTATTTAAAGATTTTTCAGAATTCCTGTGTAGTAAGTGGTGAAGAGCTGAAACCCTTCAAGTGGTGTCATGTAAAATGATTTATTCTAGAGAAATTAGCATAGTTCAAAATATTCTCAGAGGTGGTGTCAGAAAGCAGATATCTGAAATTACCTTTGGCTCCCTTGCAGTTATTGCATTATATTTTTATTTTTTTTATTTTTTATTTTTTTTATAAGCTGCATGATTATCATTGCTTTTTCTTTTCTCTTTCCTTTTAAAATCTAGTCAGGACAGAAAGGTATATGCAGGGCATTGCCAGGCAAAATGTACTGAAAGAAACACAAATTTGTCTTTGGATTAAACATTTTATCAGTATTGGCATTAGATAGAAAGCTCAGTTCATGGATCCTTCACCACTGTATGAGGGTCAATATGTTTCTCAGAGTCAATGCAATTAATCGTTTGAAGTCAGACAGCTGTAACTAATTGTTTACGTCTCAGCAATCTACTTCTGCAAAACATTTGAATCAGTGAAACCTGCCTTTAAATTCCACATTTTTCAGACCAGTCTCTCTTTGCATTGTATGTATTGTAGTTTTGTAGAGGTTTGTAGAGGTTTCTAATGGTGTCCTGCAAAAATGCAGTACCATTCAATCCATGCAGATTGAATCTTAATATCCCTGAGGGAACCCTCCCCTATGTATGTATTTATGTATGTATGAATGTATGTATGTATGTGTCTGTCTGTCTGTCTGTTGGTCTGTCGATCGACTGTTAAATGTATCTATCCTACACATTTAAAATTAGTGGTCTTCAAGGCAAGATCTTGCGACAGCAGCTGTATGCAGAAAGTGCCTATAATGAAGACCAACAGTTGTCTGGCATCATACAAAACTGCACCCCACAACATGTCGCCAGCCTTTCTGGACATGTGAAGTGTGATCTTGGTGCTCACCAGGGCACCTCCACACACAGATTAATTGATCATCTCCACCAAGACAAAACCAGGACTTATCACTGAAGATGTCCTGCTGCCATTGTGAGTGACTTCATGTTCATCTGGCTTGACACTATTGTAGATGTACAGGTTTGGTAAATCAGGCATTGGCTGGAGGAATCCAGGAGAAACCTGTAATAGCTTTGTTCTTTAGACTAGCCCACAAGATCTCAACCTTCTTCAAAATAAGAAATTACTGTTCCTTTATTTTTTTACCTGCATCATTTCTTGTTTTTTTTGTGTTTGTTTTTTTTTTCAGTAAAAACTTAATTGCTGATATTATTGCTGGTTTTCACTAAAGGTGCTTAGGTGCCTAAAACATCTGCACAGCCCTGTAAATCAGTGCACTTCCTGTTTTTTTTTTTACATAGATCTACTAGGAGTTGTGAGGAAGTGAGGAATACTCCAGTTTTGGCAGATAGAGATTAATCTGAAAGTATTCCTTTAAGGAATCTGTTATGAAGCAGCCCTTTATGTATGACACACTGAGTAAAGATCCTAAACAAGCTTCAAACGTCACAAAACAAATGCAAAAGCATGCGAAACCCACACTTTCACACGTGCTCCTGATCAGCAGAATGCAGTCAAAATGCTGACATGTGGCTGAGTGATGGAGCTTATCACACCATCTGCAAACATCCATCCATCATCCATCACTTTTCCTTCCTCCTCCTGTACCATTCATCATCCTCCCATCTTTTACACTGTGTCACCTAAATGAAAGAGGGGAGAGGGGAGAGAGAAGGGAAGAACTAAGGGAGGAGAGATAGACTGCAATAGAGGGCAGGGAGAGGAGGTGGAAATAGATTTTGAATGATTGAAGCGTAAAAGCTGTTTGTCATCTTTCCTCATCCTTCCCTCTCCTTCCAAAAAGTATGTCAGGACTTTTTGATTAGTTGCTGTTCATCCCCTGTAATGTCCCACTTTGCCCTCAATTGCCTTCCCTCTGTCTTTTTCTCTCTCTCCCTCCTCAGTCTCGTGTGGTAGCCTGTATGACTGCTATACTAAGTCAGATGGACGATCGGCACTATTCCAGCTACATCGAAACTTTCAGTGGGACTAGTGAGCTAGTGGTAAGTCTACACCCACACACATTACAGTGCTGTGCATTTCCTTAATTCATTATTTTATATGTAAGTAAACACAAAAGAAAACACATTCTCAAAATGTGTCCACACTTTGCCTGGTTAAGTCAGTCATGGATGTCAGTATTGGTCAAACATATAGTTGGATTGTTTTGAACGAACAGATTGGGATATTTTTCTGACCTAACATTGTGGGTCAAGCTTATGTCCTACATTAACAGAACCACAGTTTGGTAGTTTTTTGATGATTGCAATGGCATTGCAATGCTGCATCCCCAGAAGGATGTTATGACATTGCTAGGTGGTTGCTTTGAAGTGGTATGCCAAGTAGTTGCTATGAAGTTGCTAGGTGGTATGTAAATTGGTTTGCAATGTACAACCATAATCTAAACATGACACAAACTTTGGTTCTGTTAACCCAGCAAGGAAGGTTAAATGCTTGACCCAAAATGCTGGGTCAAAACAACCCAGAGCTGTGAATGTCTAATACTGACCCAATGGTGGATTTTTTCAACCCAGCATTTTAGTGTGTATGGACAGAAATTAAATGGACACCTGTTTATTCATGTTTCCCTGGAAAGTGTATAATTAAATGATTTTTCCTAACAGTGGCTACTTTGCACTAGATACTGCAGATACTCTGAAGCACTGCTTTGAAATGTTGATTGCATTTGGTATTTGGTGTAACAGAAATAAGCTATTTGATTTTGTACATATAGTGTATGCGACTTTGGCTATGAGAAAAGTCAGATGTTTAAAGTGCACCCATTATTGACATTATTGGCACAATAATTTACATTACACAAAAACACAATTTGTCTACATTAACCTATTGGCACTATGCCTAATGCCAGGTATGGGCTAGATGGGTATAAAGCAGTGGAACTGTGTTCTGTGGAATAATGGTGCACCATCCAGTCCTTTTCAGATGAGTTGGTGAGTTGGGAGTGTGGTGAGGTGATCATTCATAATCCTGACATCACTAATACGCTTGTCACTGAATGCAGTCAGATCCTCACAGCAAATCTAGTAGAAATCTAGTTGAAAGTCTTCAGTAGAGACAATTACTCCAACAAAAGCAAGATAAACACTTTATGAACTGGAGTACAAACAAAACCCAAGATGTCATATGAGTTGTTACCATTTTAAAATGTTAAAACGGAACAGAAAGAAGAAGAATAAATAATAGGAGAAACATTTGATTGTATGCTAAGTGCTTAATGTGTCACCAGTGTTATCTGTGTTACTGATGCTAAGCACCACTGGTACTTCTTGCGGAAGATCTTAAACATAAGTGAGTGAGTATGACAGTATTACAAGCACTGGTTCATTTGAATAATGTTGTTGTGTTTTGTTGTAGGACTTTTTGATGGAGACGTTCTTGTTGTTTAAGGATCTAATTGGTAAACATGTGTATCCTTCCGACTGGGTAACCATGATCATGGTGCAGAACAGGTGAGGACACACACACACACACATACACACACACACACTCACACACACACAAACACACACACACACACACACCTTTCTCACAGTCACTGCATTGTCATGTCTGGCTCTGAACAGCACAGCTGCATGCAGCTATGTGACAAGCTTAGTAAACACTGTGGCAGACATCCGTAATGTTCATCTCAATGGAAATAATGCATTCATGAAGGGCATCTGTGAACACCATGTTCCATCTCTGAATGGACAGACTAAAGATAATAGCATTTATAGTGCTTCATTTTGAAGGACAAATAATCCGGCAGGATTGATTCTTCCCATTCAGTCAATGTAAACAGCCACAACATTTGCATTACACTAAACTGCTTCCCATGGTACAGTGCTGAGGGTGCGTTTTTAAACAAACCTTGCTCATAACAGTTTCCAGTATGGTACAAATACCAGTGAATTATTGTTGATCTTGGAGTTTAGCATTTTAAATCTCAAATAGGAGTACATGTGACCCAGCATTCAACCCTGCGTTCACTCCACTTTACTTAATTCTCATTTTATTTGTTGGTACAGATTCCTTTCTCTGCACTCATTGGGGTCATGGTGGGGTGGCTGTTGGTCATCATGGCATAATCACGTCGGGGGCCGACTACAAACCTCATTCACTTTTCCATGTAGTGCCAGCATGCTGTATACTGGTCTCCTCTCCCACTGCAACCACAACTATTGTGCCCAATCTACATACAATCCTCATCCAAATTTGCTAGTGCTACCAGCCTCGATTGCTAGTGCTACCAGCCTCCAATCCAGAGTGGCTTACAAGGGCACTCATATTACAGAGGTGGGCCAGAGTACTGTTAGGAGTCTTTCCCAAGGAAGACTTATTGGTAAGCAAAGTTATTGAGCAAAGTTTCCCAAAATGGGTATCAAACCCCAAGTTCTCACATGGTGTGATGGCTTGCAGGTGGTGTTATCTGTTGTGCCACTCCAAACATTAACATTGTGTGAGCATGCTGACTACCATTCTTCTACATCACTCATGCAGTGTTAGAGCGCCAGCAACGACCCTAGTTCACACTCGCCAACACAGTGTTAACATGCTGACTGTGGACCTTGTTAGCACTGTTTTTAAGTGAAGCCCCTAAAAGACAGATGACACAGTTATCAGACTGTGTTTCTGCTATATCTTTCAGTAATTTCATTGCTGTTGCCCTTTAAAAATGACAACTGATTCATGGAGCTTTTCAGCTGTAACTGAACTTTTTAAAACTTGCTTAAATTACTGATTCATTTTGGAACAGAGAGTAGCCTCCACCATTGATTACAACATTTAACATTTTACCCTGTTTATTATTTACCATCCAGGTAAATAAATATAGAATTATGAGAAAGGTCTCTTTTAGATACTGGATGTGTATGATGTGTATGTGATTGGTCTCAATGTGTAAATGATGATAAGTCTCTGTTTGTTATCCAATCAGAGTGTTTCTCAGAGCCATCAACACCTATGCAGACACCATGAACCACAAATTTCTGGACAACAACAACTTTGAAGTGCAGGTGTGTGTGTGTGTTATGAAATATGTCTTATAAACAATAAGAAACAATGACTCATGAAGGATTTCTCTCTCTCTCTCTCTCTCTCTCTCTCTCTCTCTCTCTCTCTCTCTCTCTCTCTCTCACTTGTCCCCTCATGGATGCAGTTGTGGAATAATTACTTCCATTTGGCTGTGGCGTTTATTACCCAAGAGTCTTTGCAGCTGCAGCACTTCTCCCCTACGAAGAGAAACAAGATCCTTGCAAAGTAAGACAACAGAATACCACACACACACACATACACACACACACACACACACACACACATAGATACAGACTAGAGCATGACACCTCATCTAGTCACACTTCTGTAGAACAGGCAGTGAACTTGTAACCATTACCAAATCATAAATACGCCACTCTGACTCTCACAGTGAGCACAGCAGTCAAAAACAGACTGTCTCAGTCAGTAGAGACTGAAATGAGGAAACCAGACAGAGAGCAAACAAACAAATTTACACCTTAATGAGATACATCTTCTTTTTCCTTTGTGTTTTTTCCAGATATGGTGACATGAGAAGATTGATTGGATTTGCCATCAGAGACATGTGGTACAAGTTGGGTAAGTGTGTGTGTGTGTTCATATATAGAAGCTTTCACAAGAAATCAGTGTATGCAAATTGTCTGCTTCATTTCCATTTCAGAGCATATTTTGTGTGTGTGTGTGTGTGTGTGTGTGTGTTTATGTCTATGTGTGCATGTGTGTTGTAGGGGTGAATAAAATCTGTTTTATCCCTGGTATGGTGGGACCGATGCTGGAGATGACGTTAATTCCTGAGGAGGAACTTCGCAGAGCTACAATACCCATCTTCTTTGACATGATGCAGTGTGAACACAACCATACAGGACACTTTAAAAAAGTACACACACACACACACACACACACACGCACACACACACACACACACACACACACACACACACACACACACACACACACACACACACACACACACACACACACACAGATGACTGATGGCTTACTGTCAAATAATGCAAATACATTTTTTGCTCAAATAACTAACATTCTCGTGCACACCCCTTGCAATCCCCCTCTCTCAGTTTGAGAACGAGATCATTCTGAAGTTGGATCACGAAGTGGAAGGAGGTGGAGGAGATATTCGATACATGGAGCTGCTGCAGACAATGTACATGGTTACATATATATATATATCTATATAGCACATGCACATACATAAGCATAATTTACTAAATCATAATACTTTTTATTATAATGAATATTATTATTTTTGTTGTGATTTTTATTTTTGTTCATTTCACCCTCTAACACCCAGTACACTGCATTTCACTACATTTATCTCACACACAAGTAAACACAGTGCATGTACTGTTTCAGATCTGTGTGTTAAGGCCTAAGAGGGGGTCTAGAAGCTGAAGTGTGGCCTTGTGCCATGAGAGATCTAAATCCTCTTCAGCCTCAAATCTGAGTTGTCCAAGAGAGCCAAGTCAGGACATGAACACACTCCATATCTGTGTGTGTGTGTGTGTGTGTGTGTGTGTGTGTGTGTGTGTGTGTGTGTGTGTGTGTGTGTGTGTGTGTGTGCGTGTGTGTGTGTGTGTGTGTGTGTGTGTGTGTGTCAGGGCTTTCATACATCACTTGCATTATGAAAATATGCATGAATATGTTTCAAATTTGTGTTTATGTGTTTGTAACCCTAGCCTGCTTGAGTGTGCTCAGGAGCGCCCCCTACTTTTAACAGAGATGCGGAACTTTGTCTCCCTGGTGACTGGTCTCCTGGAGCGTCTCCTTGACTACCGAACAGTGATGAGTGACGACAGCCGGAACAACCGTATGAGTTGCACTGTCAATCTTTTGGTAAGCCACCAAAAGTGGTAAGCCACTCCTACCCATTCACGCAAATATCTTCCCACCTCAGTAGAAAAGAATAAAGACCTTCACCTGCCACTCAAGCATTTAACTGAACATTACACTGAGCTGTCAGTCTTCAGCCCAGCAGGTTAGCTTTATACCCCTCAAACATGTCAAATTTTCACAACAGCTTTCTTCTCTTATCTGTCTTTGAACTTATCCATCAATGTCTTCTGTTTTTGTCCTGACATTTTTTCTCATGAGGAATGATCTATTGTGGTTCATGATTCGCATAATATATTGACTTGATCTTTGGTTTACAGTTTGTGTAATCAATTTGTTCCTATCACTGATGCGTGCCTTCTCTCTTCTGCCACCAACAGGGTGCTACGATAATATCTGCACCACTGTATGGTACACAATACGTCCATAACACCATTCTGCATTCCAGAATCCTTGCTACCAGTACAAGAACACATATCAGAATGGAAAGCACATGCAACACAATGACCCTATATAATCAGTCCAGTAGTGTGATGAGGCCCATCCTTGCTAACATCACACGTGCAACTGAGTGTGAAACATGAATTATTCATGTCTCACAGTGTCAAACCTGCAAAGATTCATTCCTGTCAATGAAATACATATATACAGTATACATATATTTTACAATCACTGGCAATAACTGTGATCTGCCATCTGCATTCTTTTGTCTTTTGCTTAAAACAACTTCAGGGTATCATCAGCGCATGATGCAGCATGTGATGAGCTGAACAATCCTTAATCCTGTGGTTTCAAATACAACCATAATGCTCTGGCACTGCTTCAGATGTTCAGTATAAATGTCATTACTTGTGTCGGATTCACAGCAGTAACTCAGTCCATCTGCCATCATCTTCATCCATTATGATTCTTCTGGCATAGGAATAACATCAGCTATTGTTAATATGTTTCATATCTCCTTCTTTCTCTTTATCCTTCACCCACATTTCTCACATATGCAAATGCTAAGGATTCTTAAATTCTAACACTGATAATTGATATTTTTTAGATTTCCATAAAGGCCAACACTTTCAGAATCATTCTGATCATGACAAAAGCTCAGCTTGATGGTTTGCAGGAGCACTCAGATGTTTAGGATTTATATGTCAGTCATATTTATATAGAGGTTTGAGTCTCGGATGTGATAATAGGCCTTGGAGAGCTCAGTTGGATATATTATCATTGTGGGATGGGAATTGTATATTCTCATTTACAAGTAAGCCCTGGAGGAAAGGGAATGGGTTATACAGACTGAGGGCATCTGGGATTAAGTGACTTATTCAAGGACACACTGGCAAGCTTCAGTGAACAGAGACCCCAGGCTCTGCAGTCTTGCAGGCTTACAGCCCTCCAGCTTATTCCCAATGTAGCTGATCCTAAACAGGGTCAACATCACTTTTCTCCTTGTTCCTAACCAGCCAGCCAATCAGTAATCAAATTGTAAGCATGCATTGCAGAATAGAGTTTTCCTCCTATGACATTGAATTGGAGTACATTTCTAATTGGAGTACATGAATTGGAGTACATTTGTTGTTGTGGACATAATACATGGGACAAAACAAAAGAGATGTGAGCAGATAAGTCACAAGTGCAGCATTAGGATACTGGTTACCGAATTCCCCTCCCCATCCCCATTGTTGTGTTAACATCCCAGCTACGACCCTTATCCAAAATTGCAGTAATGAACATCATCCAAAAGTAATAAAAGCAAAAGCTCCTTCCATATGCCTACCATGGTGTTAAGCACCAACTACGGCCCTCATTCAAAAAAAAAAGACACCGCAACATTACCATTCTGTCTATGGGCTTTGTTTTAAACTGTGCTTTTTTTCAGAGATTCTCTGGCAGGCAGACATTATTTTGTCTAAAATCACACACTGTCAAAAGACACACAACTAGCTACCAAACTGTGTTTTTGCTACATTTTTTTGTTGCTCTTTGAAAGAGCGTCTAAGCAGGAACCTTCTATGTCGTGGCAGTCTCCATACATACTGAGAGAGCTGTGGGGTTCTTGTATTTTAAGGCTTTCAACATCAACAGAAGCTCTTAAGTGGAAAAATATCAGGGTGGTTACACCATTTTCAGAAGCATTTAATATAGATTTGTTTAGACATTTCCTCATTTTTTACATTTTGTATTCACAGGTTTTCACAGCCTCTAAGCTGCATCGGTCTTACAAACATCAGTATGCATTTGTCAGCCTGAGTATAGAATGCAGTGAGAGTGTATTATTAGAGTCTAGTATTACCTGCATTAGCAAGTGCACAGGGCCTCACTGCTTGATATGCAGGGATTGTGTAAAGCCAGACATGATTATTTTCCATTATGCAGAAGACAACAGCAACATGTGGGCAAGATATAAACACATATAGTGACATTTCAAGTTTTGTTTTACTTTTGATCAGTATGGCTTATAGTTCATGAAAACCAAAAATATAGAATCTCAAAATTTTACTATCACTAGAATCACACAATAATATTTTATTCAAATTTGAATAAGTTACAAATCAATCATCAACTTTAAAACAAATATATGAAATATATTAAAATTTATCTCTTTAAATGCAATGAATATAAAATGATTTTTTATATTCTAACGGTTTAATTTTTGAATTAAATGATCAAAAACCTTATTGACATTATAAAGAATTTTGAGATGCACTAGTATATATAGACACACACTTTATATTCCAATTATATGGAAATAATTATTGTCTTGTTCTGTGTTTTTGTTTTCCAGAATTTCTATAAGGATATCAATCGTGAAGGAATGTATATCAGGTAATTTGATATATAATATACAATGAATAGAATACATAAATATATTTGTGTTTGTGTGTGCATGTGTGTGCACCTATTTTTGTGCATGCTTGTGTTAGTGTTTGTGTGTGCAGTAAGTGCACTGTAGGTTGTGTGCTGTCAATATTTAGCTGCTTTGGTGTGTGTGTGTGTGTGTGTGTGTGAGTGTGTGTGTAATCTGACAAGGGATTATCTAGGCCTTGCTGAATTAATGTTAAAATCCAGAGGATCAGCCTCCTCTCCTCCGCCCATAGCAACACGCTCACTCATTTTAGAGGGGTGGGGGTGGGGGGGGGCTGAACACTGAACAAAGATGGTTGAACTGCTGGAACGGAGAAGTTATTGAGAGACATTATGAGTTAGATGGAAAAAGATGAGATCATTTGGCATGTAGGCGAGAAAGAGAGTTTGTGTGTGTGTGTGTGTGTGTGTGTGTGTATGTGTGTGTGTGAGACAGAGAGAGAGACAGAGAGAGAGAGAGAGAGAGAGAGAGAGAGAGAGAGAGAGAGAGAAAGAGAGAGAGGGGTGAAATATATTGATGAAAAAGCAAACAACAGTTCTATGGGGAATTAAAAAGAGAAAAACAGAGTGAGGCTGGAAGGGAGGTAATGAAGGGAATCAAGAAGCAGACGGTTGAGAGGAGGGATGAGGGTTAGTATGGGGAAGAAGAAGGAGCCAGAAGGAGAAAGTGGGGTAGAAGAGCAATAAGAATAATGCAGGGCTTGGAAAATGCAGATAAGGAAATGGGTGACTGAGCATGAAGGAAATCAACAGAGATGATACTGAAAGTCTGAAAATGAGTGTGATACAAGACCCTGACTAAAAGTGTTTGTTTAAACCTACAATACCGAAGTCAAAAAGTAAAACAAAACAATATAATATAAAAAATGAGTAATTTTTAAACAGTATTGTTAAAAGGTAAAGAGTCATATATTCATTTACATGACTTGAAATGTTTTATAATTTTACCTTTGATCAGTATGGTTTATAGCTCATGAAAATCAGAAATCCAATATCTCAGAGAAGCCTTCTGACAGGTATGTTAATTTATACACTCAGTACTTGGTTTGGACTCCTTTATCACAGCTTACTGCATCAGTGCAGTGTGGCATGGAGACAGTCAGCTTGTTCCTCTGCCCAGGTTGCTTTGATAGTGGCCTTCAGCACGTCTTTATTACTGAGTTGATTGTTTCTCTTCTTCCTCTTGACAATACCCCATTGATTCTATATGGGCTTCAGGCCTGGAGAATTGCCTGGCTAATCAAGCACAGTAATATCATGGTCAGTCAACTATTTGGTAGTAGTTTTGGCTCTGAGGGCAGGTGCTGAGTCCTGCTGGAAAAGGAAAATCGACATCTTCATAAAGCCTGCAGAAACTTCACACATGCACCTTGGTTTCTATGCCTCTCCACTCTTCCTCCACACTCTATGAGTTTGAGTTGAGACACCAGAACTGAAATGCAAATTCACTTTCATTTGAAAAGAGGACTTTGGAGCACTGAGCAACAGTCCAGTAATTTTTCTCCTTAACCCAGGTAAGACGCTTCTGGTGCTGTCTCTGCTTTAGGAGGTTTGCTGGCTTGATATTAGGAACACTGCAGTTGTATTTGCCTCACTGGAGAGATCTGTGCATAATGACTCTTGGTGCACTGACACCAGCCTCAGTCCAGACTTAGTGAAGCTCTCCTAAGTTGTTGAATCAGCTTTTTTGAATTGGCTTTTCTTGACAGGCTCTTGTTGTTCCTTTTCCTACAACATTTTCCCCTTCCGTTTAACCTTTTATTGAAATGGTTTGATACATCACTGTCAGTTCAGCAGCCTTCCCCATTGTGGTTTGCATGTGCTGATCTAGTACGTACAATGTTTAAACTGTAATTTACTCAAAGTTGAAATGAAATTTTCAAATAAGCTGAAAAACGGGATTGATATGACAATTTAAAAGTTGCATTGTTTACTCATTTTGTATTGCTCTTACACTAAAATGTATTGGATGAAGATTTTAATGTAAAAAAAAAAAGTATGTAAAAAAAAGAAGAAATTAGGAAGGCAAATACTTTTTCACAGCACTGTAGATATTTAAATGTAGTATATATGTTGTATATATTTGATTTACATTCTGATTCTAAAGCCATATTCGGACAGGGATAGTTTTACATGGGGAGGTGGAGTAATGTAGTTTAACAACAGGATGTGCATAATATGTGGTTTGACTACTGATAATGTATTACACACAAGAATAATCCACAAGAAATAAGCTTAGTTTGAAAAAAACTACACTTGTGCCACATCTGCATCCGCACTAGGTATGAACCAGCCTGCACGCACCCTCATATACAGCCCTTGAAAGCAGCCTCTACACCTGGTCTTTCATCCACTGTTTAGTCCAGTTCTGCAGTAGATATGAACATTTGCCTCAGATTTTAACTCTATTTTGGGAAATTCCCCAAAACACTCCTTTTTCACAGGATCTGGGAGAATGTTTACTTACATGTCGATTTGCACAGGATTAATGTAACACTAGGTTATTCTTACGTTTAATTGTACAGGAGTCTTTTATGGCATTGGAGTGTGCAGTCTATAAAAATGACTGATATGGCACATTCAGACAGGAATAAAAATACAAAGAACCTCCAGTAAAAATTGCTTTACCCCACTTCCTGATGTTAAACTAATATGACCTAAGGTGTAGTCTGCACCCAGTCTGCAAGGGTTAACAGAAGAGGAAAATTACATCTCTGAACTGTACTGTGCAAGCTAACATCTCAGCACCTCAGCAAGTGAAAGTCCCTTTTTGATTTACTCTCTTTCATCACCTCCTCACCTGCACACCACTGCCCTTCCCCCTCCTCTCTCTCTCTCTCTCTCTCTCTCTCTCTCTCTCTCACACACACACACACACACACACACACACACACACACACACTAACACAATCAACCTGGCCAAGACATTAAAGCCTCTGGAGGATCTGCAGGGTATGAGTCTTCATCTCATATGCATATTCTCCCCACTGAGCCAGATCATGCTGCTAGATCAATATCCTTCCCCAGTGAGTGTTATTCTAGTCACTGATCCACATGCCTTCTCAAAGAGGAGGAGAAACCCGGAGATGTTTTCAGTCCAGGCTGGAAAATGTACTCTGGACCCAGTGTATAATTCTATAAATATATGAAGGCTCGAGTCCCCTTCATATCTCTGCCAGTACTGGAAGGGCCAGCTGCAGCCTTCGCTGAAAGAAGGAAAAGACACACCTCCACCCTCCCACTAGATAAAGAATATTACTGCATCAAAGCATTCAAGGTTGCAATTAGAGCGGGAGAGATGGAAAAAGAGAGGAAGAGACAAATAAAAGGCAATAAAAAAGAAGATTAAAGACTGAAACAAAAAGATGCAGAGAGATAAAATAAGAAAAATCATGAAAAGAACAAAGAGACGCAGACGGAGATAAAGAAAGAATAGGGGCCAAGGGGGATATAGAGAAGAGAGTGAAAGAAAGAAGAGGAGAAGGGAGAGTGATTTCTCCTTCACTGTTTGACATACAGCAGCCTTGGAGGCACATTAAACTTGGATGCGTGTATGGCTGGAGAAAGGGGGGCTGACTGAGGCGTGACAAAATTACTACACACGTTTTACACACACCAGGTCAAGGCTGAATATCTGAAGCAGATATCTGCGTTCTGGTTTATTCATGTCCCAGTTCTGCCTGTCATGTGAAGATTTGCATAAGTTCTTCTTCATGGTGAGTTGCAACACTGTAAAGAATCACACCAGTGTTTCACTCCAGAAGAGATGGGATTCACCTGACTCATTTGATTCACCTGATGGGGAAAGCTCAGATCCTATCATTCAGACCAGTGGAGCATTTTCTGTAGGTTGGAGACTATACAGCCATATACAGACAATTTCTGCTCCAAATTACTTTCTCACACCTAGACAAAACATGGCATTGCTCCAGCCCTTGAAGCTTAGGTCATTCTGTTTAAGAAGGGGCCAGAGGCATTTGAGAATGGTTATTGATTATCTGTTATTCACCTTGGCATCTACACTTTATACTTCCAAAACCTGGCATTTGCTGCGGTGGACACCTGTAGTAATGAAAAGAGTGACTGTATAAATCATACACAAAAAATGGTGGCAAAGGTTCACGACTGCAAAAGGTGTTGTCATGGAACCATTAAGAATGGCAGCAGATCATCTCCAGAGCTAAGTCCCTCTTTAGAATCCACGTGTGGAGGCACTGAGGCCAGCACCAAGATAAATGGTTTGCTATTAAGCATCGCACATCCAGAAGCCCCTGGGTTCTTCACGACAGGTACTTTGACAGCCCAACGTTACGTTAATAAGGTCATGCAACCAGTGGCCTTTTCTGAACACACACACTCTGGTGCATTGTTACAACAGGACAACACTCATCTACATACTGCTGCCCTCTCAAGAGCTTGTCTTGAAGACACAGATACTAAGTCATGGCCAGTCGCTTCACCAGACCTGTCCCGATTAAAATCACTCCACCCCACCGCGAAATCTGCAAAAAGAGTTAGAATATTCAAGCTGCATGAGATGGTTCATCGCAGGACACCACCAAGAACCATTAGAGCTCCCTTCCAAGACATGGCATGGAATGTTGCATTATACCCAATGCCATACAGAGAGTCATTACTTCTGAATGTGTGGCTTAATAAGTATTGTCCATATCAGTCCAACTTTGTAACCTTTGTAACCTTAGTCATATTCTGTTCTTCTTTTTTCTCTGGAAGAACTGATAAAAGCCCTGGCTGAAGTTATCAGTTAATGCTGATCAAATCAGTGCAGTAGATCAGGAGAATCGGTTTAACTTCTACACAAATGCACGTTCAGTTCTGATTTACAGGTCCAATACTGGCCTCTTATGGAGGGCATCATGAAGTACAGCTTAGTAGTTTACAAATAGATCATACGATGTGTGTGTGTGTGTGTGTGTGTGTGTGTGTGTGTGTGTGTGTGTGTGTGTGTGTGTGTGTGTGTGTGTGTGTGTGTTTTCCAGGTACCTGTACAAGCTGAGGGATCTTCATTTGGATGGTGATAACTTCACGGAGGCTGCATACACACTTCTGCTGCATTCAAAGCTGCTTAAGGTTCTCACACACTACTCATATGCACATACACACACGCCTTTGAGAGCAGTACTAATAACATGTTTGTACAGGCAGCATTTACACTCACACATACTGCTGCTGCAGACAGATATTGTTTGACCCTAGATAAAAGGTCACTATGGCAATGAGAGGAATATTTTAGTTGGTGCAGTGGGAGTTCTCTGGGATGAAAAGGCATCGTTATGGGCTGATTTACAGTCGTCCGTGACAACGGCCAATGGCACTTTGTGGCTAGATAAAGCACTCAGACTGGATTTATAACTTGGGTTCAGCTCCTGCAGACTAAACACCTTGATTTATGAGGCATTTCCCCCCCAAATCTCTCTCTCTCTCTCTCTCTCTCTCTCTCTCTCTCTCTCCCTCTCTCTCGGGTCATATGTGATCAATATTTTCAGGAGTGTGCAGTTTATTAATTTGCATTAAATTACATTCAGACCTGTAATTCCCTGGGGAGCACAGTCCCACACTTTCCCCAAAGGCCATCTCTTTATTATTAGAATAGAATAAACTGCCTCAATAACAGATGTGATTTCACAGGGCCATTTTCATATCTGTATAGTCTGCAACAGGCTATATATATGCTAAATTGAATTGACCAAAGCATTTGTCAAGTCCTATAAAGTCATCTAATTTACAGTTTACCTTATTTTGTTTCATTTCCTCCCTGTCTTCATTCCATTCATTTCAGTTCTTTTCAATCTATCCCAATTATCCTACCTTGCTCTCCCCCCACTCTAAATAACACACATCCTTCTCTCACAGTGGTCAGATGACCAGTGTGCACCTCAGCTGGATTTCCAGACCCCTCAGTCCCAGCGGCAGCTCAAAGAGACGCTCTACGAAACCATCATCGGCTACTTTGACAAGGGCAAGGTGCACTAGACTCTGCGCTCACCTCACATCTATCTCACTCCTAAACATGTCAGCAGTTTTGTGGTGTCAAGTGTTAATTACTTTCAAGGCACTGATGCAATCGACCTGATCTCTGTAGCGTACGGCAGATTGCCATAGCACATTTTACTGCATTACTTTATTAAATAATTAGTTAAAAGGGACAACAAAATCTCAGGCATGTCTTGAACTTATAGTACTTGAAATCATTTGAAAAGATTAATATTTCAGCAACTTCTTTGTGGTTCCTGTTAGAGCTTTGTGACAGCAGGTGTTGTGTTAATTCCTAAATATAGGGAAACTGTGCTCATCCATATAGTATCAATATGGCAGACAAATTAGGTTGGCAGATGCAGGAGAATTCTATTAAAGCAACACTATGTATATTTTTTTACCTAAGAATAACAGCTTTAAAATCAATTTGATGCTCCTCAGATATGTAGAAGGGAGAATAGTGTTACCATTGTTGCTACCCTTTGCTTGGCATGCTGTTAAATGCAGTATGTAACATTTGAGAAGTTAGATCAGAATCAAATCAAGTTTATTGTCATTTATTGTCACACAGGTGTAAGGGAGACACATAAGAAAAACACTAATAATAATATAAATATAATAATACCTATATATAATATATACCTATATGTAATATAGAGCATTTACACATTAACATACACTATAGATACATTATACATACATTAATGCACTTATATTTCTGTGCTGCCTTAGTCCACATGACTATTTTTCTTTTAAGTATCTCAGCTCATCAAGAAAAGTGTGTCCTTTAATATTGGCACAGCACGAATTACACCCAGCAGCAAAAAATATCAATTCTCCATAGTGCTGCTTTAAATTCCGACCCATTCAAATGCAAGATACAACAACCTATATGTGGGCCCACACATCAGATCTCCTCTCTTGCATAAATACATATTGTCGCTGTTACAAGAAAACTTGTTTCTCCAAAATGGCAACTTTACCAGAGCAGTAAAAATGTCAAGTCCGTATATTAAGATTTGAATCCAAGTCCTTGATGTGCATTTCTATCCATCTGTTCAATATGAAGGTTTGACACAATGATTTCTTTTCACTGCTTGGCCAAATGGATATTGAACCTGTGCTTTACCTTTTTGTGCAGTACAGACCTCGAAGAGGTTATAGATGTACTATGTCAAATGATGTGTCTGTAAACAGGTCTGTTTGAAACTTACTGCGGTCTAATGAGAGTATATGCCTTCGACATGCAGTTTGCACTGTGTTAATGGAGAGCTATATCTGAGTTACCTACATTAGTCTTATTTTCCTCCACCATTATAAATATAAACAAATGTGGAGTCAAACAGTGGATCCATGCATCTTTAAGCCCTGCTGCTGATTAGTTCTGTGGCTCCAAGTACAGTTAGCTGACCATGCTGAGAAACATTTCTATGCATTCTTTGCTGAACTGTGTCTGTGTGGAAAAGCCACCACGGTGGTTACCCTCTGTTAAGTCCTGCAGTGGAAAAGAGGCCAATGTAAAGAACAACTGAAACAACGGAAACAAATGATTCAAACTATGTCAGAAGTGAAAACATACATTTATACATTTGTTTTATAGTAAAAATAATGGAATGTAGGATGTAACAATACACTGTGTATTGCATATATATATATATATATATATATATATATATATTTCTACATACATCACATAACCACAGCATCTCCTGACATGGTTGAATTAATGTGATTATATGTAAATAATACTGTATTTTGCACTTCTAGTTAGATGTTAACTGCATTTCATTTACTCTGAATCTATGCTCTGTGAAAAGAGGAATCTAATGTAATGTAATTAATCTTACCTGATCTAATCTAATCTAATCTAATCTAATCTAATCTAATCTAATCTAACCTAATCTAATCTTAAACCTAGTGAAAGCAGATAACCATCATGTAGTCCTTTTTATTATTCAGAATTCAGACAGTATGTCTACACAAGGGTGAATGGAAGCTGATTTCTAACTGCAACATTTTCAGGTTTCGTAAAGTTAATTATGGTGCAGATTCTTCTAAAGAGATTGTGATCTGAGCTTAAAGCAATTTGAATCCATAACGATGGGTAAAGTTATTTTGGCATACAATTAGACTTAAATTATGTACTAAGAGTGACCTTCACACATTACATTTTAACATTTGCATCTATGTTTGTGTGTGTGTGTGTGTGTGTGTGTGTGTGTGTGTGTGTGTGTGTGTGTGTGTGTGTGTGTGTGTTTCAGATGTGGGAAGAAGCCATTGCTCTGTGCAAAGAACTCGCTGAACAGTATGAGTTGGAAGTGTTTGACTATGAGCTGCTTGGACAGAACCTGGTAAATACACAATCAATCATGGATGTTTCTGTTTCAGTTCTGATATTTTAACCTAAAAAGTCTAGTTGCTAATAAATGAATATATTTCAATTCATTCATAATTATTAAGTCACATTCGGTTGTGCTTGAAAATGTATGAACAGTTTTCTGCATGAATTTGAAATAAAAGTCCAAAACGATGATAAACAAACCCAAAATCAAATAATCAAGACAAAAGAATTACACCTGGTCATTTTATTTATTGAGGAAATGGTCTAATGTTATGTGTGAGATGCAAAAGTATGTGAACCTTTGGTTTCAGTATCTGTTGTGACCCCCTAGTGCAGCAATAACTGCAGCTACATATTTCTATTATTTGTTGAATAGTTCTACACATTGGCTTGAAGGACTTTTAGCCTATTCCTCCGTACAAAACACCTTCAATATAAATATAAATATTTTATCAATATAAAAGTTATATTTGTGGGTTTCCTCTCAAGTACTGACTGCTTCAGGTAATTCCCAAACATTTCTACTGGATAAAGTTTTAGGTCAAATCTGTGCTGAAATAAAGAAAATTTTAGGGTTCACAAACATTCAAGCACAAGTGTACCTACAACAACAGTTAATTACAAGTTAATTACATTGACATTACATTTATTCACAGGTTCACATTTACTTTTTGATGTCAAGAAAACATTGTGAATTTGTCAGGATGATGCTTATTGACTGTAAAACAAGATCCAAATCCAATATTCTTCCCTGAAAGGAAAGCTATATCTCTGTAATACTAATACTCTTAATACTAAAATCTCACTAATACCTAGTCTCTAAATCTGTAATACCTACTTTAATCATTTCCAGCAAATTACTTAAAAGAAAATATCCACCCTAATCACATGAAAATCTCCTTTGAGTTGCCTTATCTTTGAAGTCAAGGTTATATTCCTGCTTTCAGACATTCTGACGGTTGGATGTGAATGTGTGTCTGTGCTTACTAATTAATTAAACTGTTTCTTTAGTTAATCAGAGGATTTTATATTTTTCTGATGCTGCTTATTCTACTTTCAGCTTCAGAGCAGTGCTTTTTATGTAGGATAATTAATTTCCTCTGGACTAATTGGGTCAGCTCTTTTGTGAAATTATTTGCTTTCTCTGCAAAATAGAGCTTGGATAACAAATCTGTTTGATTAATGACCGAACAAAAAAACACAACTGTGGCTACCACTGTTGTACACTGTCTTTTCATCCTTTAATGTATTCACTCATCCCACCATTGTTATTTCTGTGTCTATTGTGAGATGTTTTTTTCAAACGTTCATTACTTTGCACATGTTCTGCCATTACATTCTAAATGTTGTTTGATCCTCTATTTAGAAACAACAGGCAAAGTTCTATGAAAACATCATGAAGATTCTTCGTCCTAAACCAGATTATTTTGCTGTGGGGTACTACGGCTGTGGCTTCCCCCAATTCCTTCGGGTATGTGCTCATCTGTGTCCACATTTGAGTTTGTGAGTGTTTGTGTCTGCACGGTTGTATTTATTCAATCCTGAGATATTTCATAAGGTGGATTTTTGGGGTTTGTGGCATGTTTACTGCTGTGTTTTCCTGCAGAATAAAGTGTTCATCCACCGTGGTAAGGAGTACGAACGCAGAGAAGATTTTCAGGGCCAGCTGATGAGCCAGTTCCCTAGTGCTGTCAGACTCAACACTACCACCATGCCTGGAGATGACATCAAGAACTCCCCTCAGTCATGTATCCTTTGCCCAAAGCCTTTAAATTAACACAAACCTGCAGTCATGTATAAAATTACAACACACAATGAAAACCTTTGTCAGAACATCTGGACATTAAATACTCATTTGAACAATATTGACAGAGTAACCAAACACATACACTGAAATTAATTTTAATTTTCTTGTGAGGACAAAGTTAGGACACCCCCACATTTATTACTGCTTAACATGGCTAAAATTAAGGTGCAGCACATTCAGTTGCTGATGGTTAGAACATGATTAGAAGGAATTTTGTAGGAGCCTGTCTTATTTAAACCTCACACATTAGTTTGTGAGAGTTAGAGTACACTAATTACACTAAACTTTATTCTAAGGTGCTCTCTATGAAATAAAAACAAATAAAAAAAAAACACAAGAAAACAAGAAAATAAATTAAATGACAGTATTTATTAATTTGTTAAAATATTGTCTTGTCCTTCAGAGGGAAGCAGAGCTATCAAATTTAATTTGTGCTTGAACACATTTCCTAAAGGCATCATGTTCAGGGAGAAGAGTAATGTCCCTAAAATTGAACCTTGAGGAAATATTAAAATTGCAATAAAACCCTCATCAGGTGAATTTTATGATCAGCTGTGTTGAAGGCTACTCTGAGATCTAACAAGACAAGAATTGAGAGTTTCTGTAAATTAATACTGTTTTCAGATTGTTCACAACATGGATCATTGCTGTTTATGGAATGACATTTTTCCAGTAGGTCCTTTGATGTCAAGTATGGATTGTTTTCTCTAAACTCTTGCTTAAAAACTGAAGGTTTGAAATGGGTCTAATACGTACAGATGGATCCATGCTTTTTTTTACCCTATTTAATAAATCAGTTTGTAAACAGTCAAGAACCATCTTGAAAAAGGATGTAGGAACAGGGTGTAAGTCCCATGTTGTTTATAAGTTCATTTATAAGTTATAAGATCCTGTAGATGATGCAGGTGGCAGATCAGGACAGCCAAAAAAGTTCCCTGTAGTTGTCTGACCTATGTTATCTAATCCTAGATTACCTAATCAAGGCAATCTTCTCTTGAAAAGTAAATGCAAACTCATATCTACTAGCTGACAAAGCATAGTCAAGCAAGTTAGTGTAGGAGTGGGGTTGATTAAAATGATTGACTGTCAAATACACACAAAGTGTTTGTGGTCTATATAGATCCATCTTCTTTACTAAAGAGCCCTTGAAGACTATAATACGCCAACACTACTCTTGTGGAAGCCAAAAGCTTAACAAGCTGATCAATCAGTGATAACTCAAAACTAAAGACCTGGATCACTAACAGCACTCCAACTCCAACCCTTAAAAAGACCCTAGGCTTATGTGGAAGGCTGGAGAACAGTTGTGATTATTGATTGTAATGATTGATTTTAAACTAAATACAAAATATTTTGGAATGAGGCAAAATATTCAGCAGAAATCTTTGCATGCTTTCTGGCAGAAATGATTAAAAACACCTCATAAGTCAGGTGGGAATTTTATAGAATTTAAAATAGCCTATGTGAAAAAAACAGCTATCAATTCTACATGCTTTATGACTATACACCAACTTAAAACCACCCTGGTGCTGAGTTTATCTGCGTCACTGTGTTCTTCTTAATACCATTCTTTCAGACATCCAATGCTTCACAGTCCAGCCTGTGTTGGAGATTCCACCTCGTCTAAAGAACAAGCCAGTCCCCGATCAGATCATCAAGTACATATTCCACCACTCAGAACTCATCCTTCAGATTATGTTGTAGTCACTGGTCTGTTAAATGATCCTTCCATGCTCTTGTGCTTCATTTTTCAGCTTCTATAAGTCAAACTATGTTCAGAAATTCCAGTATTCCAGGCCAGTGAGGAAGGGGAAAGTGGACCCTGACAATGAGTTTGCTGTGAGTTACTGACACACATACTCACATGCACACCTTAGAGCTGCATTATTTATCAGTTTTAATTGTTATCCATGTTGTATTCCTTTACCCTCATTGCTCATTACAGTGCAATTGAGTAGCAGTCCACCCTGTGATTCACACATAATAAAAAGAAAAAATAAATAAATAAAATTAAAACTGAACTAACTAGTTCAATATAAAATGTGTATAGCAACTTAGAGAAATGTGATCAAATATTTGTGTAATGTATATAGCAGGATATTACACGTTTTAGCAGGATATTACTATGGCTTCATAAACCATAATAATTATAATATAATATAATATAATATAATAATATAATAATGGATAATTATTCACCTCCTTTAAAATGGCTGACCGAATTCAACAGAGGTTCAGGCATTTGGTGATAAATTAGTAAATTAGTGAGAGAGCAGTGAATGTGTCTTAAGCAATTGTAGTGTAAAGACTCCTGTCAGGAAGGTCATGGTCAGATCTCCACAAATCTCCACACAAATCAGAGAAAAGGTTTTTGAATATAATTAGTGGATGGATGCAAAGAAAATTCTCACACTCACATTAAGGAATGCAAGGAAAATGGCACATGTAAGTCTGCCTTTTTTAAAAAAAAGGTTGGCACCTAGACAACACTCATTCACATACTGTTGCTGTCTCAAGAAATGTGTGGAAAATGTGTGGGATGCTATTGGACACACTGATCCTATGTGCCCATGATACTATTAACCTGTTCTGTTCAATAAAGGGCAGAAGATCAGGCAGTTGATGTTCAGGGTTGGGCGTGTCTTTAAGTATGTTTACTACTTTATTGATGACCCTCTGAAGAGCGCTCCTGACCACTGCTGATTAGTTGGCATGCCATATTGAGATGCAGTGCATCAATACACTAAGAATAGGATAGCGGTATTAAGACCCAAGAGCTTTTCCTGCAGGTTTCTTTTTCCTATAAAGTTGCTACTCAGTGGTGTTCCAGGTGGACCAGTGCCAAGCTTTGAACTTCATCCCTTTTCTTCTGAGACCCATCACACCTGTCCCCTGTAAAATTGATGGTGTTTGTGGGATGGGTAAGAGCACATTCATGAGCTAGGGTGTAGCACCTCCTGGACTGTAGCCTCTCTGCAATGTATTTGTTCACCATTCCCCTCCCTAAGATGCTCCTGGTGCGTGTAGAGATTGCTGGTGCTAGATCTCAGGGTGGAGAGAATGATGGTTGTTTTGACAATCTGGGGGCAGTTAGTCAGGAAAATCCATGATCCAATCGCAGATGAAGTCCTAAGTCAGGAAGTTTACTGAAGTATATAAAAAGTACGCTCAAATAGCTCCCCAGCTGATTCTAAGTGGGTGAGTGCAGACATGCAATATCTGCTCTGGAGGAAAACTGGTGTGGGTTGAAGGTGTGTGGGAGGCTTGCTTTGATGCTTTGCAGGACCAGCCTCTCAAAGCACTATGACCTGTGTTAGGGTGATTGAATGGTCATTGAGGATGTGGATGACAATTAATGTCAGCTGTGGAATGACTGTGGCACACTTCAGGCAAGTGGGGACGATGCATTCAGACAGAAACAGGTTGAAAAAAAATCTTTGTGAAGACCTCAGAAAGCTAGTCTGCACATTCCTGTAGCACCCTTCCAGTCACACGGGGGCTGGCAGCTTTCCCCTAGATCACTGCTCTGAACATGCTCCACACATCATGCTCCTTGACAGAGAGGATGTGACTGTTTGCGCCTAGTTCAGCTAAAACTAAATAAGCCAGTTACTTTAAACAGATTACCAGACAATCGTGTTAAATCTGTTGTAGCACAGTCACAGTATGTAGCGATATAAATACAGTATGGATTTTTTGAACCACGTGCACAGACATGCACTTTCATACCCATATCTCTTTCTCTATAGTCAATGTGGATTGAACGTACCACTTTCAATACTGCCTACAAGTTGCCAGGGATTCTACGGTGGTTTGAGGCTATAAGTATGACTCATGTGAGTATTTGTCTGTTTTCATTTTATCTGTGTCTTTACGGACATTAGATGTCTAACGGGAGAATGCATTATCTATAATAGATGGGACTGAAATAAAACATGTGGGTATGTTATAGACGGTTTTCCAATTTACAAACATTACAGGGTTTGGGCACAGCCAGGAAGCAGCCCCTTTTTGACAATATCAGGAGCATCTAGTTAATGTTAATAAAAGTAAAAATGCACACAACAAGGGTACGTCTAGGTTACTGGACTGTCTGGTTTTCAGTACATGATTTGTCCTACTTTGGTCCAGTTGACGTAAACAGGGAGACCCTTCTAGTCACCAAACCACATAATAACAGTAGCCAGGACACAATGTTTATGGCTTAGGTATTTTACATCTGAATTTGACAACTAATGTAGCTTTAACATTTGTACATAACATGAGACACAAACAGCTTTTTAGCTAGGTCTGGGTCTGAGATGTGATCTCCTCTGAATGAGTTTTTCCTCCTCTGTGGTGTTGCAATTTAATCTTATAGTTGCTTCATATAATCGCTGCTCTCTAGTGTTTTTATTATCCCTGTTAAATGTTTGTCTGTAATTCTCTGTTCTTTGTGCTGTTTGTATAATTCTTATTTATGTAAAGTACTATGAATAGCTTTTGTATTCAAAATGTGCTATATGAATAAACTTGCTGTTCTTCGCCTAATTTGAAATATAGTGGCATCAAAGTGCAACAGTAACACCAACTTTATTCATCTCTCATGTTTCTATCAGACCACAGTGAGTCCTCTGGAGAACGCAATAGAGACGATGGGGAATACCAATGAGAAAATCCTTACCATGATTAATCAATACCAGTGTGACGAGACCCTACCCATAAACCCCCTATCCATGCTGCTTAACGGCATAGTGGATCCTGCTGTCATGGGTGGCTTTGCCAAGTATGAGAAGGTGTGTGGGTCTGTCTGACATATTTTGCTTTGTTTGCTTGGTTGTTTTATCTGCTTTCTTTTTTTTTTTTATTTCACTCACTTTGTCATCCTTTCTCACTTTCTGTTCAGGCATTCTTCACAGACGAGTACACACAAGAGCATCCAGAGGACAAAGAAAAGCTGTTTCGCCTCAAAGATCTCATTGCGTGGCAGGTTTGCACAAACACATACTCACAGACGTGTGTAAACATACAGAGCTCTTATGCAGCTTGTCTCTGGATGGGTTTTGAATCTCTATGACATTTGTGATTGGCTGTGCTGCTTGAAATCATGTAGATTCCCTTGCTGGGACGAGGGATAGCTTTTCATGGTAAGAGGGTGACAGACGACCTCCGACCTTTTCACGAGCGTATGGAAGAGTGCTTCAAGCAGTTGAGGAAGAAAGTGGAGAAAGAGTATGGAGTTAGAGAACTGGTAAGAGGAAGAGGCTGATACAGAAGAAGATACAGAAAATACTGATCTATTTGCTTGCATTCACGTTTTTTTATTCTTCGTTCTAAGCCGGACATGGATGAGAGAAGGTCCACTCGTCCACGTTCTGTCCTACGCTCAGTCCGGCAATCAATCTGCTCATTAGCTGGATCTGATTGTGGAACCCCTACTAAATTACACCCAGACAGGTAAACAGACCCATGAAAACCTTTCTCACCAAGCAACACAAAATTCTTTGTGCTTTCACACAGTGGAATTTGTCCTGCATTTAGTCCATTTAGTGCATTTAGTCCATCCACACACAGTGATACACATAGACACTAGGGGACAGTAAACACCCTGAATGGTGGGCAGCCCTATCCATGGCACTTGGGGAGTAGCTGGGGAGTTGCTCACAGGTAAAGCAGTCATGTCCTGCCAGTTCAGGGATTCTAATATTCATTGTTCATTTTCATCAGCTTCACTTACCATAGAGGAGTATTTTGTAGTTCTATAATTAGACTGCTGTCCATTTGTTTCTCTTCATACATTGCTAGTAATCTTTTACCCTGTTCTTTACTGGCCAGGACCCTACAGGACCACCACAGAGTGATGAGTCATTCTTAGCACTGAAGAGACACTGACATGGAACTGCTCTGTCTGAACCACCCATGCCATGTCAACACACCACTAACATGTCAGTGTCACTGCAATGCTGAGAAAGACCCAGCAGCCACATAATACCTGCTCTGTGGTGGTCCTGTGGGGTCCTGACCATTAAAGAACTGGGTGACAGAAGGCATTCAGTAAAACAAATGGACAGCAGTTCATAGTTGTAGAACTACAAAGGGTTTCTGTGTGGTAAGTGAAGCTGATACAAATGAATGGAGAGTGTAGAAACAAGGAGGTGGCCATAATCTTGTGGTTGATTGTAAGCCAGCCAAACAAATCAATTACAGATAGTTATCTTGCTGTAATCACATGACTTGAGACATCTTGAATGAGATGGGAGATGATGAGGTGGAATTTCACTATTACAGGAATGTCACTGTTCACATTTGTTGTGCATTCAGTCTGTTTTGGAATCACGTAACTTCTAAATGTGAGTTTGGTTGCAAGCTATTACCCAATTGAAGTAGTTGTGATTCATAGTCGTTCAGCTGTCTCAGGAAAACGCCTTGAAGAAATGAGTCTGTTTGAGTTTAAAACTAAACAAGCGGAAAATAAAAATGCTGGCACTCTTTCTTTTTTCATTAATGTGACTGAATTAATGTACAGAACACTCTACATGATTCCTCTGTCAGTTCATTTACTGCCAGATCAAAATTGGATTGATTTCTAAGCCTAAATGCATCATAAACATGAACGTGTTCAAAGGCATTTGTACTTGACATGCATTTGTCCTTTCTCATGATTTGGATCTTGATAGTTTTGTGTAATTTGGGTTAACTGCCAAAGGCTGGGTTGCTGCTGCAGTACAGTAGGGTGGTGTGTGTACAGCTGGATTCATGCGGACTCAGGCAAAGAGTTACAATTTTTTGCCAGTTTATTCATATTAATATGACATAATAATATGTTGATTAGTCCATGAATTTCTTTGTTTTTGTCTATCTGTTTAGTAGGATCCTCCTTTATTAACATAAATGCTCTGAGCAAAACAACAACAACAACAATGACTAAAAATGACATTAAAAGGATTAAGGATGAACATGAAATTTTAAAAATAAACATAAAATAACTGTGACTGGGAAAGAGAGTTTGATATGTTGGATTATGTAAAGAGCTGGAGAACCACTGCTGTGCAGTGAGTGAGTGGAGTTTTTTACTGTGACGTAGCAAAAGTCCATAATAATAAGGAATTATAAATGAGTGTTGAATGTGACATTCACAGCACAATTTATTTATTTCTGAAGCTATTTATTTTTATAAATATAAAAGCAATAGAATACTCAAGGTCATTCATTATAAAGAACAGCAATACAATACTTGGGTTTGCTTGTTTGCTTGCTATGACCAGCTCATCAAAGCCATGCTGTTGTGTAACAATAACATACTCCCTCTTGTGTTCTTTGGCTTTAATAAACTTTATAAATTCAAGACAAGCTCTTTCTCTCTTTATCTCTCTCTCTCTCTAGTGGGTCTCTGGACTTGCCTGTGCCACTCACTCCCACTTCCCTTCCCCGTTCCAGTGGTAGCATCAGTGTGATTGATGAGAGTGGAGTTGAGGTGGAGGTGAGAATCTAAAAGCTTCTCTGATGCAATCTGATGAATTTTGAGGATAAACAAACCAGTCCCCATTTCCCTGAAAGGAATTAGTGTTAAGAGCATCTCAACCATTTAAGAATCATGTTTGTGCTAAGGAGATTTCAGGAAACCCATTCCCAGTTTGAAAAGACAACAACAACAACAACAACAACAACAACAACAACAATAATAATAATAATAATAATAATAATAATAACCTAAACTTATAATAATCCAAAAAATACTCCTTACTTTAATCAGTCTCTGAAACAGAACATAGACTGCAGGGATAAATGTGTTGAACGCATTTGTGAAATCCCATTTCCAAACCCATAGGTACTGACATTGAATTGTAATGCAAATTGTATCCAATTACAGTACCACAAAATCGAATTCAGAAAAATTAGTAGACAGTAGACAGCCTGGCTAGGTGCTTTATTTTATATGCCTGTGACAATGCGACTGAATGAACATCTGAGATCAGATATTAACCTCATGGCCCTTTTGTGTGATATTTCTATAGCTTGGCGTACATTTATTTGCCTAAACATTAAATAAGTATTTAGTGGAAACAGTCTCACATGCCAGATGTTTTTCTGAGAGATCTTAAACTACTCAAATATTTCCTTTCAAGGTCTTCATTTGAGATGTAAATATTAACAGAATTTAGATATTTCTATGAACTTGACCATGTTTTTATCAAATTTACCTCACCTTTATTTATTTATTTATTTATTTTTATTTATTTATTTTTGCTTGTAAGGACAATACAAACACGTACATCTCAGAAATCCTGTTGGAAATTGATCATCTTGAGGCGTTTTTGAGTTGAAAATGTGATTATTGAGTTACTTGTAATGATTAAATTGACAAAGATAATTATAATATGATAAGTTCTCCAAAATTCTAAATAAATATAATAAAATAAAACCCTGAATATCCTTTATTATTTTTGGTATTTATGTCACTATCAGTATTTATCAATTTCCCCAGATGATTATTCTGAAATTTGAAGAAAAACAGAGCACCTTTCTATGTGTATCATATCTGTAGTTTACCTTCATCCTTCGTTACGAGGCCTAGAAAAAGCATGCAACAGCCCACAAAGTGTGGATCTTGGGTTGAGAGGTGAGACCCTGAAACTGCAATAAAGATACTTCTTGTTTGCCATTTAAGTGGCACGTTTGTCTAAACCTAGACAAGCAGAACTATCCATTAGTTAATTTATTATTTTTCAAAATTGGGTTGAATTTTCTTGCTTAATCTTAAACCTTCAAAATACTTACCTAAAAAAGACCAAACCAATCACAACATTAATTCTAAAGTTAACTATAAACCACATGGGCAGTTTCCCCAGCGTGCCAACTCATACCTTAATGGAGCCAGTGCTTGCCAACCTAGCTCCAATTCCTCTGTAACAGATTCTTAGAATCCGTTTTGTTCTATATTATCCCATTCTGTTCACTTCCTCCAGCTAGGACATCATTCTCGTCTTCCTTATCTAACTCACCCAGGTGAAACTGAGGAAGTCCAAAAAGAAGAAAAAACAAGGAAGGGGCAGCATGATCTTTATCAGTGAAGAGAAAGAGAGGACCAGCACCCTGGACTGCAAACGAGTGAGACAGAACATTACAGCAAATCCTGACATTTCTTTTAGTGCAGTTAATGGAATGTTTCACATGCAGTCATTCAGTATAGGTGGATGGGCATTAGACAGCACAGACAAATGAAAGCAATAAGAACACTGCTGCTGCTGCTGCTGCTGCTAATAAAAAGAAACTGCAATTATTGTCTGGTTGATTGTGTGCATTTCTGTGTTGCCTTCTAGCTGTCAAAAAAGCAGGAGTTCCGCAGTGACACAAATCTCTCAGAGCCCACTGAGGAGAGCAGCTTGGCCAGTATTAACTCCAGATCACTGCCTACTATTACAGGTGCACACACACAGACACAATCATCTACACACTCTTTTCTACAGTCTACAGCCTTATGCAAAGGTTTGGGCACCCATTGCCAAATTACACATTTTGTCTGTTTTTAATTGAAAAGTAGTAAGCACAGGCTCTGTAGAAAATCTGTAGAATAAATATTTTTAATGCACAGTTAACATAAAATTAATTATTAGTGTGGGCTGTGCAGAGGTTTGGGGACACTAAGTGTCAGTACTAAGCTCAGTCACGAGTAATGAGAAGGAAAACTTAAAATTGTTATAGAAAACGCAACATTTATAGACCAAGAAAAGCCAGATTGGCTTCAGAAACAAGTGTTGTAGACTGATGAGGTCAAAATAGAACTGTTTAAGGAAGAAAGGAACTACTTATTAAAAGAATACAGATGCATAAGGGGTAGAGCAAGCTTTGTTTTTGGAATAGAGCTGTTATGCTTTTGTGTTGCCTCCACTGGCACTGACAATAGCACAATTTTAGAATTGCTGTCAAAATGAACAGGTTAATGTGCGTGATTAATCTGTAAACTTGTAATCCATTGTTTGTTTGTTTGTTTTACGATTTTACTAAGTTTGGCTCCAAGTTCCTTGTGTAATTCACTAGTGAAATATTAGTCTTCTACATAGCTTGGTAAACATGATGTCAGTGACTGTTGAGGTAGATTACTTTTTATTTATGTTAAAATATGGATTAAATCTCACAAATCTCACTCACACTCTTACCTTAAGAGAGGGATAGAGATAGAGACGGTTCTCTCCTGCTGCCATCCATTTCAACAAAGTAGTTGTTTGAGTTGTGAGATGCACTGCAGTAGCATTATTTACCGCCAGTAAAGCAGATCCATACATGATTAATCAGCCAGATATGCTGATCCGGTGCAGGAAACCCAGATCCGGATTGGAGTAGTTTTAAAGCTTGCGTCCGAGCTCTTTCTTTGAAACTTTTACTTAGCAAATAAATAGATTCTAATTCTTATATAACTTATAATATATAAAACAAACAAACAATAAATAAATAAATAAATATACAAAGTTTGCCATGCATGTAACACTATACATTTATTTGTTTTGCCTCCCTCCCAAAAATACAAGTACTTTATGTAAGCATTTTAACTTATTTTGTGATTAATGCAATTACAAAAAATAATCTTTGATCCATTATTAAAAGCTTCAGTTTTACATGTGATTAATCATAGTAAATAGTGCAATTCATCATTTAATGTTTGTAATCGATAAACAGCCCTAGTTTTTATATTTGGTGATTAAACATGCAGTTTTCAATCAAACAATCAATCAATCAAGTTTATTTGTATAGTGTTTTTCACAACAAAGGATTTGTCACAAAGCAGCTTTACAGAAATCCGGGTCCAAGCCTCAACTGAGCAAGCGAGCAGGCAACAGTGGCAAGGAAAAGCTCAGGACAGGAGGGGGAGAGAGGGAGAGGATTTAGTGATCACAGATAATCTGGTGTAGCACAAAAAGAGAGTCCATAGGGGAGGTGTAAACAAAACGTCTGCATAAAGAGAAAAGTTTTCTGCCAAGATATAAAGACAGAGAGTGTGTCTGAGTCTCGAAGAGTAACAGGAAGGTTATTCCAGAGGTTGGGTGCTTTATAAGAGTGTTCTCCTCAATTCAACGGACGGTCAGTAGGCCCACATCTTGTGAGCACAGTGTACGTGACGGGATGTTGATGAGGATTGTTGTTGAAGCTTCCATTGTGTGTTAGCTACACTAGCTCTGTAGCTCCTTATCTGCTGTGTCAAACTTTGGACAGCAAATAGGTCTGTGTTCTTACACTATATTTGAGGTAAGTATATAGAGGGAAAGCTGTGGATTAATTCCTAATAAAACAGTCTGCTATCATTCATTATATCACCGATGAACACATACTACTAACTTATTCACCACCACCTTTGACGTCTATCACAGGTCTAGCTCTGAGCGTAGCCAATGGTAGTGACGAGCTGGAATCGTCCAGGTCTAGACGAGACAGTAAGAGCATGTCTGTGTGTCTCCTTCCTTCTGACCGCACCAGTGACCGGCGCTCAAAAGGGGTCATTAATCTGCTCTTTAAATCCCGGGTAAGTCTCAGCACACACACACACACACACACACACACACACACACACACACACACACACACACACACACACACACACACACACACACACATCAGTAGCATGCCGTCAACCTGTTTAATTAAGTCTTTAACATATAACTTACTGTGTGTAAAGAATAAATTTATTCATTCATTAATTCCTCATTAAATGCATTGGTGTGTGTATATGTGTGTAATTCACAGACGAGCTCCAAGTCTGAGGATGGGAAAGTTCTTGACTCTGCCAGCGAGAAAACATCAACTCATTTTTAAGTTGTGATGATCAATGAAGATCTAATTGTTCTGTTTATTTTATTTTTTTTACAGTAGCCTGCAAGCATGTACAGAGTACAATGGAGCTTACAGTTAGAGTTTTAATATTGTGAAATAAATCTGATGAGATGAACCTCATGAACCGTAATAGTAACCATAATATTGTTTGATATTGATGAATGATAGAGTTGTTAATAATGCATCACACCAGGGGAATATCAGTATTAGTAATCATACCTACATGGATTTTATTATACAAGCAAGTATCTGTCAGTGGTAGCTTTCCTTAATGCTTGGAAATATTTGGATGTAAGTAAAGGATCAAGTACTAAAATGAGGTAATTCATTAATAAGCAAGTTTAATGTGTCCTGCGTAGTCTTTGGCAGCCTACAATGCACTTAATGAGGAGCAGGTATCTGTGATAATCCTGTGATAAGCAGTAGAAAACTCAGTGCTCGGTGTAATACCACAAAGCTAAACATTCCTCTTTGCCAGAAGGTTTGTATTAATTATGTACTTCTACAAAAGATGCAGATGGCTTTTTCATGCTAACAAGGCTTGTAATAAAACATAAGACAGTTCAAAGGCTGTGTTTGAGGAACTTGTGCCTTTCATATTTTTTGGTTTATTAGCCTGATATTATAATGTGCTCAACTGGGACATTATTTTAATAGTTGACATATTTCTATTATAATGTGTCAGTAAAAAGCAGCCTTTTATGTTTGGGATAATGATAATGTTATAGCTGTTGGTTGATGTTAGCCAGTGTTCCTCTTTGTTTCCACTTTCCAGCTGAAAGGGTTTAAAAGGATGTTAATTGTAAAAAGAAAATGGGGATGAAAAGTATTAAAAGAACCACATCTCAAATCACTGTAATCCTTTTGTCATTATTCCAAATGGAACATCAGTAAATGTGACTTTTAATGATCAGTTACCAGAACTGGTAGATGACCAGTTAATCAGCAGATTTGAATGGTAGCCACTTTAGGGGGACTTTCATATGGTTTCATCAGCCATAATTATCTTGTATTATTCAGCTCAAATGCATGCAGAATTATAACAGATCATTTCTAAGGTACGAAAAGTTGCAGCTTTACAATGAACTTACAAGGCTGTAATTATTCATGTTCTTCAACAAGCATGTGAAAAATTTAATGACCTAGTTTGCCACTACACTTGATGTCCCCGCAGTCTTAGGTTTTATGGTTTTGCTTTCTAAATACCTGTCCACAAAACATACTTCATGGATGTCTTTGTACTGATATAACACAGGAAGATGGTCAAGTCCTGTAACTAACGACCAGTATAATACACAGGGCATCACGTAGGCAACTACCTTCAGTTAATGCTGCTGTGGCCATTTATGTTCCCATCAGCACCATCCCTATTATCATGTGTATTTGATGTGCTAAAAACAAGCCATGCAACATGAAGGTACATCTAACAACTACGGTTGCTGTGACCATTTATTATTGAAGATACTACATCTAACAGTAACACATTTGACCCCACCCTTTCACTTTACCTATACTCCCATCACTACCTCACAAGCTCTTCAATGGGGTCTTACGGTAGGTACCTTCCTTCATCAGTATTTCGCTGAAGTAAGCCCATGACATCTCCAGAAGGCTCAACAATGTTGAGCATACCAGACTCACTCCTCTCAAAGCTCACTTCATGAGATTTCACATGATTTTACTCACAAACTCAACACCTACAGCATATGTACAAAACACCCTAGACTGCTCACCTTCCTACCTCACTCACCTTCAGCTTTTCTGATCCACAACCACTCATTAACTCTTTCAGCTACTCCTGACAATTCCTTCATTACTGCCCTCGTTACATGACCATAGTTCAACCAGCAATGCTGTAGCAAACTTCCCTACAAAACCCCTAGTACCTTTCTCCACTAACATACATCACCCACACTCTCTAATCTCAGCCACCAGATCTGCATATCAGCCTTTTCATTTCATAAGGTACCTCAAACTCATCTTCAAATGGAAATGCAAGGTACTGTATGTGGAACCTGAGGTTCTTCTAAGAGCTTCTTATCACCTGACCATGCCTCCACATGTAGTGATCCTGTGACAAACACACCTTACACACTGACAAAATGCATATCCTAATCCCAGCACACAATCCAATGTCCATGGTTTTGCAAAGTTGGCAGGACATCATAAGTAGCTCCCAGCAGAAACTTTACACGACTTACATCCAGGGCCCATAACTCTTGCCAGATGATTATTCGCTTCTCTACACTCTCCCATCTCATCCACTGCCCTTGGTTCCCTTGTGAGGCTGCTGCTGCCCACTGTATCCCTCTTCCTTTTCTTGAATAAGACATTCTCTTCCTCTCTGATGATGTGACCTTGCTGAATGATTTCCATGGATCACCTGATCCTCATCCTGCCTTCCCATTTGGCACCTATCCCACCAAGGCCTTCTTTGCTGACAGCACTGCCTCGGTGGGATTCCACTTCCTTCAAGCTTGTGTCACAGATGCTGCTGCTTTAATTAGCTCATCTTTTATCGGTAGTCATATAATTTCCTGACCTGCCTTTGCACATTTTAATTACTCAGCTCAACTTGTCTGCAGGAGTTCCAGCCCCCCTCTATCAAATCATGCTGTATTACTAACACCCCCAGCCACTTCCTTATAGCATTATTCATAATTTGTTCTAACCTCTGCACCTCAGTAATCAAAATTTCATAAACCTTCAATGGTCACTATACATGAGGGAGCAAACCAAACTGCAAATATCACAACGTACTCTGATCGGGCAGAAAACACTTTCCAATGAAATTGATAGCCCGCCCCACTTCCTTAATCAACCCCACAACCTTCATCAACCTACTCTTCATCAATAACCTTTCTTGCACCTGTTTCCATTTCACAATTGACACACTTCTAGACTTGGTTTTGCTTTAAATGTCATCTTTGTCATGCAAAAAAAAAAGACAAATCCCCAAAACTAGGCCAACCAGAAGTAGCACACATGATATTTCCCAGTTTCCAATGCCACTTGCACACAGCAGGGCTGACTGGAGCAAGTCAGGGAGCCATGTTGTAGGCCATTAAAGCGAGCTGTCATACAACAGACAGTAATACAATCCAGTTTTCCTGTTTAAAACAATATTTACAAAAAAATAGTTGCACTGTTTTTGTTACAGCATTCAGTTAGGCTTTTGTCATTAAATGAATAGATAGATAGAGAACAGACTAATCACAGGTTTACCTCATAATTGGTCAAATTATGTAATGTAATGTAAAGCAAATTAAAGTCATTTTAGAGCATTTCGTTTGGTCCATTCATCATAACCAAGCCTTTTCTGTTCTGGCGCCAAAACGGTGGAACGAACTTCCCCTGGGAGTCCGAACAGCTGAGTCCCTCACTGTCTTCAAACACAGACTGAGGAGAAACACAGTTTCAGGAGTATTTAACTCCATAAAGACATTTGTTTCAACAGGAGCTAAGTGTGAGGAATCTCTAGATTCTTGCCTCGTCTACTAGCTAAGGATATTTTCCGAGTGAACAGCAAAGCACTTTTGTAAGTTGCTCTGGATAAGGGCGTCTGCTAAATGCCATAAATGTGATTGTAAATGTAAATCATGATATTCTGATATAGTATAAAGAACAACTGTCAGATTCGCATTATGAAGAAAACATAAACTGGACTAAAATTGACACATGGTTTTCACTGGACAGCCATGATTTGATTATTTGCTCATTCTTCCAACTATTAGCATAACTAATGCAATTGTACATCATGAATTGAATATAAAAATAAAAACATGCAAACGTCTTCATATATGGAGTCATTTTCTAGAGCCAAGTAAACCCTGCCATCTTCAAAGGCTTAATTATATACACATAATGATATTAGAACATTTTTATATTCCATGTGCAATTTAAAATAAAATGAGTCCATGTACATAAATACAAATACCATGGAACCACTATAATATACATTTTTGGTTGTACAACCCAGCCTTTATCAGTAGGAAAAAGAAACTGCCCTTTCTTTAAAGACTAAGCCTTTCAGTAGGCTGTATGGTAACTGCTAATATCCAGTGTTCAGAAAGAGTAAAATAACTCATAATAATAATGTAGAGTAAAGTGCAAAATAAGAATTATATGTGCAGTCAGAAAGAACACTGGACAGTTCAAGCGTACAGTACCTAACAGGCCCAATTAGTGAACACTAGCTAGTAAACGACAAGATTCTGATACACTAGAGGAAACTTGAGTCACTTAAGGTGATAGAGGTAGACTGAACGTCTTGTTTCAGAGTGGATCCATACGCACAATGGCTTATTTTCCAAAAGGAAGCAATTACCCTCCCAGAAGTTCAAACTGCTCTTCAAATTTCAGTTCTATTAGCTGAACTCCTTCTCTGGAGCTGCAGGTCTGTTAGAGGAGCATGTCAGCATCTGCACCAGTGTTTGAGGAGCATGTGTCTTGCCTAGATTATTGTCCTATAGAACAGCTACTAAGAGTGAGCAGTACACAGGTTTGTGACACAGTCTGCTGAGATTCTCTGAGGCCTTGATGTCTGAGATGATTTAATTCGCTTTAGATTTATTGCAGAGTCTCTTATAGAAGTACTCTTTCTTCTGTACATCTTTGAACCCCGGGTTTTCTGTGACCCTCTGGAGATACTCATAATGTATTGCATTCTCCTTGCTCAGTTGAAAGGTTAGCCAGAGGAAAGCATAGGGAAATAAATTTCCTTTAGTGAGGTTTGTCAGCAAAACCTCCCCTGCTGTTGGCTGGTTTGGATCAGAGCAGGTAGGGTTGTGTTTGAAATTCAGAGGAAGGTGATATTCATCTACACCATTGAGTTTGAGCATGACTCCCACTGTGTTTAAAAGAATGTGCTTTATTTTTGGGAAGAAATTTTGGAGGAGTTCAGTTAGACTAATGTTTTCGTCTTTTTTCAGCTTTAAACCCTGTAAAGAAAGTACAAGGATCACATCGATCTGCAGGTGGGTTTGTCCTTCAAGGATTCAAGGGTAAACTTCTACAAAACAGTTTTGCCAATGTCAGCTATTCCATTGGTGAGCACAGTCTTGATTTTCCTCTGCTCTTCAGGTGGATCAAAGATGTTTCACTAGAAAGTCTTTTAACCTTACAGGCCTGGACACCATTCTCGACTCTTGCGTATCATGTATAAGGTTCTTCTTCTTCTTCTTCTTCTTCTTCTTCTTCTTCTTCTTCTTCTTCTTCTTCTTCTTCTTCTTCTTCCTTCTTCATCCTGTGTGAGGTAGCGATCAGTATAAATATTATTGAGTGAAACTGTTTGATTTTCTGTTTTTTAAAAAAGGAAATTGAAGATTTCCAGTGTCATGCTTTAAATTGGGTTAAATTGGAAAAACAGCACAAAACCTTTTCAGTGGCTACATTCATATGTCCAACTATTTTAAATTATTTAAATTATAAAGTACTTAGTACATATCATAACAATATGTACATAAAGTACATATCAGAACAGTTCTGGATAACAGCAAGTTTTGATATATACGTATAGAATTGTTTATCATTAACAGTCAACAGCAGTTATTCCGAAACATTGCTAAAAAAATGTGTAAATTTAGTGAAGCAAATATTTATTATTATTATTATTATTATTATTATTATTATTATTATTAAAACGTTCAAGAGAAATGTAAACTGACACCGGCCTATGGACAGTCCTTCTTACACTCCTCCAATCACAAATTTCCAGCAGTTTCTTTTTTCCATTTGCATTTGCATTCTATATCCAGTTACCATTAAGAGGGAAAATACTTCTGAGGTGTTTAGGTGGTATTGTATACAACAGCATGGGTCACTATGGGAAGAATAGCAGCACTGTCTCTTTTAGACTGAGTGAAAATACTAATATAAAATTAGAATGTCTAGAAAATTTAATTCATCTTCAGTTTGATTAATTAATTAATTACTAATCAGACAGTATAAACATAAAAAAAGGTTTGAGAGATTTCAACTTAAAATATATGACAGTATTTCTTTTGGAATTAAATAATGCATTAATAAATCACTTTTTTTAGATATATACTCTAGTAATTAACATATCAAAGGGACACTTTTGGGTGTTATCATTGAAGATTTGTGGGCAACGTGGGCTAAAGTCCAGCAAAGCTTGCTGATTTCTTGTTTTAACAGACCTACAAAACCTGGCAGTGAACATGGTTAAATCAAGGTTGCTTGAGGAGAAAACACACAACACTGTACAGGACAACAATTGCCCACTCATGTCATAAGAACTTCTTCTGGTTCCCTAGAACAGTGGTTCTCCAACCCTTCTCCAAGCACTGCCCATCAAACCACTCCCCAAAAGAAAGTTGCACAACCATTTCAAATGGTATTTAAAAACAAATTTACATAATGTAAACAATCCAAATCAACAAACATTTCTTTATAATGTTTATAATTTTATTTTATTAAGGGTGTATCGCCTTTAAAAGTACTCTGCTTTTGTTGTAGATTCCTAATTCAGCTGCATTTTTCATGTTCGATTTTCTTCAAGGTTTGTTTGAACCTGATTTTGGATACCATGGAAAAAAGAAATGGAATAATGCTCACCACTCACTTACAGAGAGAAAGAGAACACATCACATCTGTTTCATCAGTGCTCATAAGTGCTCTCACTCAATGCCAAGCAGAATTCCATCCACATGATGGCATCAGAGAACCATTGATGGTTCCAGGGAGTTCCAGAGATCTAATTGTAATGAGTCTATTTTTAGCAACTCGATTTGAGTAGGATGAGGATATGTATTTGCATATTCCCGTTTCATATGTTACATTTCCTATTCCAGCTAAAGAACAACTGCACTGCAAAACTGGAAAATTGCTTTCAAATGAAAATAATACATTGTTGAAATACATGATGTGATTTTTCAGGAAAATTCTGTATGAATGGAAATGCATTTATTAGCATTTTAACATTTTTAAGAAACAATTTTATAAAAACTAAAATTATATTAGAAAAAATTATATATTCTGAAATTTACACAAAATTCCCTTTAACACCATGTTATGTTGCTGTAATGCTGTCAGAGCAGTTTTAAGTACCCACTGTCATGATATCAGCGGAGCTGAAATTTAGCCTTTATGGGGGGATATGTTAAAGTTGACCATCTCCGTTTTATGGAGTCCATAAGGAAACATCTTGCCCCACACATTAGCTCTACACACCAAATATAATCTACATTAATAAGGGTTTTCTTTTTTCCAGGCTTTCAAATAAAGAATGGGACATTGTAAACGCATAGATACTCTACATACAAAAGTAAAAGCTTCATGTATTTAATTAAAGAACAGTAAAGATAGAAGGTCTAACAGATCGAACAGATCTTGTGCTCTAACAATACAATATATAACAAACTGGCCTTGAGAAAGCAATGGCACTATTACAGCAAATCTGTAATGCATGTCTAATTGGTTCATATTCATGTAATTATGTTTTATTTCCTTTTTAATATGAAGTTATGATCTCTAGTTGTTGAAATACAGCCCTTTATTACATTTGCTCACTCTTAGCCAGAATCTCTAGAGGGCAGTGTTGGGTTTCTCACAAAGCTAGAGATTGACGTAATATGTTTTAATAACTGTGCACTACTACTGCCCTGAGCTGTTGTACAGTACTCAAGTGCATCTAAATTATGCTATTATGTGCAAAGACAGAGAGAGTGAGAGAGAGAGAGAGAGAGAGAGAGAGAGAGAGAGAGAGAGAGACAGACAGACAGACAGACAGACAGACAGATTATTATTATTATTATTATTATTATTATTATTATTATTATTATTATTATTATTGTTGTTGTTGTTGTTGTTGTTGTTGTTGTTGTTGCTGTTGATGATGATGATGTTGTTGTTGTTGTTGTTGTTTTTGAAAATCTTTTTAACATATTTAAATGTGAAAATTTGAAATTTGGAGCATATAATAATTTCAGAATATAATAATGAGAATATAATAATTTTCTGGCCATATTGTCTGTTTTTTAAATGTAAGTTATTTTCCAGTCAGTGGAAAAGATGATTTTTAAAAATCCCTTCCAAGAGGGCTCACTGGGTCTCGCCATGGTGATCCCACTCACTTCAACAATCAAGAGCAAACTACTGTCAGAGATTTAAATAACACAGCCTCCTCCAATGTTCTTACTAATGACTTACTTATTATTTGCAGCTGATGTGCTGCATCCTTAATTTTAGACAATTTAAGTAATAAATGTGGGGATGTCCTAACTTCAGTTTTATGTGTTTAGCTTACTTTACTTTATTTCCATCCCTCAATATACTTTAAATGAAGATGCCAAATGTCAAGGTGTTTAGATATGTTTAAAAAGACTTTCATGGGATGTCCTAACTTTTTCACTAAGGGACTCCATGAGTTAAACGACAAAGTGCTGTAAGAAAATGGCCACATCTTTTAAACATCTTTTTCATTAAAAGATTATGTCACTGCGAGCTCTTACAAAATGTAGGTAAAGCCTTGACATCAGCCTGCAAACGAATATTTAGGGGCATATACCCTATGCACATAAATGTGCAGACTCCAGGTAAAAGGTTTAAAGTGTGTGTGTGTGTGTGTGTGTGTGTGTGTGTGTGTGTGTGTGTGTGTGTGTGTGTGTGTGTGTGTGACAGACAAAAGGCTAGTGTGCTGTTTACACTGCATGTGTACGTTATCTGATGATGTGGCAGGATATGGACTGAGATATCCTGCAACCACCTCCCTACACACACACACACACACACACACAGACACACACACACACACAGACACACACACACACACAGACACACACACACACACACACACACACACACACACAGAACACTTCCATATCTCCCTACTCAATGTCCTCAACCATTTCCTTACTCGGCTGTAAGATAGACAAAGACAGACACGGTGCATTGAAAAGAAAGTGTGCAGTGACATTTGACATAATTTGAGATATTCCAGTCTATCCACACATTTCCATATTTACATTCTCGTGTCATCATGCTAACAGCAAAAGCTTGTGTGTGAGCAAAGTTAATGCACTATTCTTGCTTAAAATGTTGAAAAGAACACTTCCTCATTAGCTTGTAATCACATAACTGTAAAATCATATATTTGCAGTAACACATACAGTAGTTTGACCATGGGTGCCCAAATGGTTGCATGCCACTGTATAGATAAATGTATGCTGTCTTTCTAAATTTGGCAGCATTGCTGTGAGAATTTGATTGCATTCAGTGATAAGAGCGTTAATGAGGTCAGGACATTGAATGATCACCATTGGAACTCATCCCAAAAGTCCTCAGTGGAGCACTGCCATTCCAGAACCCCCTTCTGCAGCCTGGTCTCACAAGGAATTTGAACAAATTGTGTGAACAAAATCATGTTTTAAATTTGTACTAAATATCCTTTAAATGCACATTTTCCAGATGCAACAATTTCATCAAAGAATGTTACAAACAAATCAGTGTCATTTCACTACCTGAACCTACACCTAAAGTTAAACCTTACCAAAACCAAAGCATAACAACTACATGCTAACTCACATCCTATTCCTTTCGCTTACTTTTAAAATTAAATTAAATTAACTTAAATATTTTTTTATTATTTCTACATGAATTGTCATCCATTAATCCTTTTTGTGGTTACACTGCATTCTGGAGTGCATCAACTCAATCAACTCAATACGGGGATCTTTATACCCCTCTAGCCCATGCCTGGTATTAGACCTGATACCAATAGATTCATGTTTGTCTGCTCCAGTGAATCCTATTCTACTGACAATAATCACCTAATTTCCATCATGATTGTGTAATTCAAGCCAGGATCAAACAGGAGAACTGCAGTACCAGCAGGGGGGTTGCAGTACCCCAACAACCCTACTTCCTGTGAATACATTTCTCACCAGAGGTCTTGAGCAACTCCACCAAAGGTCCATAGCTCCAGCAAGTTTATATTTTAAGCTTATATTTTAAGATACAACTACTACATAATCCTACTTCAATGTTTGCATTTGATGCAGGTGGGTCTGTTATTGTAGAAGAGAAAATCCCTTATCTCCTCTGTGCTCTGTGGTGCTGATGCAACTATAATTTAATAAAGAGCCTAATCATTCTTATCTTCCTATCTCCAATTAGCCACACACACACACACACACACACACACACACACAAGCCCCTCGTCGACCACCTGGATCAAAGGCCTCTTTACTTAAGCAGACTGAGAGAGCCCTAAGCGTGTGCCTTCATTTATATTCTAATGTCTGATTCTCTGATACTTCAAAGAATTGCCATCAGTTTGAAACAAGTATCAGATCATCAGTAGCACAGGGACATTTATGCAGTTGCATTCCTAATGAGACGCACACGTCCACACATTTATGAGTGCACTCAGGTGTAGACAGGCACACTCACTTTTTAATATAAACCTTTTTGTAATATGAACCTTTCTCTCCTCCAGCAGCTTATTCAGTCCCACCTTTGCTGAAAGTCCTAATAAGTGGACAGAGAAAGGCTTCAAGCTGGAAACAAATTGAGCAGAGTTCGACAGAATGAAGCCCCGTTCTCCCTAAGGCACGCACCATTTCTTGGGTCTCTTAGTCGTAATTCTCACTCAGTTAAGCAGGATTTACTTTCATAACTCAGTCCAAGCATTTCATATTCAGACGTCAGGAGTCTTTTAGGATTTGAAGGGATTTTTGGTGCTCTGGGAGGTTTGGTGCTCTGTATTGTTATTCTGAGTGTCCTGAAGTCACTGAGGAATAAGTTTCATGGACTAATATCAGACCTAAGCTCTGCAGGTCTGCTCTGAAACATAAGCTAGCTGGCTGTGTTTTGGTTCTATCTTGGAACCACAAGATTCAATTTGATATTTTTATAAAAATCGAGTTACTTCTTCTGTGACAGTGTCTTAAAATGAGGTGAATGTGAACTTGTGTGCATTTTAAAATATTTCTCTAGAAAGCAGAAGGTTTCATCCTCCATATGTCAGTGTCACTAAAAAGACTAAGGCCCAATATCTCAATACTGCTCAGAATGCATATAGAACCATATAGCTCAAAGGAGACAATTAACATTAACTCGTGATTTTGTCAAAATAAACTCTGTCATGGAAGATGTCAGTCATTATCCTATCTGCTTTCTCCAATGGGTCACGGTCCATCAACATCCATGGCCCACCTGGAACCACCAGGCTCAAGGAAGGAATAACCCCTGGGTATATATACACCACACACACACACACACACACACACACACACACACACACACACACACATTCATACCTAGGGGCAATTTAGAATGGCCAATTCACCTACCATGTGTGTTTTGTGGGAGGCAGGAGAAAACCCATGCAGACATGGTGAAAACACATTGTGAAACTCCTCACAGACAGTGATCCAAACAGAGTTTGAACCCACAACCCTGTGCCTCTGGTTGTATGATGTAGATATATGTAGTAGTACACAGCATAAATCCCATCCACATTAATCAATATATTTTTAGGTTTATCTTAATCAATATATCTAAAGGTTTTTGTCTGCATTTTGACAGGTAAACAAGACAAAAATGAGCTGATGTCACAGTGCATGCATATTCCAATAGTTTTGCTTTTGATATCTGGTTTAGATGCAACTAAAAACAACTGTTGACTAGTTCTGCCTTGAAGGAATTTTAGCCCATTTCTCTGTACAAAACAGCTTCAGCTCTGATAGGTAGGTGGGTTTTCCCCCATGAATCGTTTGCTTCAGGCTTTTCCACAACGTTTTTATTGGATTAAGGGCTTTGCATTAAACATTAAAACCAAAACATTAACTTTATTCTTCTTTAAACATTATTTAGTAGAACAGTTTGTGTATTTAGGGTCTTTGTCTTACTGCATGACCCACATTCTCTTGAGATTCAGATCATGGACAGATATCCTGATTTGCTCCTTTAGAATTTCCTGGTATAAAGCAGAATTCATTTTTCCACATGAACACACAAACAGAGGCAAAATGGATAGGTGGAGTGAGTGGAGAGCGGAATGAGATTAGGGAAACTGTCACCCTCAGCTGAGAGGAAATTGGTTTGGATGGCCAAGAACAGCCCAAGGTGCAGGTCTGCCATGAACTGGAAGCTGCTGGAATACCAGTGTCACTGTTAACAGTCAAGCGAGTTTCACATCACCATGGACAAAGAGTCTGCAATCCAAGAAAGAAGCCCTGCAGCTTCAAGAAAACCCTTTTTTGAGGAAAGCTTTATGATTATACAAGACAAATATTTCTTTCTTTTTAATTGTTCCATCCATTCTATGCAGCCCTAGAGCATAATGTACATGCAAGAGAAATCAGCAGTAGAATTTAAAATATGCATGAAGAGTCATTGTGGATCAAATGTGGAGTATGAAGCTACCACCACCATGCTAAACAGTTGTTGCAGTGTTCTTAGGATTAAATGCCTCACTTTTACTCTTTTCTACTGATGGCATTGTGGCCAAACAGCTCCATCTTTGTTTCGTTTTACCATAAATGTTTCCTCCAGCAGGCTTCTCTTTGTGCAAGTGGTCTCTTTGTTAATGCTGGGCAATATATTACACATATATGTTGAATTATTGCAGTACTTATACACAGACATGTTCCATTAAAAATACTGAAATTAATACTGGTGTATTAGACGTGCAGTGTGTAAATTGTTTTACATTGTGCCTCCACTGGTTCTTTTTTGTCTATTTCAGTTCATCAGTTTATGATATTTCACTCATAATCAGAAAAAAAATGCAGTGCCCATAAAGCAATCAACTGACTCTAATGCACGACTACAATGGTGTCATGGCTGGTGTAACTCAGAATGTCAGTGGGTGATGCATCACACATCCAGATGGCCTGGTGTCATGGTGTTGGGTGCAATTTTTGTATGATGCCAGATCCCCTCTGGTCTTAATTAGAACAACAATTTAACAGCCCAGTGTTATGTTAATAAGCTGCAACCATCTCTATTGCTTGCCTTAAAGACATATTATGACATGGCCAGTCACATCGCCAGACCTATCCCCAGTTGAAAATGTGTGGGATGCCATTGGACACACTATCAACACTCCACCCCTTCTGCAAAATCTGCATTAACTGAGTGAGAATATTCAAGACGCATGAGATGGATTATCACCATAAGAAACCTCTACAACTCCAGTGTGAGATATCTGGCATTATACACACTGAGAGACACTACTTATGTATGTGTAAATCAATAAATATTTCTCTTTTTTTTTTTTTTTTTTCATTTATTGTTCCTGGTAAACTTTAGCTTCCTTCCCAACAGAACTGCAATCTGACAATCTTGGTGCAACTATTTGTGTAACTACTTTTTTTGATAGATTTATGTCATATCACTCACCCTAGTCATGAATCAGTAGAGCTAAAATTAGATATGTGTGCTAGTTAGAGTTCTATGTTTGCATAATGTTTACATATGGTTGAATTTGATGCTCTTAACGCATATTGTGATTGGACATGTAGATCACAAATCATGGATGTGCTACACTATTGCTTTATCACATAAGAGGCACTCACATAATTAAAAATATTAAACATGATACATACACATACAAATCTATTTTCCAATTAAGCATAACACAATCTTATTGGCTCATTTCTGTCTCTCCCTTTTTATCTCTCTGGAATTACATGCACTGATTGAATAAGGTATAATGAGTTCTCCTTGTTTCCACGGTAACTCTGGATCTCAGTGCACATAGTTAAGCTGTACAGTGACTACATCACTGACACACACGACACACACACACACACACACACACACACACACAGAGACACACACACACACAAATTCTCATTACATGAACCCCTTTACACTACAAGAGACACAATTCAAAGTGGCCATGCATGGGACAAGGTTAATGTGGAGACCAGAGAAAGATTCTGCTCATCATTAAAACTGAGCTAACAGTACACCTCAATTAAACAACCTACACAGTAGCTCAGATCACCAGTACAGACACACTCATCCAGACAAACAAGTACAAAGGAATGACCAAACACACACAATAATGACTTTTTTTTAGATGTTTTCTATATTGGGGTCAATATAAATGCACCCTTTTAATTTAAACCCCAAATGTCTTAAGTTTCCAAGACTGAGGCCTCTTATCTTCCTGTTAGTGATCATGACAGACTACATGTTTAAGCTTCTCTCTGCCCAAGTAAAAAAAAAAACAAAAAAAAAACTTGGATTTTGGATTTGATCAAAACATTGTACACTGGGAAAGCTCAATTCAAGCAATATCATCTTCACAAACAACTGTCAGTAAGTACAAGTTAATTGGAGGTATAGCCACTGTGCCAAGTTCTGGAAGAAGACCAAAACCATGACTCTCAGCAGAGAGGAACTTGATTGTGATGGACAGGAATGTCTAAAAGAATAAGTTCCTAGATGAAGAACGACTAGCGAAAAATGTGTGACAGCAATCACAAAAAACTATTGTAAAAAACAAGATACAGTTGGGCAGACAGGTTTCATATGGCATCCTGCAGCGCATTTGCCCACAGATGTTGCAGGTGGGTGTCAGGATCGGGCAGACAGAACAGATGACTAGGGGTGCGGAGATGCAGGGGTTATAGATTTATTGTTGAACACTAAGTACAAGACAAACTGAACACACTGACAAGATACAAGACTGACTGAAACTAAAACAGGACGTAGACTAACAAAAGCAAACAAAAGCAGTCGCATGAACAATAACAAACTCAAATGCAGTAACAACATGCAATATTTGCAGTGGACTGACAAAGACAGGATGGGACAACAGGTCTTAAATACTAAACAACGTTCACCACACCTGGAACATGATAAAGTAGACACAGCTTGTAAGGGGTGGAGCAAGGGAGAAGGCAAGGACCAAAACACACACAACCCATGTGCTTAGGACAACAATTAGGACAAAACAGGAAGACAGAGGTGAACAGGACTGATACATGACAGTGGGCCTGTTGATCCTGCACATTTGTATACTGCATAAGCTAGCATGCCAGCTGGTTCCACAGATGCTTGGTTGATGATGTATCTAGTAAACAAGCAGGTAGATGAAAATACTAATTGGAAGACCTGCCATTAGAGGCAACATATGTGGCTTTAGGATCTCCTGCACATATTGCTGAGCTGTTAGTCTCCCTCATATCATTACAAGGGGTGACCTATTTTATGTGATGGCTCCCCAAATCCTCACACCAGCAACTGGGTTAGCATGTCACTCTACAGTAAATTTGATTTATATAAATTTATTGTTCAGGCTGGTACCAATTGAGTACATGGACTGGGGGTTGGGGACCACTGCACTACACAACAGAATCAACAAGCCCTGTAATGAAAAAAAGAAGCACATAGTGTCAGAGACAAAAGTGTGGCTCCAGGTCTCTAGGTCAACTAAAGCCTATAAAAATGTCAGCAAGGAATTCATGATCACCAAATTAGAAATCCCACCCAAAAGTATTGTGTTCTCCACAGGGATACCCGCTTAGCCACATGAAGGACAAATGGACCCCTGAACATCTTGACTGATTGTACTGGCAGAAGCCAATATAGCTGCCAGTAAGTGGACTGCTGTAACAGGCTTTGATTGTTGAGTCATGTGAAAAAGTTAGGACACCCCATGTCCCCTTTGTCTATTTAACATATTTAAACATATGGATATTTGATATTCATTTAACTCTATGAAGAGATGACACAGCTAAACATATAAAATTAGAATCAGGTGCGTCACACCAGCTGCAAATGATTGTACATTTGTCTAAAAGTTCTCAATACAATTAGTATTTCTACTGTCTGGGAAATAATTTACAAGTGGAGATCATTGAAAACAACTGCCAAACTGTTCACACTGTTCAGTTCAAGAGCAGACAGAAAGATGCATAAACAACTCTCCAAACCAAACAGAATATTTGAGAATGAGAACCCCGGACTAACTGTGAAGCATGAGGGTGGAAGTTTCATTTTTTTGCTGCAGCAGGGCCTGGAGAGCTATGCATTAATAATTATATATAGTGCTGTTGCCTCACAGCAAGAAGGACCTGGGTTCGATGCCGGGTGGGGCGACCTGGGAAGTTTCTGTGTTGAGTTTGCATGTTCTGCCCGTGTTCGCGTGGGTTTCCTCCGGGTACTCCGGTTTCCCCCACAGTCCAAAGACATGCATGGAAGGTGAATTGGCGACTGTAAAGTGGCCCTTAGTGTGTGGATGTGTGTGTGCATGTGTGCGCCCTACGATGGATTAGCGCCCTGTCTAGGGTTGTTTCCCGCCCTTGTGCTCAGAGTTGCCGGCTGGGCACCGGCTCACCCGTGACCCTATTCAGGAATAAGCGGTTCAGAAAATGGATGAATGGATGGATGGATGGATGGATGGATGGATTAGAGGGGGCTTCACATAGCTGATAGAATTCCGCATGAAGGAGTGGGACAATTTCCTCCAATGTCAGAGACTGGTAGACAGTTATTGGAAACATCTAATTGACATTATTTCAGCCAAAGAAGGAAATATAAGCTATAGGGCAGAGGATCCTATATTTTTCTTCACAAGACAATTGCATTTCTATTAATTACATTTTGTAAATTATGTTTACAAGACATTTCCTCAGTTTTATGGGTTTAGTTACATCACTGCCATTTCAATATAGTTAAATGAAAATTAAATGTCCATATGTGTCAAAGGTGTTCAAGTGGTATCCTAACTTTTTCACATGACTGTAAAAATTAATACTGGCAACCATTTATGAACACCCTAACCTCTCTCTCTCTCTCTCTCTCTCTCTCTCTCTCTCTCTCTCTCTCTCTCTCTTTAATGTAATGAGAAGTCATTTTCTATTCTCCCAGTGGGCAGACAATTTTGTGATTCTAATTAAGCACAGTTTTTGCAAAGCCCCCCCTCCCCCCCCATCTCTTTATGATTCTTAATTAGATCACAGTGGGACTAATGACACTTCATCCTGCAGTCACACACACATACAATGCTTAAACAATATTACACTAATATATTATTTAAAAGAAATCGCTGTTTGAGTTTTTGTTTAGCTGCTCTGTATAGCAGAACCTTGCAGTTAACAATATCACTGCATATTTGCATTAGATTGGGATTTGTCTTCAGTAAACCTAGAATTAATATGTCCTTATGATTCAGTTTTATTTTTGCTGAGAGCACATTTCTTAGAACAGCTTTCTAATCAGAGTTCAGTTCAGGTTCTTTGGGGAGTTGTGCCTTTTGATGGGCCTGAGCTGTCATGTAGCCAGAATGAAACCTTTAACAGGAACATTTGCTGGAGTGATATAGACAGAGATGCCCCAATAAAGGAAATAGAGAAACAAAGAAGGAAGAATACAAGCCTATTACAGGCAACATCTGCGTAACACAATATCAATTTAGTACCGGGTCACAAGGGAGGGAGGGCTGACTGGGGCATGAAAAGACAGTGGAGAGAGTGTTGCTGTGTGAGGGAAAGAACAAAAAAATTACAGAAGTGTGGGGTAGAAAGGGCAGATGGTGAAGAGGTATCCAAGAAAGCAATTACCCCTTGGAGAGGTGCCTCCGATCAATGATGGGATTTTCTGACATTTTCAAAATGCAGCAGAAAGGAACAATCAAAGAAAGGCTGTTGCTCAACTTTTTATATTCTGTGAAGAAGAGAAAGAGGAGAGGAAGGAGAAGGAGAAAGGAGGAAAGGAGAAGGAGAAGAGGAGCAGGTGGTATTGGAGCTCTCTGGGCAGAGGAAAATTTCCTGCTGCCAAAAGAAGGAACACCCCTAGTGATATTTACCTTCTGTTTCAACACAATTTTTTACCTTCTCTCCTAGATTTGTCCCTTGGGGAATCCCCACACCAATATTGTTCCATTACTCCATTCACTGAAATGACAAGAGTTTGAGACAACAGAAGTATTGATCACAGCAGCCTCTCCTAGGAATCCTGCTCCAAGAACCAGTTTTTGCTGGTAGCTGGTTTTAGATGGTCTAAGGTGGTCTTTGCTGGTTATGGTAGTAGAAAAGCTGGTTATCTGAGTGAAAACAATACTGTGAAACTGAGTAGCATATTATCTGTATTTGATTTTGTTCATGTTAGGTCATGCTGGTGGACTAGCTTGGTCTTACTGAGTACTTGTGAATATCCAATTTATATTCATTTTGGTCTGATTATATAAAGCTTTTCTGATGAGATGCATGGTTTCCACCTATAGACAGATTTGTTCAGAATATTGGCTCAAATAAATGAATGGGGTGCAAACATTGTACTCCTTTCTGATGTGAGCAAAAATATTGGAACATACGACTGACAGGTGTGTGTTGATGCCCACGTTTTACATTGATTATTCAAACAATAATCAAGATTTGGGTTTCAGATTTGGTTTCTGTCTGTGCAGGCTGTGCATTTATAGTTAGAGGAGTAACCAACATGAAAAGGAGAGTGCTGTCTATGGGTGAAAAACAAGCAGCTGAGAAGCTGAGAGGAGATGGAAAATCAGAGTCATTGCGCAAATATTGGCCAGTACAACCATTTAGAATGTCCTGAAGAAGAAACTGGTTTACTAAGTAACAGATGTCGATCAGGTAGATCAAGGAAAACAACAGCAGTTGATGACAGAAACCTTGTAAGTGCGGTAAAGACCCTACAATCACTGTTAATGACATCAGCATTAACCTCCAGAGGGCAGGAGTGAAGGTATCACAATCTAGTGTTTGCAGGAGATCATGAACGAAAGTACAGAGGCTTCAGCAAACCACTAACTAGCAAGAAAAAGAGGAAGGCCAGGCTAAAATTTGCCAAGATCTACAGAGGACAGTTTTGCAGAAAGGAAATGATCTGCTCATTATCATACATATAAAGCTCATCTGTGTGCTCATCTCACAGTGAAGGTGATGTCATGTCTTGGGCTTGAATGGCTTCTTCTGGGACTAGCTCATTAATCTTCATTGATGATGTGACACATTGATGACAGCAGTACAATGAACTCAGAAATGTCTACAGAAACAATTTAAGAATGATGCAACCAAACTGACTATTATCATCATTATGTAGCAAGATAATCACCCAAAACACGCTGACAAAACTACATCATCTGGGGCAAGATGTACCTGTACAGAAAGGGACAGAGCAGGCTGTACTTTCTGGGGAGGCTACGGTCCTTCAACATCTGCAGGAAACTCCTGTGGATGTTTTATCAGTCTGTGGTTCGCCGCCAGTGTCCTGTTCAGCACTGTGGTTTTGCTGGGGGGGGCAGTATATCAAAGAAGGACACATACAGGCTGGACAAATTGATCAGGCGAGCCGGCTCTGTGGTTGGTACAAAGCTGGACTCTCTGGTGTCAATGGCAGAGAAGAGGACTCTGAAAAAACTACTGGACATTATGGACAATGCCAGTCACCCTCTATACACCAATAAATAAGCTACTAGAAGCCTGTTCAGTGAGAGACTGCTCCTTCCCAAGGATGCAGGACCAATAGACTTAAAGCCACTTCCTCTGGGGGGAAGGAGTGGTAACAGGAGGATGGGAGTAGGAACCAACCAGTAACCCACAACCCGACCACCAAAACACAACTGGACTTGGTGCAATAAACAGTTCAAAAGTGCAATATTAATGTGTAATACAACCTCCTATAGGACTCATGCACTATTTAAATATATATATTATATATATATATACATATATATATATATATATATATATATATATATATATATATATATATATATATATATATATATATATATATATATTATATATATATATATATATATATATTATATTGTAATATAGTCTCTATATTATATATTCTTTATATTTATATAGTGTTTCTTCTTATATAGTATAATTATTATCTTATCTTTCTACTCTTTACTGTACTGTACTGATGCTGCCGCTGGAACCTTATTTTCCCTGAGGGAATCCTCCCAAGGGATCAATAAAGTTCTATTCTATTCTATTCTATTCTAAGAAGTGGAAGGTTTTAGATAAGCCTAGTCAATCTTTAGACTTAAACCTTATAGAGCTGCATTTTACCTGCTAAAGAGGAGACTAAAGGGAGTAACCCCCAAAACAAACACCACCTGAAAGAGGCTGCAGTGAAAACCTGGAAAACCATCACAAAGTACGAGCAAAACTGGTTAAATTAAATATTAAGTCTTATTCACTTTAATCTATTGGACCATTATCTGTTCTCATACTTTTGTTCACAAGAAAAAATGGTGGGTTCAAATAAAAGGTGTTATCTTCTGAGTTGATGAAAATAACTGGACCCAGACCAAGAAGAAGCAGATAAGAAGATCAATGGATGGATGTCCATATGACACCACTTTTGCAGAATGACTCAAACATATGAGAGGAAATGACTGAATGACATCATGAAGCAGTGCTATTTTCCTTCAAAAATGAAAATAAACTTTATTTTTTGTGTCTTTGTTGTCTCAAATCAATTTGCATAGATGTGAACTGTGGAAAATTATAATAATAATTATAATTATTATAATAATAAACTTAAGGTCAGGGGATACCATGTGATATCCCACTGGTATGCAGATGGGCTTATGTTCCCAGGATACCTGTTCCAATATCCAATACATCACTCCAATCTCACATATTATTGCAGAATTGAAACAGATATTAGAGTTTCATATATGAAAGTGCACACACAGGTTTGTTTTGCACAGTTAAGACCTAAAAGCACTTGAGATCTGCAAAACTTTTTTGACAATTGTATGGATAGTGATGGATGCTGTCACACTGTGCGTGTATTCCTGCACTACATACAGTACTTCAGACACACTCCTCAATCAGTAAAGCCTTTGATTGACATCTCAACAATTCTGAGAGACCGCTCACAGCAGCAGCATCTTCACAGTCCCCAAAGGGACAGGTGTCAGGCAAGATTATGAGAATGAACATACATTCACACTCACAGTTACTGTTGGTGCTAAGAAAACTATTAATTGAATCAATTGTTTAGTTGTAAAGTGCTTGCAATTCAATTCATTATGAGGTCATCATAGTTATCCAAGATACAGCTTATTCCCATATTAGTGTGAGCTACTAGTGTAGAAAAAATAAGCTTAAACAAAGTTTACTAATATCAGATCTGTTAAGACTAGCAGTGTTTCAGCAGCTGAAATGTGTTTTTTTTTTTCTATTATTACTATTGCCACTATGTATGGAGCATGTTCTACATATAAATTTCACAGTGTACTGCAGTTCTCATGTTAAAGTTTGAGCTTTAACCAGAGAAAGTACAGAGTTCTGAAATCGGCTTGATGGAGCCTCTCCATATAGAATATTTTTCATTATGACTTTTAATGTTGCAACATTATTTTTATAACTAAATTAATTGTTGTGATGGAGTAGAAAGCAGGTTTCAGAACTCAGTGCTTTGTCTGGCTTAATTGGTATGGTTAAACTGACTACTGTCACATTTACTGATAATCTAGTATGTGCTACATGTATAACAGATGGAGCAGTAACAACAGATACTAGACCTTTCAACTTTCTCTAAGCTGCTTTCTAATCCATTATCAAAGGACTACAGCAGTGAAATTACTGATGAATGTAATGTGGCTGTGTGCCATTTGATATGTATGACTTTATAGAAAAATAATGTCTAATTGCCAGAGAATTTGAGAAAAAATGTCTCTGGATAGCATTACATTTAAGTCAGTGTGGATGGGGGCATGGCTTAAAAAATACTGATAATGATGTTGGATGAGGCCCGTAGCCAGCATGCTGTCACCACAGTACTGATGTTGGATGAGGCCCATAGCCAGCATGCTGTCACCACAGTAGCAATGTTGGATGAGGCCCATCACCAGCATGCTGGCACCACAGTAGTGATGTTGGACGAGGCCCATCACCAGCATACTGACACTACAGTAGTGATGTTGGACAAGGCCCATAGCCAGCATGCTAACACCACAGTAGTGATGCTGGCCAATATCCGTAGCTGGTGTCCTTATGCTGCAGAATAAATGTAGGATAACACTGGTAGCCAGCATGCTAGCATGGATGAGGCCTGAAGTTGATGTGCTCATGTTAGACATGGCCCACAGGCGGCACACTATTGTTGCAGAAGCATTGTTGGACGAGACCTGTAGCCATCGTGCTAACACTTCACTAGTGATGTTTGATGAGGCCAATAGCCATCATGCTTAAATTGCAGTAGTGTTGTTGGATGAGGCCTGTGACCAATCTCCTAACACCACACTGGTTATGTTGGATGAGCACCATATCTGGTGCCCTGATGCTGTGGTAGCTATATTGGAAGAGGCCAGTAGCCATCATATTCAAACTGTAGTAGTGTTGGTGGATAAGGCGTGTAGCCAATGTGCTAATGCCACATAATATATTAGTCCATAGTCAACTTGTTAACATTGTGGTAATGTTGTTGGAGGTCTGTAGCCTGCATGCTAATGCCATGCTAGCAATGTTGGACCAGGATGGAAGCCATCAAGCCAACACTGTTCTATTGTTCTTTGAAGAGAGACGTGTACCAATGTGGTAGCACCACACTAATGATGTTGGACAAGTAGGATGATGGAGGACAAGAGCAGCCACCAGTCTTTCAACACTGTGGTAATGTTGCTGGATGAGGTCTATAGCCAGTGTGTTAATGCCACACTGGTGATTTTGGACAAGGCCCATTGTGAACCTGAGGTGTAAGGAAATGCAACACTAATATACATATTTCTAACGCCTTCTAAACTGATGTCACTGATCACAGGGCAAAAAGGCTGCTGGTGTTCATATTTCACTGTGGCTTTAAAATAAGGGTGTTTTAGAAGCATACATAGTAAAACTCCAGAATAATAAAAAATCCCCAAGTTATCAACTTTACACCAAATATAATGGAAGATATTAATTTCCAATGGAATGTTGTCTATTAAATAAAGTAGAATCACTTTTGTAACTTAATGACAGTGGTCTGATTTAGGACATAGGGAAAAAAACAATCTGAGCACCACATGCTCTTATGAAGGGGAACATTTCCAGGGCATTGTACGTAGATGATATTTCATGCATGAGCATATTTTGGCTTTGAATCACAGCACCAACAAAATGACCCCTACACCCATATTCATGCAGTGTAATAACCTCATCTGCAGCACACACATACACACACACACACACACACACACACACACACACTCATCAGAGCTATGTAGTTGTATTTCATGGCTGAGGAGACTGATGTCATAGCAAATATTACTATGAAGTACATTGCAATTTCACTGAAATTCTACAGTACTGATTATATACGGGAAGTAACACCTGCTGTGCTAGGTCATATCACACACACACACACACACACATACACACACACACACACACACACACACAAACAGGCTCATTATCACCTATTTCCAATATCAAAGTGACAGACTATTTATTAATAAAAAAGAAGACGTCTCTGAATAAATACCCTAGTGAGACACACAGAATGCCAGTAGGGTCTTTGCATACAGGCCTGGTCATCTAAACCCTATCATCTACCCTCTGTAATACTGTCCTCATTGGGATCTTCACATTGGCTCACCCATGTCACATTAGAAACTGCATTACCAGCTTGTGATTATTTAACCTGCATGGACTTTCATATTAGTACTCTATCTTACACTCTCACATTACTCATACTCATCCAAACATGGCCTGCTCACACTTTAGCTATAGTTCTTTATTATTTCGTTTTTATTTATTTATTATTCTGTCACATTCTCTTTGTTCTTTTCATGTTTTGTTTGTGCTATCCTGTGTTGACCAGAGGAGGATGGGTTCCCCTTTCGAGCTTTGCTTCCTCTCAAGGTTTCTTCCTCTTACTTTTTCCTTGCCATTGTTGCCCACTGGCTTGCTCATAAGAGGCTTGGACCTGGATTTCTGTAAAGTTGCTTTGTGACAACGCCTTGTAAAAAGCACTATAGAAATACAATTTGATTGATTGATTGATTGATTGATTGATTGATTGATTGATTGATTGATTGATTGATTGATGATTAATACAGATGAGGAGCGCATAACCTCAGCCTTTGATGTAAATAAATATGAACAGAAGGAGAGAGCACTGCTTGCTTTATCTGCAGCTGCCACTAAGCATGGTCAGACTGCTAATGAGGGGAGGAGGAAGAGGATGAGGAGGAAGAGAAGGAGGAAGGAAATCCCCTAGAGGTTGTAAGATTATAAGTGACAAATCCCTTCGGATTGTTTTTCATCCTGAGACAACTCTCTCTCTCTCTCTCTCTCTCTCTCTCTCTCTCTCACACACACACACACACACACACACACACACACACACACACACACACACACACACACACACACACACACACAAATCTCTGAAGGTCATTTGAGAAATCACAGCCTCACTTATCACTTTAGACAACATGCTGAAGGGTCAGAGCAGTTAACCCAAACTGAGTCAGCATTCACCTGTTTGCAGTGGTGCTTTTATGACCTGGATCATCAACCCTTCAAAAAGTACCAGGGTAGATGAAACTTTTGGTGGTGGTTACCACATGAATGCCCAGACATAGAGTGGCACTCTGTCCTGGATGAACCCCCCAGTGCTCAATGCAGTCCTCATGGTGGACAGTTGTTTCTAGTAAAGAGTACTCTACGCGTGTTTGGCTCCAATGGTCTGTGCTGGTTGAGTACTGAGTCTGATTTTGAAGAGTACTGATTGTAAAGCATCCTTGGGTATCTAGTAAGGCATGATATACATGTAACTTCATTTCTTTCATACTTCATTCAACAAAGGTTTTTTTTAACCCAGTTTTATTTATCCAGTGATAATAGCAGTGTACTACTCAATGTACCAAGATATGGAAATGAAAGGTAACACATACTTCCTTCAAGCAATTTTGAGAAATGCTCAACACACTCAGCTACCAAGAGACCCAAGCTGGCTAACATCACACTGTCCTTTTAAAGCAGCTTACACAAACAGTAATAGAGTGACCAAATGTTTCTTTTACATTAAAATAAAAATCAAATCAAGGATTATGCCCAAATTATGCATATTAATACACTATTTAAGTAGCCCACGAACAAATAAATTATGTAAAATTAAGTGACAATTTTAATTATAACAATTTTCTGGATTTTAAATCTGGAGTTTAAATTGCTGAGGTCGAATTTTCCCCAAGGATAAATTATGTCAGTAAATTTGAAGGTAACAGGAGAGTTAAGTGCCACTTTTTTGTCTGTTATGATTGGTCTATGTACAGTTGAAACCAGATGTTTACATACACTATATAAAAAGACACATGTGCATGTTTTTTCTCACTGTCTCACATGAAATCAGAATAAATTCTTCCTGTTTTAGGTCAATTAGGATTACCAAAATGATTTCTTTGTGCTAACTGACAGAATAATGAAAGAGATCATCATCATCATCATAATGTGAGCAGCACCTGAAACAAAGGAAAAAAGACATAACACCTGATGAGCAAGCCAGAGGGTGACAGTGGCAAGGATAAACTCCCTCAGAGCTGGAGGAAGAAACCTTTGGAGGAACCAGGCTCACAAGGGGGGACCCATCCTCTTCTGGGACATTGGACCACCACATGTCTGCTGTAATACTCAGGTGTACGGAAGTAATGTTTGTTTCTTGGTGGACATAATAGTAAAAGTAAAATCTAATTAGAGTCTGTGTAAATTTCTACAAAGTTGGTTGGGCAACTAGTCCAGGGCAGGGTGGGAAACTAATCCAAGTCCAGTAGCTGGATGGTGAGCAGCCAATGTGAAGTGGTGGCTATGAAGCTCTGATTCCTTCTCAGATGGGGCAGGGAAGCTCAAGGTTAGCATTTCTTCAGCCTGGACTGGTGGGACATCAATAATTCCAGAAAGGTAGAAAAAGGTAGAAAGATGTAAATTAATTTAGTGTTTAGATTCATGAAGAAAAGAGAATGTAAATATTACCAGAGAGTGGTGATCTGACAATAACAGCCTAACTAAAAGGAGAGATCAAAAGTTAACATAAACACTGGAACATTCTGAAACATTCATGTCCAAACCCCTCCACCATCACAAACCTGAGTGGTCACATGAAGGAGTGAGACAGACAAACATCCCAGTTCACCATAATTCCCTTTGTCCATGAACCCCTGGATCTGCAGCCTGTAACTAAACTCTCATTAATTACCAAAAGCTACACTTTTCAGTTTTCAGCCTAGACTTGAAGATTGAGTGTTTAAGTCACAAACATTATCTGGAAGGTTATTCCAGAGCTGGGAGGCTTTGTAAGAGATGTGCCTTTTCACCCTGATAACGATCTGAGTGATCTGATAATGATCTCTGTGATCTAAGTGATTGTGATTGCTCAAAATGGGAGATCAAATCTTGCAAGTACTCAGGAGCAAGCCTGTGTAGGGCTTTATATGCAAGCAAAAGAATTTTAAAGAATTTTATAATCAATACAGAATTTGACTGGAAGTCACTACAGTGCTCATTAGATTGGACTGATATAGTCAAATTTTCTAGTTTTAGTTTAGGACCTTGCTAACTTCCTAAACTAACAAAAGTCTATTTAGGTTCCTGGTTGAATATCTTGACAAGAGTGCATTGCAATAATGTGCAAGGATATGGAATCTCTCGGAAATATTACGGAGATGAAGAAAAGCTGTCCTACTAATATTACATATGTGTTGATCAAGTGATGAATCTGAATCAATTATGACAACAATATGTTTTGCTGCTAAACCTAGTATGACAGAGAAATCAGCAAGATTTAATATTAAATCAGAATTAATACTATTTTATATTAATTCATTTCTTGCAGTTTTAGGACCCAAAAGGAGAACCTCCATTTTATTACTATTTAAAAGGGGAAATTACACAACATGCAAGACTTTACATTTTTATACAGTCCTCCATTTCCTTTAATCTAGGTTTATCATCAGGTTTGTCTGATATATACAATTAAGTATTGCCTGTATAACAGATTTTAATACATTGTATGTTTATAACTGTGCCTAAAGCTAACATGTAAAGTGTGAACAGTAGTGGTCCTAAAATGGAGCCTTGTGGGATTCCATATATCATTTCAGTGAAATTGGCAGATACACTATTTACCTTTTCCAAATTGAAGCCAATTGGTTAAGTAAGCTCTAAACCATGAAAGGGCTGTCCCTGTGATTCCGACCATTCTTTCTAATGTGATCTGTTTTATCAAATGCTGCACTTAATTCTAATAGCACAAGCAGGGATACACAGCCTTAATCAGAGGCAGATCATTTATAATCCTAACTAAGGCTGTCTCAGTACTATGATAAGGCCCTCATTACTTCAGATAATCATTCTTATGCAGGTATCTGCACAGTTTTTGCATCAGAGCTATTTCTAAGATCTTAAATATAAATGGTAAATTAGAAATAGATCTGTAATTAGACAGTGCACTCTGATCCAGATTTGCTTTCTTGATCAGTGGTTTAATAACAGGTACTTTTAGATCTTTAGGTTTGTGACCTTAACTTAGAGAGAAGTTTACTATTGCTAAGAGAGGTTTAATTATAGTGGCAGTTTGATGGGATTGCATCTAGAGAGCAGGTGGCAAAATTTGTGGAGTAAATAACTTTCAAATTCTAACTGCAAAAGTAAGTGAAAGGTTTCTAACTTTGCTTCTATACCTATTTTGTTCTATATCAGCCACACCAGATGACAAACAGTGTAAAGTTAATATTACAGGTGAGAGTGAGAGCCCTTCTATTTTCAATAAGGCTGTCTTTCCAAGATGAGTGGAATACTTTGAGTTTGGTCAATTGCTCTTTCCACTCTAATCTTTGTGCCAACTGTTTTAAGATACAAGTCTGATCATTATAGTTAGGGGCAATTTTTATCTTTCTTAATTTTTTATACCTAAGTAGTGCTACATTGTCTAAAGTCTGTAAACAGATGGTTCATCTGCCTGACTCAACTGGATCTGATGGACAGTAATCTGGGGTTGATAAATCTGGGACATTTTCAATAACTTAAATTGTAGATGATCTTATTGGATGCTTCATGCAATAAGGGCATACATAAATTTTGGCTAAGCTGAAGCTCATAAAATATTAGATAATGGTCTGAGATTGCTGAGGTTTGGGGATGAATATTTAAGTTAAATATGCACACCCCCAGGGTCAGAACCATATCCAGAGTGTGATTACAGTAAAGTGTTGACACAGTTATATTCTGGTAAACGCTTTTTTAACACTCTAAACTAAGTGGCCACTTTTGTCTGAGAACGTCCCGTTTGAAGCCTCACAATGGCCAAATACTATTGTTAAGTGTCTTGATGTCAATGATGTCAAAATGTGAACAGTATGATGAGGAGGACTGTTTAAATACCAATCCTATTTGAACCAGGACATTTATTGGTCGATTCAAGGATAATTCATGGATCAAAACACCTATTGTGAATTTTGCCATTAAACTCCTTGCAAGAGAACAGCAAGTTGTGCATAATGTACTGAAACATCATATATTTACACATGTGCATTCAAAAGTTTAGAGAAGAACACATTGATTCACCTGTAAACATTATATTTCATTTTAGGTTCATCCTGAAATTTCACTTGAAAGCCTAATATCCCTAACTTTTTGTGAGGGAGTGTATGCTGTTACTGGGACCTAGTTATGTTTCCCAAATAGAACCCTGTGTTTTAGACCCCCTTAATCTCACATGGGTCCCATCTATGCCATGTATCTAGTGTACAGCCCAGATGGGGCACATGTTTAACCCTTCCTTGTCCAATCTAGGGCTGGTTTTAACCTGCAACAGTACAACCCTTAAAGGAAAACCTTACAAAATAATGTCCCTCTCCAGTCATGTAAAAACCAAACACATATTTATTTTGTATTTGAAAACACATGACCAATAGGCAGTATTTCTGTAGTAGTAGAGATTTTGTATATTTTTTATTAATAAACTACATTTCTTTGTTTGTACAATTTATTTTAATATTATTGGATATACACCATATTGAAGTTTTTAAGCAAAATCATGTTCATAGTTAATTTAGTTTATAGTTTATTTAAAGTGCTATTTTTCAGTGTAATAAATGTAATGTATTTTTAAATATAAGCATAACATGCATAAAAGCTTCCATTTCTAGTGTTTATCTTCATTTCTACTTCTCTCGTAGTTACAATATGGGTAATAAATTATTGTGTCCATCCCATTGAGCAACAACATTGTTTAGATCAGACTGTTTATGTTAAAGACATGTCATCATCATCCCCCACCTCTCTCTCTCCCCTCCCTCCCTCCGCTTTTCTCCATTAGTTTGGTAGTGATTTGATTTTGTGTGTCTGGCTGGACTGTCACTCAAACTCCAGACTAATTTAACTCATTGGACCTTGGCCAGGTTTCAGCTGAGTGAGCAGCAAACTTTAGTTCTTGAGAAAGTTATTTGTTTTGTAAAAACTATGTGGGTATGTGTGTCTGGTGGGTGTAAACTAATCTAATCTGGCAAATATGTGTTTTGATTTTAGTGAAGAAGTGCTGAAATGGGAAAGTATATTTTGTAGTGATCAGTGATCACATTCCTGTACAATGGCAGACAGTGGTGTCTTTACACCACAGGTTCAAACTGTCAACATTTCAAGATATAAAAAGTAAATAAAATACCAAAGTTAACCTCCCTGCTGAAAAATCCAATTGTTTTAATTTCTTCACATTGTAAGAAACTGATGCCCAGATATTCACCCTTAGGATTTTCTGGTAGAGAGCAGAAGTCATGGTTCCATCAATTACAGTCATTCAGGTCCTGAAGCATCACAGCAACCCAGACCATCTTACTACCACCACCATGTTTGATTGTATGATGTTCTTTTTTTCTGAAATGCTGTGTTAGTTTTTACACCAGATGTAATGGGACACACACCTTCCAAATAGTTCTATTTTCATCTCATCGCTCCACAGAATATTTCCCCAAAAGTCTTGGGGATCATCAATATGTTTTTTGGAAAATGAGATGGGTCTTTATGCAATTTTTGGTCAGCAGTGGTTTTTGCCTTGGAATTCTCCCATGGATACCATTTCGGCCCAGTCTTTCTCTTATTGTTGAATCATTAACACTGACCTTGAGGCAAAGTGAGACCTGTAGTGCTTGTAGATGTTGTTTAGGGTTGTTTCTTTTGTAACCCCCTGGATGAGCCATCAATGCACTCTTTTGGCAGATCAAAATCAGGTTCACCACAGTCCATGTTTTCTCCATTTGTGGATAATAGCTCTCAATGTGGTTTGCTAGAGTCCAAAAGCCTTAGAAATGTGTATCCTTTTCCAGACTGATAGATGTCAATGACCTTGCTTCTCATCTGTTCTTGAATTTCTTCAGATTGGTGGATAATATGTAATAATTTTGGGATCTTTAAGTCTTCTTCATGTGGCAGGTTCTATTTAAGTGATTTCTTGATTTACAGGTCTGGCAGTAAACAGGCCTGGGTGTGGCTAGTGAAGTATGCTTGAAAAATGTTGTTAATTACAGTAAATTAATGGTAAAATATATCTAAAATATTTTTCACAGCATTATAAATCTAATGCTGTCCTGAGACTTTTTCGAAATTCTCTGGCAAGCAGACTTTTTTATGCAAATAAATACAATATAAAAAGACAATTGCTACCAGACTGTGTTTCTAATACATTTTTCAATTACTTCATTGGTGTTGCACTTTTAATTCCAGACTCAACATTTATTATAAATTTTTCACATATTTGGATTTAAGTGGAATATAAGTTGATTTTTTATTATAAGTAACATTGGGACTGCTTTGCAAATTTACTTAAACTCTAAACTAGTGTATACTCATTTTAATAATATACTGAGTAGTAAACTGTTCACACAAATACCTATTGTAGAACCAAGAGTAACCCAAGATATAACACATTCTTCTTAGTGTTATGCATAATCTTTATTATGCATTATATCTAATGAATTGGTTCATAATAAGTTTTCATTACACATGATGAAACATACAGTTTATTATATTTGTGCTGTAGTATTTAGAAACATTCTGAGGTGTTAGCTGTACTGAGGAAGGTAATAAAGATTATTATGATGATGATGTTGGACCCTTTGACCTTTCACTTTCTCTCAGCAACCAAAGAAAGACAGTAAAGATAAACAGCTAAGTGCTCATTGTACCAAACGATCAGCAATGTAAATGCAGCGTGGGTTAATGAAGCGGGAAAGAGACAGATAGAGGGAGAGAGATGACAATGTGTATGTAATATGACAGGCGGAGAATCTTTAATATGAATTACAGCGCTGTGTTTGCACTGTCTGCCTGCAATTTCCCATGCATATTTGATGAGTGCTCATGCTTTAATGATCAAGGTAATTTAGACACATTTCCAATCTCAACCCAACACCACTCACTGATGAAAACACAAGACTTGATGCCAATGTGAAGGCAGAAACGAGGGAGGCAGCTTTATAGGTCTGTCCAACCTCTCAGGTCCAATCAGTGTACTCATGATATTAGTGACCTTCATGTCCAAAGCTTAGTGTTTCACATGCTGTATTGTATGCATACTGTTCATTGTAGAGTACTGTTAATGTACAGTGGCTTTAGGGAGTCATAAAGACTACAATGACATTTTCACATTTAGAACTATTTATTGAGGCAATATTTTTTATGTGAACAAACACTAGATTTTTATAAACATTTATTGATCAATAAATGTAATAAATGCAGCAGGTGGTTTACTGGACTGGAACATTTGGAATTATGTATACTTGCATACACACACTGATCACATTAAAATGCATTTATCCTAAAGGTTGGTTTATTTATTTATTTATTTATTTATTTATTTATTTATTTAAAATGCTTGGAAATGATCAAATTCTACTCAGATAAACAGTTTCATGTATAGTTTTCTGCCTGAAGGCTCATTTGTGTTGAATGTTAAATATGGATATATAGATAAGAATGGAGCCTTTTCTGTGCAAGCTTCCAGATATGAACAAATCAAATTAACCAACAAATCAAGTGAAACAGACATGAAGAACAAGAACATCTGTCCGAAAATAAATTTATGGCAGATAATTTTATTATTATTTTTATTATTTAAATTTATTTATTTATTTTTGCTACAGTTTACATCATATCAACAATGTATTAGTAGTTTTACCAATGGAGGATGGGTCTCCACTCATGAGCCTCGTTCCTCCCAAGGTTTCTTCCTTTATCTCAGAGGGAGTTCTTCCTTATGACTGTCACCCTTTGGCATGCTCACGAGGGGGTTTATGTCTTTATCCTTTATGTCTCATGTGTTGTTTATCTTATTTTTGATTACTGTAAAGCTGCTCTGTGACATCAGTTGTAAAAAGCACTATACAAATACATTTGATTTGATTTGATGATGTATCTGTCTCATCAAAGCAAGCTTTTGAGCAGTCATTGTGCCTGTAATGAAGGTGATTTTGCATCATACAAAATTGCACCCCACAACATGAATCATTGTGGCACATGACAACAAAATGTTGATCTTGGCTCTGATCAAGGTGCCATGGAAATTTATTTGTTTGGATTAGTTGAATAATCTTTAATAGGTGATAAAATAGGTGACAGATTAATCAATAGAAAATAGTGATTAGCAGGATCCTTCAAATCTATAGAAAATCTATTGCATCATAATTAGCAGAAGGTTTTAATATGTATATGATGTGTTTCCAAATTTGTAAATGATTAACTGAATGTCCTTCCATTAGTCAAATAGTCACAGTTCTTCAAATTCAGTAGATTCAACACCAGTAAAGCTAAACCAGGTGATCCAGAAGAGAGAAAACTGCCCTAAAGTTGAAGCTGAGGTCACTTTATTTCTGTCTTCATTAGCTTGTCCCGGTTGCCTCCACTATTTCCATGACTGGCTTATACTAAATGATTGAGGGAACTCAAGCATGAAGCCAAATTGAAATATTAATCTCATACATACAATAAAGCTCTCACCATGTTTATTATCCTAATTATAATCCTTCTGTTCCTTTATCACCAAGACGTTGACAAATTATGGGCCACTGTCAGCTCAATTAATGAAAAGGGTGAGAATGTGAGAGAAGGAAAAAAAGAGAACAAGAAGGAGACAACGGGAGTGGGAGGGAGAGAGAGAGTGAAGACAAACATTGAAACTAGTTGAAGTCTTCTCTCTCTGCTGTAATGGAAAATAATTACATCTCTTAACAAGACCAGAGTTAAGGGAATGAGGATGTCATGCTCTTTCTCTCCTGCTCATCTCTCTCTCTCTCTCTCTCTCTCCCTCCCTCTCTCTCTCTCTCTCTCTCTCTCTCTCTCCATGAATGATCTTCAAAGGCAGACATTATCATTTAAAAGAGGAGGTGAGGATGATAAGTGTTCCCCATCACCAATGTGTCACTACAAACATGAAACGCTTTCAATGGTGACTCCAATAAAGCAAAATTCATCTCTTCCCGTTTCATCTCTTTTCTCATTCTCAGCTCCTCCTCTGTTCACCTTCTCTTTCCAATAAAGCTTATCTTTCCCTCTCCTGTCCTCTTCTTTCTCTTAATTTCTTGTTTTCAACTCTATCTTCTTTACTCTTTTATTCTACTCATCTCTTCTCTCCTCTTTTCTTCTTCTCACCTTCAGTTCAGTTCTTCTCCTAATTTTCTCTCCTCTACTCAACTCTTCTCCCTTCTCATCTACTCTCTCTATTCCTCTCTTGTCTCTTCTACTCTTCTCTTCTCTTCTCTCCTTTCCTCTCCTAATTTTCTCTTCTCTTCTCTTCTCTTCTCTTCTCTTCTCTTCTCTTCTCTTCTCTTCTCTTCTCTTCTCTTCTTCTCTTCTCTTTTGCTGTCAATTTCTCTTCTATACTTATGCAATGTATCACTTTTGTTTTGAAATTTGCCTGTTCTCTCTTTAGTTTGAAGTTTTCTTCCCGGCATCTGTTTGATGTCTCTTCAACTGCTTTCACTCTTTACCTCTCTTTCTCACTTTCTAACAAAAATTTAATTTCCTGTCTTGTCAGGACCAGCTGCAGTTAATTAAATTTTCCTTCCTATTTAACATAGATTAATTATTAATCATCCAATTTCAAGAGAAAGGAATGCACACTTATACCAGTTCCCTTCCTCTTTCTCGGTACAAGCACACACAAACTCTAGCATGTGTGCTTGAGTATCTGAGGGACACTGAGTACTTTCAAGGAAAAAAACAAACAAATCAGGTTTCATAATAAAGGAGACCCCTGAGACCATTTACAAGAAAAATAAGTTTCAATATTTCATATTGAGTCCATGTGATGGTCATAAGATTATCTCTACAGTCATAAGTGCTTTTAGTGCAGTGATAGTTTACAGAAGAGGAAGAGCTGAGATTTTCCTGTTTCATAAAATAATCTTAATTTTAATCTCTTGGTTCTTTCAATTAGAAATAAATCTATACTTGTCTTTCTGTGCCCTTTCTCTCTTTCTCACCCTGTATCTGCTGCATTATCTTTCTTTCCATCTCCTTCCATCTTATTGCTTTAACCCCTAACAGCCCAGACCCGTTTTTGAATATTGGTCAAAATGACAGACCAGTATTGTAAATGGTAAAGTGATAAATGGGTTACTTGACTTCCGGATATATTTTAAGGATACAATCCAGATGTATATCACAACAATGACTTCTTACATATTCAAACATATTTATTTGTTTTGTTTTAGAAATAGGGTAACTAAAAATAGAAATAACTAGGTATTGGTAAATGGGTTGATACACACGTTTACAAACAAAAATACACTTTTAAAATAAGCTGGCATTTTGTAAATTAGATTACATGTTCACATATTTACAAACCAGCATCCTGGATTTTCAGTATGTGTCAATTAGAAACTAAACGTTCGAGTAAGAAGGACTAAATATTAGTTGAGTTAAAGTGAAGGACAAAGCCATAAGAAACTTTTCATTTCTTTTAAATGGTCTGTCACACATAGTTCACCATGAATACTTATGGGTGTTTTCAATAATGTGGTTTAGTTGGTACATTTGGCTTAAATTGAGCGTGGAACTCTCAGATGGAAAAACAAAATAAGGCATGTGGGTTTGATCCTAAACTGGGCATTTCCAGTGACAGGGCCAATTGAATCAACATCAGTCATCATCATAAATGATGGCAGTACCTGTGTGGACAACAAATCTGACATGCCTTACTGAAATAACAGTGGAATTAGAATTGACTTATTCTGTACATGAATGATTCAATCTGTATTAAACCAAAAATGGATTTAAATCTGAAACCTGGCCTGGGCAATCCAGTTTTCAGGAAATCTGTCCTGGTGAAAATCAGACGGGCAGCAACCCTATTGCCGAGGCCAGCTCCTTGTTATTCTCTTGTGCTGGCAGAGGCTACACACTACTTTGCAACACTTTACAGGCTAAATCTATTAGGTTTAAATGAACCGGTAGTATGCATGATCTTTGGGGAAATGATGGACCTATAATATTCCTCTTTTGGAAGAGTACATTTACCAGACACTCTTATCCAGACCAGCTAACATGGTTATTCCTATTACAGGTGGGTCAGAGTAGTGTTAGGATTCTTGCCCAAGGATTGGTGTAGAACAATCCTTGGGCAAGAATCCTTGGGCAAGAATCCTTCATTGCTGGAATCCAGTGGGACAAGGCATCCTCTGTTGTCCAGACTGGAAATCAAACCCCAGACTTCCACATGTGTGGTGGCTCATTGGTGGTTTTATCTGTTGCACCACACCAACCACAGAGTAGTACTATTGTAATGTCATTGCTGGAATCCAGTGGGACAAGGCGTCCTCTGTACCTCACAGACTTGTTTTGGTTTAAGATGGTGATGTTACAAATAGGTGGTGAATAAATAGACTTGAGGAAGTCAATTCAGGAGCCAACCTTTGTGTCACGGATCACACCAGTGTGATGAAACCATGACTGGTTCTAGACATTGCAGCATGAAAACAAAATCAGATTGACCATTGAACACTGTCTGAATACAGCACTGAGGTCTATAAGAGAGATGGATATATACATTTACGACATTTGGCAGATGCATTTATCCAGAGTGACTTTGCTGTTCTCTCAGAAAATATCCTTAGCTAGTTTATAGAGGCTAGAATCCAGAGATACCTCAAGCTTAGATGCTGCCAAATACAAATGTCAGAACGGAGACCCCAATGCTCAAGTTTATCCCACGTGATTCAGTAAAGTTATAATGTGTTAAATGTTCTTGACAGAGATTATCTTCATTCTGACCTCCAGGGAGGAAAAATATAGCCCAAAACTCCAAGGGCTGCTACTGCAGTTTTATCTTTAGGATCAGATCATTCAACAGAGGGGATGAGTTAAGGTTTGGGGCTACAGTTTCAGGAGCCCAGACCCGGCAGCACCCCTGCTGTATTCTGTTTGTTGAAAAAAAGGTAGAGGTCCATGCACTTGTATTGATTAAAGAGGTGTAAATGCTAACACTTAAACTGTTATCCTCTCTTGCAACATTAGCGCAGGGTAAAGAATCCCAATATTTTGCCATATTTTATGTGAAACTTAGATATAGGAATATGATGAAGCAAGAATGACATTTTCCACAACTATATAAAAGTCATTACAGATATACAGTCATGACTTATGGACTGAGACGCCCCTCAGTTTTCCAATTTTTCATAAATGAGGTCCTTTGTGACACGCTTGTCCAATATATTACTGTCTACAGATGACATATAGATTCCCTCCCCTGTCAATGTCTGAAAAGGCTGTTAGGCATGTGCACACTGTGTTCCAAAAGCTGTTGGAGTACAGTCTGTATGTCAAGGCACAGAGTATGTCTGTGGTAGAGAATTAGTCAGGAGAGGGTGCTCATGGACAACAGAAAGGTGATAACTGGAAAGCTAGAAAAAATGTATTTATTTATATATATTTATTTATTTATTTATTTATATTATTTTTATTATCTGTAGAATATGCAAAGTTGCTGCCCCCTCCCTTGGGTAAAAGCTTAAATGCTGACCTCAGCACACCTTCCAAAGGAGACATTCACCTTGGCCCCCATGCTGAAATATCTACATCATTGCCTTTCATGGTAGATGGGGATGATTCTGAGGTAGGGGTATAAGTAGTACTATGACAGGAGCAAGCTCAGCCAATCAAATTATATCTGTATGTCTAAATGTTGGGAATTGTGACAATCATTAAATTGGTATTGGTGGAATGATGTCAATGGCTTAAGAGGGCAGTTTACTCGTTTGTGGTACTCAAAATGGTCAGCAAATGTTTAACTTTTAGACGTAAGTTGTGTCAGGTGGGCCATGCCTTTCTCTTGAATTAATATCACCATTACTTATCAATCAGGTTCTCACAACAGTAAAGCCAATAATCTCTCATCTAATAGTCATATTCCCTATGTGTTTGCATCTCTATTTATTACCCCTCTGATCTTTCCCCATCATAAGGTTACATCTCCCATGGAGCTGGCCACAAGCCCAGGGTTCCAGCACATCAAAGGTTGTGACTACAGGAGATGCCTCCTACAATCAGACTTTCCTGTCAGCATTCAGCTTCCCTGGAGTTAGAATCTCTAATCCAGAAACTATCTCAAATGTCTCTCATTTAAAGTCACTAGCTCAGCATGTTTATAGGTTTTCTCATTGTAATGTATTGCTACTCTGTACCTGTATTTTGGGAATTCACCTGATTTTACTTTTGGTTGTGGTTTCTGTTTGCTATCTTGGTTTTGACTCTGGCTTGTGGACTACTTGACATTCTTTCATGTTTTGCACTTAATAAAGTCAGTGTATTTGGTTTCAGATACATTAATACAGTACCAGTGATGGACTGGCCATTGAACTTGGAAAAATCATGGTGGGCCACTATGGGTGTGGGCCACTGAGAGGATGGGCTGCTGAGAGGCTTACCCCCTTCCCACTGACAAAATGAAACCGATCAATAAGGACAGCGCCCCATACCGCGTTGGACAAAATGAATGTGGGCTGCTTTGTATAAAATTACAGGGCTGATTTAAGTTGCCAGTCCAGCCCTATACAGTACTCTTCCAACAGATAGTGATTAGCAGTTATCATTTTTTTATTATTGAGCATAAATAAAAAATAATTACAGTGTATGTATCGTCTCTTCAACATATGGCCCCATTCACTGTGTGATACAGTTAAGCACACTGAAATTATAAGGAAGCCTCTTAAAGCTCTAATCTGTGAGTTTCCTTTTCAGTAACATATTTCAGAAATGAAATCCTCATCTTTAATTCCACATTCAGAGAGCTTTAGCGGTAAATGATCTTTTAAGCTCTTTCCCCTTCCACCTGAGGGCATATGCATGTGGAATCAAACATTCAATATCCAACATGATTTTGAACTTTATGAAGACTTATCACATGCCAATAAAAAGATTCTGATTAAATTACTTTATGGGTTCAGTAGGTTGCATTTGTGGCTTTATTTAATCCAGAAATGCATCTATAGAGGAGTCAGTTGAGATGAAGATGAGACCTTGGATTCAGAGGAGAGTGTATGACAGCGTGAAACAGAATGAGAATGAAGCCAAACTTGTTCAGAGAACTTTGGTGTGTGTGTGTGTGTGTGTTTGTTCAATATCTTCTACACCAATTCTCAGGAAAAAAAGAAAAGAAAAACAATCTTGTCAAGTTGAATTTATTTTTAACACAAAAAGCAGCTTTACAGAAATCTGTAAAATAAGGCAAGAAGAAACAAAACAATAAAACATGTAACCCCAAATGAACAATCCAAAGTTAGCAGCAGCAACGTAAAGCTCCATATACCAAGATGTTTTCAACAGATTTGTTTTTGTTGTTGCACTCTTCTGAAAATTGCTTGCCCCTACACCTCACACAAAAACAAATCCACTTTCCTGCCAAAATGTGTCATATTAAATGACAAAACCCATTAGATTCTCTTACAATTGTTCAAGTCTGGCTTCCTAGAAAAAATGACAGGGCAGGAGTTTTCCAGTCTTGATATTTCCCAAACCAAGCACAGCAAATAAACACAATGCTTAACTATACACTAAGATGCCAAAAGTCAATAGATAGCAGTATGTAAATACAGTGGGGAAAATAAGTATTTAGTCAGTCACCAATTGTGCAAGTTCTCCCACTTAAAAAGATGAGAGAGGCCTGTAATTGACATCATAGGTAGACCTCAACTATGAGAGACAAAATGTGAAAAAAAAATTGAGAAAATCATTTTGTCTGACTTTTAAAGAATTTATTTGCAAATAATGGGGGAAAATAAGTATTTGGTCACCTACAAACAAGCAAGATTTCTGTCTGTCACAGACCTGTAACTTCTTTTTTAAGAGGCTCCTCTTTCCCCCACTCATTACCTGTATTAATGGCACCTGTTTGAAGTTGTTAACAGTATAAAAGACACCTGCCCACAACCTCAAACAGTCACACTCCAAACTCCACTATGGTGAAGACGAAAGAGCTGTCGGAGGACACCAGAAACCGAATTGTAGACCTGCACCAGGCTGGGAAGACTGAATCTGCAATAGGCAAGCAGCTTGGTGTGAAGAAATCTACTGTGGGAGCAATAATTAGAAAATGGAAGACCTACAAGACCACTACTAATCTCCCTCGATCTGGGGCTCCACGCAAGATCTCAGCCCGTGGGGTCAAAATGATCACAAGAACGGTGGGGAAAAATCCCAGAACCACAAGGGGGGATCTAGTGAATGACCTGCAGAAAGCTGGGACCAACGCTACAAAGTCTACCATCAGCAACACACTACGACGCCAGGGACTCAGATCTTGCAGTGCCAGACGTGTCCCCCTGCTTAAGCCAGTCCATATCCAGGCACGTCTGAAGTTTGCTAGAGAGCATTTGAATGTCATATGGTCAGATGAAACCAAAGTAGAACTATTTGGTAAAAACACAACTCGTCGTGTTTGGAGGACAGTGAATGCAGAGTTGCATCCAAAGAACACCATACCAACTGTGAAGCATGGGGGTGGCAACATCATGCTTTGGGGTTGTTTCTCTGCAAAGGGACCAGGACGACTGGTCCGTGTACATGAAAGAATGAATGGGGCCATGTATTGTGAGATTTTGGGTGCAAACCTCCTTCCATCAGCAAGGGCAATGAAGATGAAACGTGGCTGGGTCTTTCAGCATGACAATGACCCCAAGCACACTGCCAGGGCAACAAAGGAGTGGCTTCGTAAGAAACATTTCAAAGTCCTGGAGTGGCCTAGCCAGTCTCCCGATCTCAACCCCATCGAAAAACTTTGGAGGGAGTTGAAAGTCCTTGTTGCCCGCCGACAGCCCCAAAACATCACTGCTCTAGAGGAGATCTGCATGGAGGAATGGACCAACATACCAGCAACAGTGTGTGCCAACCTTGTGAAGACTTACAGAAAACGTTTGACCTCTGTCATTGATAACAGAGGATATACAACAAAGTATTGAGATGAACTTTTGTTATTGACCAAATACTTATTTTCCACCATTATTTGCAAATAAATTCTTTAAAAGTCAGACAAAATGATTTTCTCAATTTTTTTCTCACATTTTGTCTCTCATAGTTGAGGTCTACCTATGATGTCACTTACAGGGCTCTCTCATCTTTTTAAGTGGGAGAACTTGCACAATTGGTGACTGACTAAATACTTATTTTCCCCACTGTATATGTATTACTTTAGGGGACTAGGCAATGCCCACAACTCTGGGACATGGATGGGACATTCCATTTCCATAGTTGTGCCAGCACTTAATGTTTCTTGATCCATGTGTGTACCAAGAAAATTTCATAGAAGGCATTACCAATCTCAGTGGATCGCAAACTAGGTGTCAGTGATTGAGACTGGTGGTACCTGGCTAACTAATCAAATCACATTCATATTTAATATAGGAGACCCCACAGACATATCCCTCAGGTCAGTGTAGTGTTCTTTAGCTTACATGGGACATGGCAAAAGTTATAGGACATGAAAATGAGTTTCTATCCCATGACTTTAGGTTTTCTCTGTTACAATTATTTTTTATTGCAAATACAATAAAGCTTACATTCAAAATACGTTGGCATAGAGAACTGAAATGAAGAAATAGGAGTCATATATGATGTTGAACCGAGGCAGATCACATCACACATGCAATTATTGACCTAGCTTCTAATGCACGCACAACTCAAGTTAAGTCACCAATTACAGACTGCACAATAACTCTAACCTTGACAAAATGTATGTTTCTTCATTTTAAATGACTCCTATATGGCAAAACAAACATAGCAAAGAGAACTGCAGTAACAGGCACTGCACACAAAACAGACATGAAGTCCCTTGCAGCAACTTGGAATCCCAGCATTCTGCATTAACTCTGCCCACTAGCTATTTCACTGAAAGGGATGAATGTCATATATTTTTGTCTTTTCTTTAAAGGAAAATTCCTTTGCCAAAACAAATTGCAAATATTTTAAAATAAACTACCATTAGTATAATTCTGTCATGCGGGAAACTCATGAATAACAATGTAAACAGTCACATTTAGTACTTTAGATGCAATCAACCAATGAGAAAATTGCAAATTGTTTTCTGAAATAAGCATTTCTGGATACAAAAATGAAAGTGAATTGAAGTAGGCCAAGGAAGGGAAGAAGAGGAGAAAATATGAGGCAAAACAATTTACATATGAAATACAGACCAGAGATGTGTAAATCTGCTCAATTTTGCACACCAGCCAGTGTGTGTCCATTTGTGTATGTGTGTGCCTACAGCTGAGTGGGAGAAGAGGAATTCATACATTACTACAGTGTGTAGTAAATGTAGTTGAACCTTTTTGCATATGTACATTGCTGAAGCAACGTTGACACAGAAATTAAATGATTTAAACAAACATTATCTGAACTTACATCTCCATCTACACCTAACCTAAACTTAACCCTAACCATAATCAAAATGTGGAGAGGACTGTCAACAAATGTGTATTCAAGATCTTGGGAGAGTTTTACAAAGAGTGGACTGAGGCTGCTGTCTTGCAACAAAAGCCACCTACCAGCATCTACCAGGAGATTTTAGAGCACTTCATGCTTCCATCTCTTGATAAGCTTCATGGAGATTCTGATTTCCTTTTCTAACACCCACCCACACTGCCAATATTCCAATTTGAGAATCTGCATTATATCAAAGTGTTTAGGAAACAAGTATGCTGTCTTCACAATGCAGTGTTTGATACAGACACAGAGAACAGAGAAGGCTAGAGAACTATGGTCAGATTTGAGCCACTAAAAAAGATTAACATTGTCTTCCAAAAGAGACCCAGCAGTGGCAAAGTGGATATGAGCTCATTCTACTTTACAGCCTCAAAGAACATGATGCAGTACACTTATCTTGAATTATTGCTTAAGGGAGTTCCAGTATGGGAGTGAATGCACTGAAAAATATCTCAGATATCTATGTAGGATAGGATAGGATAGGATAGGATAGGATAGGATAGGATAGGATAGGATAGGATAGGATAGAACTTTATTGATCCCTTGGGAGGGTTCCCTCAGGGAAATTAAGGTTCCAGTAGCAGCATCAGAACAGTACAGAAAAAGAGGAAAGTATAGAAACACTATAGAAATATAAAGAATATATAATATAGAGACTATATTACAATATACAATATAGATAGATAGTGCATGCAAAATGAGTCCTGTAGGAGGGGGTATTACACATTATTATATATTAGTCTATTATTATATATTAGTCTATTGGTCCTATGTACCAGTTTCCAGGACACAGATTAAGCCAATCTGTGAACTAAAAAATAGGGCTAATGGCAGATCACCATTAGAAATTAATTATAGATTTTCCCAATTTGCAGAATTTTAATTTGGTATTATGTATCCTTCAGCTAAACATCCACTAATAAACATCCACTATCAAATATTTACATGTGCCTATTTGTGATTTGTTTCTGTTATTCTTGATTATAAGGACTAAAAAACACTTTACATTTCAGAAATCATATTGGCAAATGTTTTTTAGTTGAAAATGCAAGAATGTTGATGTATGTGTAATGACTAGATTGACAAGGATATTTGTAATAAATTATACAGACACACACACACACACACACACACACACACACACACACACACACACACACACACACACACACACACACACACACATATTAGGAATACAGTTGTAACCCCTTTCCTTGTGATTCAGTCCATCTCCCTTGAATAAACTTTTCTTGACAGTCTTGTTAATGCTATGGTCATCCCTGTTGCTTGTGCACCTTTTCCCTAACCTTCCATTAAAATGCATTTTTACAGCACTCTGAAAACAACCAGCCATGACTTTCTGTGGTTTACCCTACTTATGGAGGGTGTCAATGATAATCTTTGGTATGATAATTCAAACAGTATTAATACTGTTTGAAAAATAATTTACTCAAACAAAATGAAAGATTATAATAATTATATTATATTCTGAATTTCTGATTTTAAATGTAAGATCAAAGGCTTGGACACATGGGGGTATCACAGGTAGCATGTGTGTCATATGGCTCCGAGGGCCTAGAGTTGAGGGTTTGAGCCTTGCTCAGGTCACTGTGTGTGAAAAGTTTTGTATGTTCTCCCAGAAATGAACATGATACATGAACTGTCCTTGCTAAATTGCCCCTCTGTGTGTGTGTGTGTGTGTGTGTGTGTGTGTGTGTGTGTGTGTGTGTGTGTGTGTGTGTGTGTGTGTGTGTGTGTGTGTGTTTGTGTGTGAGTATGCGTGCCACCCTGAGACAGACAGGAGCTCTGTCCAAAGGGTGCTCCTGCCTTGTGCCTGATGATTCAAGGTAGGCTCGACTGTTACCCTATTCGGGATGGAGCAGACAAGGCAATGACTGACTGACTGACTGGCTGACAGTTGAAAAATGTAAATTTGCACATAATGATTATAATAATAAGATTACCTTTTCCAATTAAATTTCCCTGAGGTGGACTAATATATATCACATCCTGTTCAACTCTAAACTAAATCTCTATTCAGTTTAACCAGAAGGTTTTTTTTAACAATTTGAGTATTTGTTGGCCACACCACCTACAGGAGACTCAGTGACATGAGATCACAGAAATTTACCATTACCTCATGTGAAATTAGTACAAATATTATAATATTTCATTGCATAATGATTTCCAAAGCACTATATAGAAATAAACTGGGAACCATTGAGTCATCATGGCTAGACCAGATGTAACAAGAATCCCATAAAAAGCTTACCTGCAGTATTACAGAGAATGATTTTGAAAACCTTTGGAAAAACACCATCTAAAAAATGCACTAAAATGAGCACAACGATTGCTGTTTATATTACTCCCAAACGTGATGTCAATAATTAAAATCTCTTTCCTATGCTTTGGCAATATTGTCCTAGAATCATGCCAATAAACTCTATTTGAGCTGAAATGAAAGAGAGAAAGAGAGGGGGATAGAGAGAGAGAGAAAGAGGGAGAGAGAGAGAGAGAGAGAGAGAGAGAGAGAGAGAGAGAGAGAGCAGCATTTTGATATTGCAAAATAATCTACAGTATTGAATAAAATCACCCAAATGGAAAGAAAACCTGCATAAATGGATGAAATTTAATTTCAGTCCCCATCTTTCTCCTGCGGAGCATATCTTAGTATTTCAGCAGAGCCTGGAGTTTGTATAGATTTATTATTATTATTGTACAACTCTCTGTGCAGCTCTTTTTAAAATCCACATGTCTTTTCACCCCCAGCTCTACTTCATTTTCTTCCTCTCACCTTTTTCCATGTCTTCACCTTCTGGAGGACTGGTTCTCTGGGGCTTCTTGTGGGTCATCTAGAGGACACCTAAGCTGGTTGGATGCAGTGGGAATAGAAAACATGCATACAAATTAGTTTCTCCACGCACTCATAAAAATTAGGTTGCCAAAAATGAAGAACCAGGTTTGGTTCCTTAAAGAACATTTTGTCGAATGGTTCTTGCCAGATCTCTGCTAATAAATTATATGTGGGGTGTGAGGATCATTTTTGATGTTTATGGAACCGCCACTGTAATGTTAATGTTATATCAAACAACAGTACATGTAAGTCCAGAGCCTTTAAGCTCTGTATTTAAAAGCATGTTCAAATGTTTTGGCTGCTCTTTCTTGGCCTTTGTATTTCCATTTTGTCTCTGCATTGTTCGTACATGTCTCGACTTGGCACATAAAGCTTGATTCTATTCCTCTGAGAATGGAGAGATATAAACAGACAGAGAGTGAGCCAGTAAGAGAGAGAGAGAGAGAGAGAGAGAGAGAGAGAGAGAGAGAGAGAGAGAGAGATTTGATGGTTTGCCTAAGCTCTTTCTCTTTCCATGGATGAACGGCTGAGTCCAATTACCTGTGGAGGCAGCCATTTCAAGCACTTGTCAGACAGGGAGAGGGTGTAAAAGAGAATGAGAGAGAGAGAGAGAGAGAGAGAGAGAGAGAGAGAGAGAGAGAGAGAGAGAGAGCTTTGCAGTGTAAGTCTGAATCTTTTTTAAGGTGAAGAGGAAGGATGGACATTTCCTGAGCTTCAGGAATCATCCTGAGCTCTAACACACATGAAAAAGAAGGTGCCTGCACAGCCCTGGAAGGTATGCCAAAACCCTCCCAAAGCTTAAAAAAAAACAAAAAACTTTTATTTTATTAAAAATAAATAAATAAACATTTAAAAGAAAATCTCTCCTTTTACTGGCAAAATCTACTTTCTTAAAACAATTCTGGGTAAATAAATGATTTAATTAATATTAGTGAACAGTTTAGAAACGGTAGCAGAAGTCATCATACTGCAACCAGCCAGTAGAGGTACTAGACCTGTGAAGGCTTTACTCTCAGAAAGTGAGATGAAATTGTATATAACACAGAGAACAGTAATTGAACCCCTTTTTTGTGAGAAGTGTATGTGTTGATATTACAACAATATGGTTATTACAGAGAATTCATTGGTGTGATTGTTTGTTCTTTTGTTTTATATTAAGCTTATTTTATTTACTAGCCTATACAGGGGTTCTATTCATTTATTTACAATAATTGCTAGGTATGTCACAGCAGTCCTTAATCCACATATTCAGGATAGACTTGCACCTTCTTCATTCATTCATTCATTCATTCATTCATTCATTCATTCATTTTCTGAACCGCTTATTACTGAATAGGGTCATGGGTGAGCGCAAGGGCAGGAAACAACCCAATTCACCAATTCACCTTCCATGCATGTCTTTGGACTGTGGGGAAAACCGAAGTACCCGGAGGAAACCCACGCAAACACAGAAACTTCCCAGGTCGCCCCACCCGGGGATCGACTGCACCACGTGCCGCCCCCACCTTCTTAAACAATGCTAAATCAGTTTGTTTTTCTTTTCTTTTTTTCCCCCTTTTACATTCTGGTGCCTGAGGCTGAACCTTTTAAGTAGGAATGGGAATAAAGATCCTGCCAAATAATAGCTCAGTTCAGCCTCTTCCTTCTCACAGTGTGTTTGGGTTTATTGCAATTTTATGAACAAGAGGATTAAAAGTGATTCACACATTGATGGATTTGCTTGAGTGTGTGAAGTTGTTCTGCAGGAGTTTTTAACTTGATTTCCTGGAGCTTCAGGCTACTAACCTGCAATCACAGTTATTAAATAGAAATAAAAGCTTCAGAAAGATTAATTAATGTCTGAAGAGTAGACCAACACACGCGTTTGGTAAAAATCAGTTGGGTAATAATGATGGGTTCTCAGAATGATGATACACTTTGATGTGTATGTGTTTAAAAGCGGGTCTTGATCGCTCCAACATGGTGAAGATAGAAAATAACAGGCAATGTGATATCTAGGTTGGTGTGTTTATGTTGCAGATGCTGTCCTTTGTGTACACTGGAGGCTGTGTTTATGGAGGTTTGTGTGTATTTGGCAAAGCAGTTTTAATGCATGTACAAAATAAATGCAAACCAGTCCAATGCTATGAAATTCTGGGGGTACATTTTAATAATATGTGTATGTATTTTTGGTGATCTTGTTGGAGATGTCTGGTATGTATTAGTCAGTCGTGATCCTCATAGACAGTGACCTGATAAGGGACCAATCCCACTACCCCAGGCTTCTGGAGCTGTGTGACACATGCACCTGTGCCACCCCTGGAATTGTATTAGCTATGAATTGTTTTATGGTTACCAGTACGTCAGAAACTACACAAACAAGAGTCTTTAATTCATTGTGAGCCAAATATATAATGCCAGTACTAATTACTAGGGTGTAAGCTTCCTTCATGTTACCCCTGTAGCTCCAGCACAAAGCAACAAAATAATCTTACTTGGAAATCATACATGTCTTGGTTGATTGACTATATTTGGGGCAAAGGGCAATTCTGTGTAGGTTTGATTTCTGTCTGACAAACCGCTTTGAAACCGAACCAAAGCGATATGAATTCTTGGCTTCGCAGCTACCTACACATGTTCAAGCACTGAAACATGTGCCCATTTCCCTTCTCTTCTATATAATGTAATGCTGAAACCAGCAGATAATTGTTTTTGGTTCCAGTGCCCTTCACTTCCAGTGACCCTCGAAGGAGCAGATACCCTCTTGGAAACATTTGCATAGCCACCTGAGGGACATTTCTGGCGGTCATGCTGAATGGAATGCAAAATGCAAAAACAAAAGGCAGGATTTGTTTTTGACTCTAGTGGCCTTCTCAGGCTTCTTTATCTGAGCAGCCATGCACAGCTCCATTGGCACATGCTCCAGCATCAAGTCCCAGTGAAAGAGAGCAGAAGAGAAAAAGAGAGAGAAAGAGGAAGAGAGGGAGACGCAGAGACTTTTTAACACTTGATTTTTAAATGGTATTGTGTATCATTTTCATTTTTCATTTTAAAATGGCAAACAAAATTGTGTTGAATAACCAAAATAAGTAATCCCAAATACATTAACTTTAATTGAATAATGAAGGTACTGACATACAGTGACTGCATAACCCCAAAATGTTTTCATATTTACACTCACAACATTTACATACACCCACTATCACTAGTGAAAGGTCTTCCTTAGAGGATAGCCCTCTTTTGGCCTGCTGGTTGTAAAGCTGGCAGTCCACTGCCATTTTTCTCAGCATTTTCTGGCCTGTCCTCTGGTTGCTGAGAAGAGTATTAAACAAAATGTCACTTTTTCATCATTTGTATCATTATCCTCTCAAAGTGCAAATAATTTATCTTTCTTTCATTATCTGTTGTTAATTAATTTAGTAAAAACTGTTCATCCAGCACAGCATCAAATCAAATCAAAATTTATTTGCATAGCACTTTTTACAATGGATGTTGTCACAGAGCAGCTTTACAGAAATAAAAAAGGTGAACAACACATGAAACAAAGGATAAAGACGTTCCCCCGGAGAACAAGCCAAAGGGCAACACTGCCAAGAGGTTCATGGACATAATTCCCTATGTCAGTGAACCCCTGGATCTGTATCTTAAACTAAGCTGAGGCATTAATTACAAAATCTAAACTGAGTAAGTGGCCTTGTAAGAAAAGGCTCTTCCCCCTGCTGAGGTCTTCTGAATTCTGGGAACTAGTAGGAAGCCAGCACCCTGTGATCTGAGTGATCATTTTGGCTCATAATGGTAGATTAGATCAAAGTACTCAGGAGCAAGCCTGTGTATGCAAATAAAATTCTATGGCTTTGTAACAAGTAAATTAATTTGACTGTAAGCCAGTGCAGTGCTGATAAGATTTGACTGATATGGTTCAATTTTCTAGTTTTAGTTTTGAACTAACTGAAGTCTATTTAGGTTTCTGCTTGAACATCATGACAAGAGTGCATTGCAATAATCTAATCTTGAGGAGATTAAAGCATGCACTAGTTTTTCAGCATTGTGCAAGGATTAAGAAGCTGTCCTAGTAATGTGTTGGTCAAATGATAAATTTGAATCAATTGTGATGCCAAGATATTTTGTTGCTGATTTAAGTATCACAGAGAAATCAGCCAGATTTAACATGAAGTCTGATCATTTATTCCTTGCAGTTTTAGGACCCAAAACGAGGACTTCTTTTTTGTCACTATTTAGGAGGAGGAAATTACACAACATCCAAGATTTTACAACTTTTATACTGTCATACACCCTTCCACCTCTCAGGACTCCATTTCCCAAGAGCCCTCAGTCAGTCACCTAACTGATCATGTGACATTCAGATCACAGTCACCTGAGTACTGATTGTTCACACCTGGACTGGGATGTATTTAGGCCTAGCAGTCCCTGCACTCTCTGTCTAGCTTTGCCTGGCCACCTTATTCTCCTTCGGAGTGTTTCTCGTATTAGTCCTTTCGTGTTTGACCCTATTTTCCTGTTTTTTGACTCTGCCCTTGCCTCGTCCTTCATTCTGACCTTCTGGTTTATGATCCTAGCCTGTTTGACCCTGTTTGTGATTTTGCTGACTACTTTACCATTAAATTGGTATTTTTATATTTGCGTCTGCTCCACTCTGTCCAGCCTTGACATATACAGTCCTCCATTTTCTTTAATCTAGGCTTATCATCAGGTTTGGCTGATATAGAGTTGTGCTCAAAAGTTTACATACCCCAGCAGAATTTCTGCTTTCTTGGCCTTTTTTTCAGAAAATATGAATGATAACACAAAAACATTTTTTTCCACTCATGGTTAATGGTTGGGTGCAGCCATTTATTGTCAAACGACTATGTTTTCTCTTTTTAAATCATAATGGGAACCAAAAACATCCAAATGACCCTGATCAAAAGTTTGCATACCCTGGTGATTTTGGCCTGATAAAATGCACAGAAGTTGACAAAAATGGGTTTGAATGGGTACTAAAGGTAACATTCTCACCTGCTTGTAATCAGAGTGTGTGCATAAAAGCTGAGTCTGGCATCCAGACAGACTCTTACAACACTTGAAGAAAAATGAGCTGCATGGTTGAGTTGCCAGAAAGCCAATAATGTGCAAATGCCACAAAGTATCTCACCTACAATATGCCAAACAGCACAGAGACAAGCCTCAATACTTCTGGAACAAGGTCATTTGGAGTGATGAGAAAAAATCAAACTTTTTGGCCTCAACCATAAACGTTACATTTGGAGAGGTGTCAACAAAGCCTATGATGAAAGGAACACCAGTCCTACTGTAAAGCACAGAGTTGGATTGCTGATGTTTTGGGGATGTGTGAGCGAGAAAGGCACAGGAAACTTGGCCAAAGTTGAAGGAAAGATGAATGCAGCACATTATCAGCAAATACTGGAGGCAAATTTGCACTCACCAGCCCAAAAGCTGCGCATGGGATGTACTTGGACGTTCCAAAATGACAACGATCCAAAACACAGTGCCATTGGCTAGAGCAGAACAAAGTGAAGGTTCTGAAGTGGCCATCTCTGTCTCCTGACCTCAATATTGTTGAGGAGATCTCTGGGGAGATCTCAAGCATACAATTCATGCAAGGCAGCCAGGAACTTACAGGAACTGGAGGCTTTTTGCCAAGAAGAATGGGCAGCTTTACCATCTGAGAAAATAAAGAGCCTCATCTACAACTACCACAAAAGACTTCAAGCTGTCATTGATGTGGCAATACATGGTATTAGGAACTGGGTAATGTAAACTTTTGATCAGGGTCATTTGGATGTTTTTGGTTGTCATTACGAATTAAAAAGTCATTTGACAATAAATGGCTTCACTCAACCACTAACCATGAGTGGAAAAAAAGTTTTTGTGTTATCATTCAATTTGTGTAGTAAATAATTTTCTCTTATTCTAGCTGAGAGGTAATGCCTTCTTCTGGAAGAGAGGTAATGCCTTCTATATGACATACTCCTGGTACCCATATTACACTGTGGATGTTAAATGCTAGCACAAGTCTGAAAACTTAAGGTAACACTTCATGATGAAATTTACATCTGGAATTTCAGTGTAGTGGTGTAATATCCTGGATATCTGGATAACTTTGTTAAGACATAGTAATAGAGTAACTGAACAATAAACATAGTGATCTCATATTTATTATTACTTAATATTTGTTTGAAGAGGCTCTTGAGATCCTAATTATGCAACTGGGACCAATCGTCTGACAGACAGGTTTGCAGATAGGCCCTCAGGCAATCATACAGATGTATGGTCAAATATTAGTGCAAAGATAATCACGCATTACCTGTGATCTTCCCTTCATTAATGATGAAAAGCAATGCCTGCAGGATGGCTGTGATTAGGCAGATTAAGCAGAAGAGGAAATGAAGACAATTTATTGATCTTGGTTGTGAGAGAATTAGGTACGTGTCGATAATCCCCTGTGAACTCTGACTGACCAGCTGTGAGCTCCTGGAGGAACATTTGGCTGTTTCTCATATTGATACCTTCCTAAAATAATGGCTTATATTGTTTGTTTGTTTTAGGAAACACAAAAAACTGAACAAGAACACATGATATTTATTCATTATTTCACTGAAAAGTGGTATAACAACAGATTAAACTTTGACATACTGTAGACATAAGAATGTCTACATATGACTGTCCATATTATTTTTGTTATTTATGAATGTATCATTATTCTTCTTCTCAGGACTTTTATTCTGATATTCGAACATAAAGAGAGCAAAAAAGAGAGCAGTCCCTTCCTTCTCATTTTCCTCTAAAAACAATATCATTAGCCTCGCCCCCTCTCACTGATCAGTCTGCATGCAAGTTGAGAGAGACGTATGGACAGAGCAGTACACATGCACTGGAAGCTCCTTTGGTATTTAAACTGGGATTTCAATTCAATGGAAATTTGAAACTTTAGCTGATTACTTGCTGATGATGCATCACACATTGATAAGCAATGGTTAGATAAGTCTTGTTTTTTTTTTTTTTATGAAATCATGTATCATGCCTGTAGGTTACTCTGGTCCTGAGATATGAAGCCTAGAAAAAATGGCATTAAGTGCAGACTAAGAGCAGATCTTGGATTCTAAGTGTTAAGTTTGTGAAAGTAACATGAAAAAATGTGGAAAGTGGATGAACAGGAATTTATGAAAAAGTGGCCAGATGGAATCAACTCCACAGTAAAAGGCATGACGGCCCATCTGGACTTTGCCAAAAGCCACCTCATGGAAAAGGTGCTTCAGACCATGAGAAACAAAACTTTATGGACTGAATGCCAAGCATAGTCTGGAGGAAATCTGTTCGTCACCTAGCAAATACCAGTTCTACAGTGAAACATGGTGGTGGCAGCCTCATGCTTTCAGGTCACCTTATAATTTGTCAACAGAAAGTGTCAACAAATAGTAGCTTTGCAAAGGCTGAGTAACAAGATGCTGGAAATCTTCAATTAGAAAATCACATTTAGAACCTCTCAATGCAGGAACCCTACAATTATACATATTTAATGAGATTTGTGCCTGTGTTGTATTAAGTTTGTCCAATTTGTGCACAGAGCATGGAGAGGTAATATGTGCCTTTTGAAGATTCTCAGGGCCACAGTTACTTTATATACACCATTTAAACTGACATACTCTCTAACTCTTTTTCTCTGTCTGATTCTCTGAAGAGGAGGACAGATTGTTCTTTTCACTCATCTCAGCGTGAATCAGTTTTTGATTTTTTTTTCTTGGGCCAGAAGCTTGATTAGCATTTATCTCTCCTGTGCTCGCCTCTTCTTATTGTGAGGAAAACTGTCAGAAATCCGGAACCCATCTGCTTTCCTCTGTTCATGCACCTTTGCCTATTTGCATATAGAGAGGTCCCAGTCTCTGCTTAAAGAACCCTTAGGATCACAATATTCATGCACACCCCATCATATCAGCCTGGACCAAAACACATACAGTATACTGTAGATAGGTCACAATGAATGGTTTGGTACTCTTTATCTTTTCTGAGTGCTTGAATGAGCACCAGAAGGTGAACCATAGTTTGATTATAATTTTAGATCTTTACAAAATCATTTGTTTTAGATGTTTTTAGTGAATCAACACTGTGGAACACTGTATTCAATGTTTAATTCTTGATGACAATGTTCTATTGACATTGGATTAGACCGAGAAAGAGATGGTGTTCATGAGGGTTTTGGCAAAGCTGAAACATTTGGAGAGAAGCCATAATGCATTATACATGGACTTATCTAAGATAGAAAGAGAGCGAGAGAGAGAGAGAGAGAGAGAGAGAGAGAGAGAGAGAGAGAGAGAGAGAGAGAGAGAGAGAGGTAAAGGACAAGACAGATGGACAGAGAAAGTGAGAGGTACTGTGAATGGGAAAAAGAACAAAGGATGACAGACAAGTGGAAGAACTGAAGACAATAGGTCAGTGGGTTTCTCACACTTCACATTCAGAGAAAGAACAGCTGCCTCAAGCCTTCTGCATGGAACACTGATATCTACTTTTTCTCTTCATTACCTGTATCTCCTTCTCTTCATCCATAAGCTCAGATACAGGGAGTGCTCCTACAGCCACAATAACATCTAGCCAGTATTTGGTCAACATCTTGGCACTGTGTCAAGGCTCATTATTGGCAGTATACATGCAAAGGTCCAGTCTTGAGCCTACACAAGCTCACTCAGACAGGTCTCGTAAGATGTGAGCAGAGGAATAGAGCTGTGAGCAGAATTGTGCTTCTCCTGGAGAGCCATCTCCATCCATCCATCCATCCATACATGTTTCAATGCATTTAGCTACCCTAACTCTTGCAATCCGAGATCCACACTTTGTGGGCATTTAAATAATTTTTTTTGGCGTTATATCTCAGGATCAGAGTAACCTACAGAAAGGATACACTTATTCTAACACATATGATTTACCCTATCAAACCATAATTGTGTGATGAATTATTGGTGAGTAATCAAGCTTGGAAAAACAGTTAAAATTAAATTAAATTAAATTAAATGAAATTAAATTAATAAAATTAATTAAATCCCAGTTTAAATACCAAAGGAGCCTTCCAGTGCATGTTTACTGCTCTGTCCACATTTGCGTGCTCAACCTGCATGCTGACTCTGACTGATCAGGCAGGGAAGTGTGGCTAATGTCATCACTGATCCAGATATTTGGTTATAGAGAAACCAAATTTCAGAATAAAAGCCTGAGAAAGGATAATACTGAAACATACATAAATGACAAATGTAAAAGATATTCATATGTTGTTTTTTGGACTACTGTTAATTGTTTCAAGAACATATTATTGTATATATCCTTGTAAATGTTATCATCACAAATTATTCATTAAAATTCTTTTCAGGTCATAAACACTCAGGGTGATCAATAACCAACAGCATTCCTGATATATAATGTTAATAAACAAAAGAAACTATACTAAAAACATTTAAAATACTATAAAATACTATTCTTCAAAGTTCCTGGCTTACTCAAAAAAGCAGGATAAATCTTTTAATACCCATAATTTCAGAAAACATATCCCAATACTTTTGTCAACACAGTGTGTTATGATAATCAAGTATCATGATACTGTATTTTTGCCATACCTCCCAGTGTTAAGGGAAAACAGACAGTATAGAAACAGATAAAGCCCACAAGACAAAACCATGTGTTATGTATACTGACTTTCTGCTCTGCAGGCATGAGGCTGGTCAATCTGTCAGAACACATGCTGTTTCATTTAATGATATCCGAAATGGTAGCACACAACAGTGCAGTGGTTTCTCACACTCTGGTGAAACTGGTGAAAACCTAGTTTTTTTATGTTGTTAACATCGACTCTGAGACCGACTTCACTCACCTTAAGCCTGTGACTTATAATCAAACTGAACGTATTAAAATAAAAGATGGTTTCACTATAAAAACAGCAACAATGGCTCGCAGTCTAAGAGCTACACTAGGTAGACTGCAGCTACTACAGACATTGGTGTGGCACAGCAGAGTGCAGTGGACAAAGGGCAAGAGGAAATGGTGCATACGGATGCAGAAATGGTGCAAGTGAGGCCAAAGGCTAATTCTGTCCTTGTTCCTGGCCAAGTGTGCTCTTTAGACATCAAGCTGGACCTTCTACAGCTGAGGAGGAGTGTTTCTGTGGTTATGAGGAACTGTGGTGTACTCTGGTTTTTGGAAACATTGCTAAATAACAACATGACAGACTCAGCCTTCCAGATTAACGGCCGGCTGCTCTTCTGTGCAGACAGCAACTAACTATCGGAGAAAGCCCAGGGAGGTGGCTTATGTGTCCATGTAAACAAAGGTTGGTGCACAATCTGTGTTCTGATAAACAGGTACTGCTCCAAGGCTGTAGAACAGCTGACTGTGTTTGTATTGTTTGTTTACATACCACCATATGCTAAAGCTAATGATGAACCAAATGAGCTACATTACATCAAAGTTCATCAGAGCTAGCACCTGGAGGCATTTTATGTGGTGGCTGGGGATTGTAACCACCTAAAACAGACAAACACTGTTTTGATCAGCATGTCACCATACCAACACAGGGGAATACCATACTGGACGGTGTTTATACCAACATACAAGATGCATACAGAGCTATCCCCTGCCCCCACCTCGGACACTCCAACCACATTTCCATTATGCTGGTCCCTGCATAGCACCCCCTGCTGAGATGCTCCAGACGCTCCAAATTGTGTGGCCCAGTGATGGTGATTCACAGACTGGCAGGATCTGACCACAGACTGATCAATATCTTTAACTTCTCCATCATTCAGGCAGGTGCGCACAGCAAGCCCAACACCATCATCCTGGTTCCCAAGGGGTCTGCAGTGACTGGTCTGAATGACTAACGGCCAGTAGCCCTCACCCCAGTAGTCATGCAATGGTTTGAAAGACTGGATATAGCCCACATCAAAGCCACTATTGATGTCAGTGGGAATCCACACCAGTATGCATACTGCAAGAACCAATCCACAGAGGACGCCATCTGCTCTGTGGTCCACTGCCCTCACCACATGAAGCAGAAGTATTTCTACATCTGTATGCTCTTTGTGGACTTCACATCTGCTGTTATCACCTTGATTCCCCAGACCCTGGCTCACAAACTTTGGGTCAGTGGGAATCCACACCAGTATGCATACTGCAAGAACCAATCCACAGAGGATGCCATCTCCTCTGTGGTCCACACTGCCCTCACCACATGGAGCAGAAGGATTTCTACATCTGTATGCTCTTTGTGGACTTCACATCTGCTGTTATCACCCTGATTCCGCAGACTCTGACTCACTAACTTTGGGTCCTGGATGTCCTGACTAACAGGCCACAGTCTGTGTGGATCCACAGCATCTCCTCTTCCACCATTATCCTTAGCACTGACTACCCTCAGGGCTGTGTGTTGAGCCCCCTCCTGTTTAATCTGCTCACATATGACTCCTCGCTTCCCCATCCAGGCTGTCATATTGTAAAGTTTGCAGACAACATAGCATTGGTTGGATGCATCACAAACATCAATGAGTCCAGCTACAGGCAGGATGTGGTACAACTGGAGAGTTGGTGCTTCTTTTATAGAGGTGTGATGGAGAGCATTTTGTGCTCCAGCATCAACAGAAATCAATATGGCAGAAAGCTGCACTGCTGCAGAGAGGAAAGTTCTGCAGAGGGCGGTGAAGCCTGCACAGAGAACTGTTGGAGTCAGCATCTCCACCACCATGGACATTTAAATGTCCAGATGCAGGAAGAGGCCCACCTGCATCATGAAGGACCCCACTCATCCACTCGTGCACACACTCTTTTTGCCCTGCTCGCGTCAAGGACGAGGTTGCAGAGCATTAAGTGTAGAACTGAAAAAACATCATCTTCCTTGATGCTGTAAGACTCTTAAATTAAATTAAAATAGAATGTATTTATTTTCATTTATTTTTATTTTTTTGGGTGTAACTGGAACCTTGAGTCCATAAATTTGTTCCACCTCATGTACTTTAGTCAGTGCCTTTCTTTACCCACTATAATGTTCCACTTTGATGCCTTCAGATGAACAGTCCACTAATGGTTATGTAATTGTAAGAGAAAACATTGATTGTGATTGCTTACTGAGGTCAGTGCTCAGTCAGTGTGTGTGTGTTGACATGCAGTATCTGTGTGTGATTGTGTGTGTAAATGTGTGACAAATAGAGCAATTAACCTATTGATGTCTTCAGTTTACATTCCCTTTTGTGAATCTAAAGGTTTTTACATTAGCTCTGATCTTTTGGCCACATGGGATTTCCAAGTGTTAACAATCCAGATTGTACTTTGGTACATATCTCGATTTATGACAAACACTCACACAACAGTAAACCCCACACAATGGATTGCCTACAAAAGCCCATAACTTACTTAAAATCCTTAGTTTAGAAGTGAGTTTTCATCCCAATCTGATGACAAGTCCCTGTGTCTGTGATTACGAACAAAATTGACATGTTGTGAGTAGACAGTATACTCATGGTCAACAAATAGTTGCACCTAGAAGGAATCAACTGATTGCAATGTTCAACTGCAATAATGTAGTGCCAGACGTCATCTTCAGTGACAAGTCACACTTTTGTCTTGGGTGAGAAATAAGTTGTCCTTTGTGATGCATATATGTACGAAAGACTAATTTGATACACACATGTGTGTGCACACATTTTTTCATAGGCCTAGAAAGCCATATAAAAACATTTACGTACAGGTATTTTTATACATTTGTAATACATTTAAAATACATTGTATTTCATTCCAAAATACATTTCAGAAAATACTGCCTATGTACCAAATGTATTTTTAACTCTTAGAACCTTACATCCAAACTTTGCGGGCAGTTACATGCCATTCTAAGCTTCATAACTCAGGATTAGATGAGTTATATACTGCATGATCTATATCATAGCAAACTACAAGAACTATCAGTGCTAACCACACAGTCTCACTGGAAGGCACTGAGAATTTTTTTTATTAAGAATATATTTAGTTAAATATGCACATACTTATATATGTAGAAGTATGCTAAATTAAGTCGTTGGATAGTAATGAGTTAACTCTAGGGCAATTGAGCTGGAAGAGAAGAAGCACCAAAGACTAACACACACTTTGGCCACATGAGAGGCCACTATATACACACACATATGCTCACATGCGTGCTCATTCATGCATAATTCTATTGCAGTCATATCTACAAGCAACTCCATTCAGTCATAATTAATAAAAGATGTGGATAGTAAGCCAGTGGAATTTGCATAAAGCTGTCAATCATAAATCAACCACTTGACAGTTTAATGGGCCCATTTGGATTAGAGTAATGGCAGTGTGGTCCAATCAGAATTGATTAGTGAATCTGTTGAAGCCATAAATAGTTGCTGAAGATGTTTATCTTTTCTCACATGAATGGAACTTTGGATTTCATCAATACAGTATTATGAATATTGATTTTTTTTGCAAAGGATGGAGTATGTTCTCTCACAATCATTGTGTATATTGTGACCATGCTGCTTGGTTGCCAGACATTAGCGCTGTCCTGTTTTAATTTCATGCACCGCTTGCAAATTGAGTGGTATTCATACTCACATGCCACAACTGGCACAACTGGTCAGCAGATACTGGTGCACATTTTTAATTTATTTGGAAGATAAAATAAAGGGAGAAGAGCAATAAGAAAGACTTACACAATCCCTTTACAAAACCCATGATTTAATGATTCAGGCATCCTTGAGCACCCCCACCAGACCTCAACTACTTGAGTTTTGACTTATACATTGCTTTTAATGTCAATAACTACATTTAGCCTGCATTAACTGATAATCAGTTAATAATCCAACAGCTCAATCAGAATAGACTAGGCCATACAATATTATATCTGATTCAACAAGGTGGGTAATCCTTTAAATAACCTGTTAAATAAAATAATAACAGCCATGTAAACACATGTATTACATTTCTAGTCATGTTTAGATACATTCTGTTTGGAGATATCACTGAATTCTGTGCAAGAGGCAAGCTTGTACAGTGCAACAGCAACTTACAGTATGTTTTGTGGGAGCATCTTAAAATCATGAGTGGCTGCCATGTAATTTTGCTTCAACTTACAATCTGTACCTTTATTGCATTTAGTGTCATCGGTGGAAACACTGGCATCCATCCTAATGTTGCAGGATGAGACCTCATCCTCTCTCCCCTTCTTTAATTACATTTGAAGAACATTTTCCTTTCCTTTCCTTTCATTTCTACCACCATTTTGGTAAACACCATTGTTTGTAACACACTGCTTCTCCTCTTTCTCTCTGTGATGCTTGATTTATAGTAAGTGGTTCTCTACACATGTATGTCATTTTGGATCGAATTGTTGGTAGAGTGTGTGTGAATAAAGATTTTAAACACTTTAGTCTTAATTATAATCAGAATGAATTCAAGCAGAAACTTTGCATGTAAACATAATTAGTGTAACATAGAAACTAAACATCCATCCATCGTCTTTTCCACTTCTTCCTCATCAGACACCATAGCCTACCCAGAATCATTTGCAGTAATACCTACAAGACAGGGAACTGGATCATCACAGAATACACACTCCAACACACAATTTCACTCACACACCCTCACACATAAAGGGAAATTTATCATAGCCAATTCACCTATAATGTGGATTTTTGGAAAATCAAAAAAGCTTGAGGAAATCCACTTGTACAGGGGAAGAACACACAAATAATAATTCATATCGGCTTGTGACCCAATGTCTATTGAATGAGACATTCACTACACTGTACCACCTCTTCTCAAGCATTAAGTCCTGTCACACACCTTGCGGGTATTTGTAGCCAGATCATCCTTGTACAATGCCCTCTACAGGAACCCGAATTTACCATCACCTTAAACATGCTAGATGACTCTTTTTTGAGAAGAGCTTATTAGAGGATTTTACATTAATATGACTTTGGAGAGTCAATGATTTTCAGGTGCAAAAATGCCTTGATGCCATGATGAGTCACCATGATGAGTTTACACCCCTTTAGGATTAGGGACTGAGTTTGCTCTGCTGATCATTAATCCAGTTAGAATAAAAAAGCCTGCCTTGTTCACCTTAAGAGATGTCATGCTGCTCACACCACTCATGCTCACCAACACATATCACATCAGATTACTGAACTGTATACTGTGTGCTCTGAGACAGGGGGTAGTTTTATGAATGCCTTCAGTTTTTACATTTACATTGTTCTTTTGCATTTGGCAGACAGAGCCACATATACAAGTGCTTCACTGTTCACTTTACATTTACATTTATGGCCTTTAGCTGAAAATAGAAAGATAGAAAATATCCTCATCTAGAATCAAGAGATACTTTAAGCCTAGATGCTTGCAAATGCAAATCTTGAACCCCAATGCTCAACTTTATCACAGGAGACATTTAATGAATTAAATGCTTGTGAAAGAAATGGTCTTCAGTTGCCATTTGAAATCAGCAAGTGACAGCTGTTCAGACCCCCAGGGGAAGTTCATTCCACCACTTTGGTGCCAAGACAGAAAAGAGTCTGGATGTTTGTCTTCCATGCATCTTGAGAAATGGTGGGTCAAACCTAGCTGTATTTGATGCTCAAAGGGCTCATGGTGCATTCTATGTTATGATCATTGCCAATAAGTACGGAGGGGCTGGTCCATTCTTGGCTTTATGGGGAAATGTCATGTTTTGAATCTGATGCGAGCAGCTACAGGAAGGTAGTGAAGAGAATGCAGGAGTAGCATGGCTGAACTCAGAAACGTTGAGGACATGATCCTGGATTTGGATCATTTGCGAGGGCCTGATGGTACACATAAACAGGCCAGCCAAAGGGAGCTGCAGTAGAGCCAACATGTAAGGACATTGTGAGTGACTGGAATGACAATATTACACTGGGTCATGTAGGTCCCTAAGGTCCTGTTGCTGGCACATGCCTTCTTCTATCCACTACCACCAATAACATGCAATGGCAATTGCATGTAAGCAATAAGCTCTTCCATCTGCTTAATTTAAAAAGTATGTGGACCACCTTATATAGTCAGTCAAGTACAATAAGGTTCACCCTTTTATTACATTGTGCGTTCAAGCTTGAAACTTGAGTCATTTGCATGTCTCATGATGTCAGTCCTACCCACCATTCCTGTTGATTGATTTCTTCTGGGTTCAACTATTTTTTTTTTTTTACAATGAGTGTATTAATATACACGTGCAAAGTTTAACTCTAAGAACCCAAGATCCACATTTTGCAGGCAGATGCTGTTTTGCTGTTTTCTAGGCTTCTTATCTCAGGATCAGAGTAACCAACCAACATGATACACACCATAAGCTACAACACTTACCATATTGAATGGGCTCGTCATTGTGTAATGTGTTTTCCATCTCGGAAAAAAAGCTAAAACTCTCTAGTTTCCAGTGCTTTACATCTCAGAAATGTAGGCCCAAATAAAAATGTTGTCCAAAACAAGGTCAAATTCATACAAACCTTTAAATCCTCATGTTTGCTTCTCAAATTAAGACTAATTTGAGGATCTCCTGAAAACACCAATATCTGGTGTGTGTGACTGTGTCCTACAAACCCTTTTCTAATGTTTTGGCGAAAAAAAAAGTAAATCAAACTCCAAAAACATCCCACAACACTGTCCTAGAGTTCTAAATGTTATTTCTTCTTCCTGAGAAATCAGAAAGCTCCTCTACATGCTGAGTAAAGGGCTTTACTTTCAAACTCTGCTCACTGACCAGTCAAACCAATCAAATGCAGGTTTAACGAAGCCCTTCAGGCTGTGTCAGCATTCTGCTCGTCCTTTAATGACGCCATAATGTTTCTGCTAGACCTAAGATCATTGAAAACCCCATGCACGCGCGTCACGCGCGCTCCCGTGTAGTTGCCCACTCGTTTGGCGTTTCATATGGTTTAGTGGTGGGTGTGCTGACGGTGTGTGTGTGTAAGTGTGTGTGTGTTGCAGGGGGGAGGAGGGGGGTCCCCTCTTTGATTCGCCATCGTATCGCGAGCTGAACTTTTCCTTTCCTACTTGTTGCGCGCGCCTCCGTGTCCCTGTGCGCGTGCTGTCGGTCCCCGATGCCCGACCCCGATCCCCCCGATGTCTGACGATAAGCAGGAGGGGGTCCTGGGAGAGCCCGAGAAACACCCAGCCCTTGCGTCCCCGCCTCTCGCGCGCGGGCCAACTGGAGACCCTTCTTCACACCTTCTCCAGCTCCACCTCTGTCCTCCGGCGCGGAGAGCGTCAGCGCCGCTCCCTTTCAACGCGCGCCCACGCTGCGGCTGCGGGCACGCGCCCAGCACCCCCAAGCGCCTGGTGGAGGTGGGCTCCCTGAAGCACCACGGCCATGAGAACCGCGAAAACCACTACGCCGAGGACGGAGTAGACCCCCAACACCAGCGCGCGCATCCGCACACGTAAGTTCTGCTGTCAGATGCGACCTCCGTGCAGAGGGTCTTAGAGTGAAGATGAGCTCACACCACCCGAAGAAAGACCTCCGAGTGTTAGTGCTGTTAGAGTTTTATATTAAAACATAAGGAGAAGATTATTTACTGTATTTAAAGAATGTATTAATTATATATAATTCTATAGAATATTTATTTGTATATATAAAAATGATCTTATAATTCTTTACATTATTAGACATTATGACTACAACTATGATTACTACTGTCAATATTCTACTACTATCATTACCAATGTAAGTAATACTAATAATAATCATAATATTAGTAATTAATAATAAGATGAAGAAGATGAAGCATGTGATGGTGATGATGATTGGCTTCCTTCTTCTTTTACAATGTGCCCTGTTAACTTATTTTAATAGCTAAGTTAGTTCATAGTTAACTTATTTGTTTGTTTGTTTGTCTGGCTGGTTCATTGACTGTTTAGGTTTTTGGTTGATATGTTTGTTGGTTGGTTGTTTGGTTGGTTGGTTGGTTGGTTGTTCAGAGTTGAGTCAAGTTTTGCAAAATTCAAGAAAAACAGTGACAGTAATGTATTTATATGCTACTGAACTTAATAAGCACATTATTTTGTTTACTCAACGTAGTTTAGTTAAAAGGTCAGTTTGGACAACAATAAATAAACTACTAAATATTAGTAAATTGTGCTGCAGCTGAAATCGCTTAAATATGCTTGTAAAATGTATAATCTCACATCTGACTTGCTGTGCCAGCCTAGAGCCGTTCAATTACCCTAAATAAAAACAGTCCTATATTTATTTTTCTGTTCATAGACAATAATAGACAAAGGTGTGTTCTAATGCATCTCACAAGTCATCCAAATGTTCACCTGTGATCATAAGTTCATTAAAAATGTAAAGTGTCATTTTAGTTTTATAACATGCAAAGTGCAATATTCCAAGCCATGTTTGTTTTATTGTTCAGTGTGGCTTATAAGAATCTTGTATCTTATTAAAAGAATATATGATTTAAAGTTTGAATACATTACTAATCAGAGTATCACCATTAAAACAAAGAATTAAAATGTCACTTTAAATGTATTGAATATTAAATATGTTTATTTAAACAGTTTTTATTATTAAATTACATATATCTAACTGTGTGCTTGGCAAGAGACAAGAGATTGTGAATTCGAATCTCATCAGGACCACAATCATTCATGGTCAGAAATCAAAGAATATAAAACCATCCCATTATGTGAAAAAGGAAGTTCTGACCTACAAAATGAAGTAAACAATAAACAAATATATTGTGAAAAGGATTAAAATTTCACAAAAAGGTTTACTGCTGTCAGAGTAAACAAGGGCCTTCTAGCTAATGCTTAAAACAAACAGCTAGATAAGCACTTCCACTTATAAATGCATAATAATTTTCCAAACGTACTTAAGGTTAAAAGGTAGTTTAGACCATAAACATACATACTGATTAGCTTTCAGTGTCCTTTAAAGATAACTGTAGATATTTTGGCTTGAAAAGTTGGTGAAAGTAAATCAAATCAATCCAGTTTACAGAAGGAAGCTGGAGGTAAAACTTCAGAACAGCACAAAGGACGTTTGGGCCAGCATGAGGAAAATCACTGGCATCAGTGCTAAACCACATGGACAGTTTGCACACTGCCCATGAACCCAATGTGTTTTTTCACAGGTTCAGCACATCTTCACCCACCTCCAACAGCTGTAGCCTTACTCCATTACTACCCTCACCACCTATGCTGTCTTTGCACTCCTATTTACACCCACTCAGCCCCACAGCGATTATCCAAAGACCCTCATCCCCCACCAGAGGTGACATTTAACCAGGTGAGCTGGAGAAGCTAAATCTACTTGGGTCTATGCTACTCAGCTGAGTGGGATTCTTCAGTGTTTCTTTAATCGAAGCTGAAGTATGAGCAAGTGCCTACGGTGTGGAAAACACCCTGTGCCAGAAATGGGAATCTGTAGTGGTTAGCCTTCCACCATGCCAGAGGATCTGCTTTGACAGGAATCAGTGGTTCGATGAAGTAAGTTCTGACCTCAGTTGTTACTGCAACTGTGCTACTGTTGTCCACAGTTGGTGGTAAACCCCCATCAGATGTTCTGTACAGTGCCACCCATATGTCACCAGAAGCCTTGTTAGTGTCAATATTGGAAGTCGAAGTTGATGGTTCTGGCACAGATGTTGGTGCAGCAGCACTGGCAGGCTGGGCTGACTGGGTCATTTCTTGTGTCAGTGTAACAGCACTGTTCAGCACTGTACCGTCTGGTTTCAAGAATGCCAACTTGAATCTGGGATCCATTGCAGTAGCGATGATGGTAACCTCGTTAGTCAACAGGTGATTAAAACGTTGGGCAATTAGTCCAGCTTTCATTGTTGTAACTCTTGAATCTCAAGGCAAGCACAGCTGGAATAACAGCAGACAAAGATGCGTTGTATGCACTGTGCTCACGAGTCTCAAGTGGTTCTAGCATATACTTGACATTCTCAATAATTGACCACATGTTGGAGTTAATGTTTTGTCTTACATGCCATCAGTATCTAAACACAGTATGGATACAGAATGTTTAATCTTCAGCAGGTGCTCAATCATGTAGTATGTGCTGTTCCATCTAGTGGAAACATCTTGCACTGGATGTAATATATCAGACTGAAGTTCATGTTGAATTTCTGCAAGACGCGGTGATGCCAGTGAAGAATTTTCGAAATGACCAACCAAACGACAACATACAGCCAGAGCATCTGACACAACCCTCTGATCAAAGACGCAGTCGTTGATTGCCAATTGAAATGCATGCAATGCCCATCAAAGACTGGGAATACTTGCATGGTCTAATCCTCTGATCATGTTTGCTGCATTGTCACAACGTACTATCAGACAAGACGCCAGCACTGTTTCAAACTTCATTGCGATCATATGACGTGTGTTTGCCATTAAACTCTTCACAATTCAAGATAGTAAACTTTCCCTGCCATTCACTATCGATCCAGTGTGCAGAAACTCCAAGAAATGCTTTTGTTGTAGTTCCTTCGGTCCAGGTGTCTGTTGTGAGAGACAACCATTTCTGCAGCCCTCCACAAATCAGGCATGTATGATAGAGTGATCAGATGGAAGCAACACCTCAGTAAAAAACACATAACACATCTGGAGTTTGCCAAAAGGCACCTAAAGGACTCTCGGGCCACGAGAAACAAAGATTGAACTTTATGGACTGAATGCCAAGCATCATGTCTAGTGACAGCATCATGCTGTGGGGATGTTTTTCCACCTAAACTGCTGCCAAATGTGCTTCAACAAAGTATTTTCAATATTCAGATATTCTATTCATATCTTTGCACAGACACTTTACCCGTACACAACTGACTAATGATTGAGTATGTGCAGAGCAGATGAAGACGAAGATGTACATGCAGGGGTTAAGGATTTAATAAACCAAAGAAAATAAACCATGGATACAGACAGACAACCGTACTCAAACTAACACCAGATAAACTCACACAGAACCTAGATACTAACACAAGGTACTCACAAAACAACAGCAACTACCACTAAAAGGACTGACAAAGACAGACTTAAACAAAGGGTCTTAAATACATGGACAACATTACACACACCTGGAGGTTGGAAATGAAGGGGCAGGGTTAATCATGAGACACAGATGGGAAAGGGTGGAGCAAGGGAGGGGACAGGACCAAAATGAACAACCCATGTGCTTCAGGAGACAGGAGAGTAACAGGACTGATACACAGACAGACCAACTGATCACCACATGAGCAAGCCAAAGAGTGGCATGGAAAAACCTAGGGCTAGTGGAAGAAACCTTGGGAGGAACCGAGCTCACAAGAGACGACACATCCTCTGGTTAATTTACTCATAGTTGATAAGGGCACATGTCTGCTATAATAGTCAGGTGTACCGAAGTAATAGTTTGATGGTGGTCTTAATAGTAACAGTAGCAGAATAGGGTCTAAAGTTGGTGATGGCAGGTAGGCAACTAATCGAGTCCAGTCTAGTAACTGAAAGTTGGGCAGCCAGTGTGAAGGGAAGGCAGGGGAGCTCAAGGTCTGTCTCAGATGGATGACAGTGTAGCCTGAGGTCAGCCTCTGAAGGGGTGGAAGGGGAGCCTGAGATCAGCCTCTAAAGGGGTGTCAGGGCAGCTCAAGATTAGCCTTCCGTCGATTTGGGCTGGTGGGCCATCATTAACTCTGTAAATGAGTACATGTTGATATTTTAATGTTCATTGTAATGTAATACTGTAGACTATTCATCTAGTCCATGCCTGGCATTAGATATGACAAAATGACTAAACATAGTTATGACCAAATTCATGTTTAGGTTTAAGTTTATGTTTATCATGTTTAGTTGTCTTCTATTGGCAACACTTCCCAAGAGGAACTAGACAAACAGTTTGTGCATTTGCACCTCTGTGTCAGCTATGGGTGCAACTTAAATTAGTTGAATACATTAATTAGCAATGTCCACAAATGTTTGCTTTTGGAATCTGTTTGGAATTCTGCCACTGAGTTCAGGCTACAGATTTGTGAAGCTTGTGCTTTTGGAGAGGTTGATCTTTGCTGTAGGCCATCCAAAATATATTCAGCTCATTGCCTTGTTCAGTTTGCCTGGATGCCTGGTTTTAATGGTCATTTTCAGGGTGTGAGCAGGGGGAGGTGAGGGGTCTCCTCAAGGCCTCATATCCACTTTAAAGACAAAACCGAGGCTGTGGCTCTCTACCGAGATCCTTCTATATCCTGTTTCTCATTCTGCCTCTCAGTCTGCTCACAGTATCGAATCCGGCTGCCTCTGCACTGATAATGATCCAGCTGGCCTCATGCTGAATAGCCTCTGATTAAAACCAAAACCCACCAACTGACCTCAGGACTCACTCACTGCCTCTTCCTATTATTAGGGCCAGATATGAGAGGGTTGCAAGTTTATGTGGTTTACAATAGTCTTTTAGCCTTTCACTGTCACATTGATGCTTCTGTGGGGGATTTGTTACACTTTGTGGCACATTGTGCCATGACTCAGTAGATGGAATTTGTGGGTTTTGCATGCAAGTATGATATCATGACTGTCATTAGGATGAAGGCTGCAGTTGAGCGTGATCTGGGATCAGGCATAAATCAAATCTTCAGCAGAAGACCATAAACTCTAAGTCTTCACGCTTTATGTATTCAGTTCAGATACTGGGCATGAGATGGGGTGGTGATCATACAAAATCCTGACCTCACTAATGCTCTTGTTGCTGAATGCAATCAAATCTTCACAGAAATGCTTCCATGGAGAGTAGAAAAAGCAGGATAAACTCTTTCCAATACTCTTGATTTCTGAGTATTGTGTGTGCATGTGTGTGTGTGTGTGTGTGTGTGTGTGTGTGTGTGTGTGTGTGTGTGAGAGAGAGAGAGAGAGAGAGAGAGAGAGAGAGAAGTAAGCAGGGAGTTATCCTTATCAGTAGTATATTAATCATGCAAATACAATAATGAACATTAATACATCAACAAGTGGAGAACATTCAAAACAACTGCTAACATGATAAGGTCAGGCCATCCTACCAAGTTCAGCCCAAGAGCAGACCACAAGATGCAAGAAGTCTCCAACAATCCTAAATTGTCATCACATGACCTTTAGGTAGCTCTTCCCATAACTGCCATCAAAAAGAGGCTGCACATACATGAAAAACAAAACAAAATAAAACAAAATAAACAAATAAACAAAAAACAAAAATCATGGCAAAACTAAAGTTTTTCAGAGAACATCTATTCAAAGACCAGAACTTCTGAAACAATGTGCTTTGAATTTCTGCAGCAGGTCCTGGAGAGCTCTAAATCATATTAACCACTATGAAATCTTTATTGTATCAGTTGGGTCTTAAGAAAAATGTAAGACAGTCTGAATTCGGTTTGGAGAAGTGGAAACATCTCATTGACATTATTTCAGAAAGAAATACCAGCTATTAGGGCATAGGTTGTTACCTCACACAAGGAATGTATTGCTCACACACAAATTGTATTTCTGTTAATTACTATTTCATATTTAATAAATTAATAAATCATCTAAGATGAGCGGTTGTGCACCACCTAAGATCCACGGTTGCAGTTCTCTTCCCAGTTTCAGGCTCAACGACCCTGCAGAGCTGACCTATGCGATCGAGGGGAACGATCACAAGTTCCCAGCAGTTGTGGAGTCTTTTTTCTCCTTTTCATGCTTCTTCATATATATATATATATATATATATATATATATATATATATATATATAGACAAAGGGAAACAGGGAGCCTTTATACATTTGCAGGGCCCTAGAGTATTTTGAGTGGTATGGCTGACTTGAGTTAACATTACTTAAGTACATGGGTATAGAGGTACGCTCCTCCAGTGATTCTCATCCCTGGTCCTGAAGGCCTGCCCTGCATATTATCAAGCTTTCTACACTCCCAACACACCTGAATAAGCTAGTTAAAAAAGCCATTTGAAAGGGGTGTGTAAACACAGGAAATTCACTAAAGTGTGCAGAGCAGGGGTGCCTTCAGGACCAGGGCTGAGAAACACTGGGCTACACTATGCACCTCTGTAGAAGTATAAAATGTGGTTTTTTTTTGTTTTGTACAATTTTAGTGTGAAAAGGGGGAAGGAACCATGCAAAAGTTGAGGTCTAAGACAACTTTTATTATGACTTGTTCAGTATCACCATTAAGAAAGGCCAGATGATACATATTTAAAAGCTTTCTAAATACTCTGACTTCTCAAATGCCCATAAAACAGTTATATTTTCATGTAGCTGTTCATAATGGATTTGAGAAATTGATTGCTTGAAAAGCAAATCAAAACATCCATATGAGAATGGAATGGATTCAGAAGGATATCAAAAAAATGTGAAAATACCTCAAATTATTTATTTTATAAGATTTTATATATATATATATATATATATATATATATATATATATATATATATTTCTTTGCTGCTTTACTAGCTGTGATACTTGTATGTGTATGTATGTGTCTCTGAATGCCTCTCTCTCAATACAATAAGTTCCCAAATGTCCTTGTCAGTACTATGAATCCCTGAATGTCCCTGAATTTCAGCATGATAAGTGTCTGAATGTCCCTCTCCACATGGCAAGTCCATGAATGTCTCTCAGAACGATGAGTCCCAGAATGTTCCTCTCAGTATAATGAGTCCCTCAAAGTCCCTCTTAGTATGATGAGTCCCTGAATGTCTCTTTCAGTATACCAAGTCCCTGGATGTTCCTCTCAGTATAGGAAGTCCCAAAAAGTCTTTCTCAGTATGATGAGTGCCTGAATGTCTCTTTCAGTTTCACAGCTCCCTGAATGTCCCTTTTGGTGTGCTTATGGCCTTTTGCACTCACACACAGAATAGTTGAGAAACCACATTTCGCATGTGCAAAAAGCATTTTGACATTCTGTTTGCACTGTGAAGCAAACTCTCTTTCTGGATGTGTGATTATTACACAACTAATGGAAAAGGGCAGGTTTCAGAAGAAAGTGCATGCATCCCTCATTTTTTAAACCAATGAATATTGATTGCTTACTTGCTTAACACAAATCCATGCACATCCACTCTAATAGAGTGATATGTGATAATTAACTTCCTCAGATGTGAGATTGGAGAGTAGATGAGATGACCTGCCACACAGGTGTTTAGGAAAAACTCTGGCACACCTCCAGAAGATTATCTTGAGACTATGGTTAGTTATAGTTAACTATAGCTAACTATAGCTTACCTAGAATACATTCAGATGAGTGGGACAAAGAGGAAATATGGCTTTGGTTGCATCAAAAAGTGAAAATAATGTTAATAAAACTCAACGTGGCAAGTGTGTGTGTGGTAATCTGTCACCTTTGCATTAAAGCTCAGCTGAAGGTGCAACATGAGTGAGGAAAATGTGTCAAAATGACCTCAAAACCATTACCTAACACCCATGAATGTGTTATTTAACACAATATTACTCATTCTGAAGGCTAAAGGCGAGGTGTCTAAAACGTTCTTCTTACATAACATAATATAAGGGTCGGTCATAAACAGAGAAAAGGAGTTTTATTTATTATTGAATATGTTTCCATTCAGGATTTTTACATTATGTGGAGGTGAAACCTGAATATGGATCCCCAGACAATAAAAGAACATTATGGGAGAAAAATAAGAGGCATCACTCTAAAACATGTTTTGTTTAAGGTTTTGTAGTTTATTCAGGGGTATAAAGTGTACTATGCATGCCAAATGTGCCAAATGCACAGTTACCTTACCCTGTAATGACAGAGTCAGTCAAGGTACTGTCTACCTGACAGTTGTGTTCTGTCAACAGAGAGAGAGAGAGAGAGAGAGAGAGAGAGAGAGAGAGAGAAGAGGGGTCAACAAGGACAGAGCCATTCAGTCAGTCAGAGCCAACAGTTATTACTCATCTTCCTTCTTATTGTGTGGGTGTGTGTGTGTGTGTGTGTGTGTGTGTGTGTGTGTGTGTGTGTGTGCGTGTGTGTGTGTTGTTTTAGATTTGTACCCTTTTGACCTACTTCATGCCAAACATGATTCCCAGATTTAGTTCTGTTCGGTCGTCCAAGTCCAAATACTCAGAATAGATGTGCAAATGCACATACAGCTTGTCCCTGTTAAGAAGGACTCTAGAATGGATAAACCTAATGCCACATGTGGGTTAGATGGGTTTGAGGTCCCCCAGCAGTAAACTGTGGAATTGTGTTGTCTGGAATAATGGTGCTTCATCCATTACTTTTAGGATGAGTTGGGGATGAGGTGAGGTGACGATCATCCAACATCCATAGCTCAAGGTTGTCACCGAAGGCAATCAAATCTTCATAGCAATGCTCCACAGTCTAGGAGAATTCCATCCCCTACAGCAGAGCAGTTCTCACATTATTGGTTGTTCTTAATCCATATAGGCTTTGTGAATTGGGGCTTAAAAGACCAAATGTAAACAGATGACATTCTGTTTCGCCTCTAAAACACACACACACACACACACACACACACACACACACACACACACACAAAGTATTCACAGGGCTTTACTTTTTGCCCATTTAGTTATGTTGCAGCCTTATTTCAAAATGGATTAAATTAATTTTCCCCCTCAAGATTCTAAACACAACAATACCCCAGGATGACAAAGTGAGAAAGGTATGTTTCAAATGTTTGCAAATTTATTTAATTATTTAATATTTTTATTTAAAAATACAAAACACAAAAATATACAGCCTTTGCCATGACACTCAAAATTGGCCTCAGGTGCATCTTGTTTCCACTGATCACCCTTCAGATGTTTCTACAGCTTGATTGGACATGATTTGGAAAAGCACAAACCTGTTTGTATAAGATCACATAGTAGACAGTGAATGTCAGAGCACAAACCAAGACATGAAGTCACGGATCTGGGAAAGTGTACAGAAAGATTTCTGCTGTATTTAAGGTCCCTATGAGCACAGTGGCCTCCATCATCCATAAATGGAAGAAGTTTAGAACTATCAGGACTCTTCCTAGAGCTGGCTGCCCAGCCAAACCGAGTGATCATGGTAGGAAGGTCTTTGTCAGGGAGGTGACCAAGAACCCTATGGTCACTCTGACAGTGCTCCAACATTGCTCTGTGTAGAGAGGAGAACCTTCCAGAAGGACAACCATTTCTGCAGCACTCCACCAATTCAACAAGTATGGTAGAGTGACTAGATGGAAGCCACTCCTCAGTAAAAGGCACACGACAGCCTATTTGGAATTTGACAAAAGGCACCTAAAGGACCATGAGAAACAAAGATTGAACTTTCTGGACTGAATGCCAAGCATCGTGTCTTGCGGAAACCAGACACTCCTCATCACCTAGCCAATACCATTCCTACAGTAAAGCATGGAGGTTGCAGCATCATGCTGTGGATGTTATTGTGCAGCAGGAACTAGGAGACTAGTCAGGGTCAAGGGGAAAGATGACTGCAGCAATATAGAGACATCATTGATGATAACTTGCTCCAGAGCACTCTGGACCTCAGACTGGGATGAACGTTTATCTTCCTAACAGGCTAATGACCCTTAGCACACAGCCAAGATAACAAAGCAGTGGTTTCAGGACAACTCTGTGAATGTCTCTGAGTGACCCAGTCAGAGCCCAGACTTGAACCCGATTGAACATCTCTGGAGATATGTAAAAACGGCTGTGCACCGACATCCCCCATTCAGTCTGATGCAAAGAAGAATAGGATAAACCTCCCAATAACAGGTGTGCCAAGCATCATACTTCAAATGACACGAAACTGTTATTGCTTGAAGGTGCTTCAACAAAGTATTGAGAAAAGACTGAATACATATTTACATTATATTTTTGTGTTTTACTTTTAATACATTTCAAAAGACAATCTTTTCTCACTTTGTCATTGTGGTGTATTGCGTGTAGAATTTTGAGGGACAAATGAATTCAATCTAATTTGGAATAAGGCTGTAACATAAAAAATGTGCAAAAATTGAAACGTTGTGAATACTTTCTGGATGTACTGTACATGTTGTTTGATTCATTAGCATTAGAAATCCATATATAACTGTCCAACTCTTCTGCATTTGTGTGTAGGTGTAAAAATATAAGCTCTCAATGGGTTGGTGACCAACAGCCCCACACTCATACACACAGGCACACACTTACTGCTTTCTGCTGCAGTTCACTTACACTCAGTGTGACACCCACTCTCAGGTCTTATGTCCTTTCATGTCCCTTAGGGAACATGTGCTGCCTGAATGGGTTCCATTTTCACCCAGTCCCTCATTCGTTTGATCTCTCTGGACTCTGTCTAATCATCCATCTTTTTCCCCTCTTTTCTCTTCTAATCCCTCACCTCTCACCCTCAACTCTGTTAAACTGAGAAATGGATCATGGGTATGGATGCTAATATCTCCGTATACCCCATTCACAGCAATCTGCTGTTTACAGCTTCTTCGTTTGCAGTTTTTCATTGCTTGCATGCATTTCTCACATGAGTTCCCAGCCTCTGAAGAAAACCTAGACATGCTTCACCCACAAATGCATTCTTGGATGAATAAGCTTTACAGAATGATAGAATGCTTGAGCTGTTTTTGAATTTCTAGCTTAGTGCTTTGTGCTACAGAACACATTGTCTTTTTGGGTATATTGATATTAGGTCAGTCATGTTGTCCTCTCTGCTTTTCAATTGCACTGACATGCCAAAGGTCATGGGATAGCAGTATGTAAATTAATTATGACATGGTGTTTCCTCAGGGGATGGCTTGTGATCTTGTGAGTGGGGTTGTACATTGTGAAATGGCCACCGTACCTATGGCAAGGTGCCTTGTGTGTACTGGGAAAGTCATAGAACAACTGCCCAACAGCATTGTGCAGTATCCTGCTGGAATATCCCATCATTGTGGGAGTACATGAAGACCATTTTATATATATACTGTATATGACATAGACTTTCTATTATGACTTTAAAGAAATGTCCTTTGGTGAATGGGGTGTTTGGTTCTTAATGGAAGAAAAAGTGGTTATTCTAATATTCTTATTGTAGCACCTGTACTCTGAAAATCTGATTATATATATTATATTTATATTTGCATGTCTGTCTTTGCACATTTATGTTTGTACACTGCACTTTATGTGGTTTTGTCTTGAATTGTTCCATACTGAACCAAGATCCTGAACTGTACTCATACTCAGATGGAATGATAATAAAAGTCTCTTGACTTGACATGAACAAACAAATGAATGAATGAATGAATCAATCAATAAATAAAAAAATTCCTTACAAAAATACCCCACAGTAGTGCATCTCAACAAATTAGAATATCATATTTTTTTGTCCTTTTTAATTTAATTCAAAAAGGTTATAGATTTAATGTTCATTACATTTGTTTTTAATGTTAATACTGTCTGATGTTATTTAAAAAAAAAATTAAATATTCTTATAATTATATCTGATTTTTTTAGCTGTATGTCATACTACTCAAACAAAAAGGGCCTGAGATGTTTCACTTTACTTGTAAGGAATATAAAATAACAGTTTTAACCTTTTCACAATATTCAGGTTCATAAATGAACCTTTTCACAGTATTCAGGTTTTTCAGAAATGCTGTGTAATGCACAACATCAAGTCACATGCCAGGCTCGATTAAGCCCCTGTGATCAGTGCTGTCTGGTGTTTATGTTTGCCATCATCATCCTAGTAAATATGAAATGAGATTATCAGAATAAAATTAAATAAGATGGAATGTCCTGGGGCACATCAGACTTTAGTAAACAGCTCTTTATGCCAAACTGTTTGAGGTTTAAGAGATAAGATAAGATAACATAAGATAAGATAAGATAAGATAAGATAAGATAAGATAAGATAAGATAAGATAAGATAAGATAAGATAATTATTATTATTCCACAGGGTGAAATTTGCATTGTTACAGTACAGTACAAAGTAAGCAGATAAAGAGCAATAAGTAGACAAAGATGTGCATTATATAAAATACAATAACATATATTCTATAGAAATAGATATACAAGGCATCTGTTAGCAGAATAGAATTCTATAGACTAGAACTAAGAAACATTTGCAGTTAACACATGTAATTGTATGGATATTGCACATTTCTGAACAGGTAATGATTATGTATGCACAGAAATTGTGGCTATTGCGCAGTAATAATTAGAGATATTGCACAGAACTTGTGTATGTATTGCACTTATGACATGTTTGACAGGAATGCTAAAACATTTCTGAAAGGTAAGGATTTGATCATGCTTTACTTACTTGGTCAGGCAGTCAGTGTATGATTATATTAATGACATGGTGCATCATTGGCCCTGGTGCTAGTTTAAATGGACTAGGGCTTTAGATGTTGCACTGAAACCCTCCAGAGACTGGTGGCAGCACCATGTGTTAGCCCTCTTGACCAGTGTGCATATCTCAGCTGCACATCTCCACAGCAGCAGACCATGATATGTCAGATATATAATTGCATGAAGAATTAATGATATGATTATGAATTGATGTTGAAGGGTAATCTAATTTGCCTGTGTGTGTCTGTCTCATTGCATTAGTAATAGCTTATCTGAAACATTAGTTACACCATGTTTTATATCACACAATGTGACTTTAGGTATTAGTATTCAGGGAAAACTGTGCTTCTCGATCACTGGTGCTTCATTTGCTATGAGAAGAGATATTCTCAGCTTTTCATCTTTAAAGACACAACATGTATATGCTTTGTTGTCTTAAACTCTCACACTCACACTTCAAGTCTGTTCTGAATTAGCATGAAAATGATCAATTTTATTTTCCTCCAGGTGGAAGACCTTGTTTGATCTTGGTTTAGTAAAATAGGTCACCATCTTTTGAGGATGGTAAAATGTAATTTACAGAGTGGAACCCACCACCACACCCTCACATCCCCAACAATGAAAGATTTATTGCCAGTCATATTGTGTGTGTGTGTGTGTGTGTGTGTGTGTGTGTGTGTGTGTGTGTGTGTGTGTGTGTGTGTGTGGTGTGTAAATGAGTGTGAGTGTGTGAGTGTGTTTACATGTGATTCAGGGAATTGTATTGAGTGAATGGATTTTCTTGTGTTTTGTGCACCCCTGAGGATTCTGATAGAAGGCTGCCTGATCAGGGGAAGAGCTGAGTCTTAGAAGGTCACATATGTTTCTCTTAAAGCTCTGGTGCACACACACACACACACACACACACACACACACACACACACACACACACACACACACACACACACACACACACAAACAAACAAAGAAACATAGGTTGCCTGGCCATTTTCTGTGTCCAACATTTTATCAAAAATATCTAAAAAGAACACCAGATGTCTTTAATGAATAGGGGTGAATTGAGTTAAATGGTTAATCATACAATTAAAAAAAATTATTTATAGGAGACAATCACACATGCCACATGTTGATTGAGATCATAGGCTACTCAAATGTGTCTTCATTTGAGATGTAAATATTAATAGAATTTAAATATTTGAATAAATGTAAATATTTGAATGTATTGATCTAGTTTCTACTATTTATTTATTTATTTATTTATTTATGTATTATACAGACTAGAAAACACCTTTTCACTAAGAAATCCTCTTGGAAATTGATCATCCAGTGTGTTTTTGAGCTGATATTGCATTCATTTTGATGAGTTATTTGTAATTATTAGATTGACAGGGATATTTATAATAATTGGTTCTTCAAAAATACTTGACATAGTCCAAATATAAAACAATAACATGAAAAACAACCCATATCATGTTATTTATGTATGTATCCATATTCTCTGGACTTTTATTTTGAAATTTGCAAACAGTCCCTTCTTTCCCATTTTCCTCTGTAACACAATATGTGGGTCAGTGATGTCACTAGCCCAGCCCCCTCTTGCTGATCTGAATGCAGTTTGAGCATGTACATGTGGACAGAGCAGTAAACATGCACTGGAAGTTCCTTTGGCATTAAACTGGGATTTAAGTCAGTTGACAATTAGTAAATTTTAATGGTTTTCCAAGCTTGATTATTCACTGATAATTCATCAATGACGAGACCACCATGGTTAGAAATGGTAAGTCTCATAGTTATAGTTACATGTCTGTAGGTGCCTCTGGTTTTGAGATATGAAGCTTAGAATACCAGCATGTAACTGCCATGTAAATGCGGCTCTAGGGTTGTAAGAGTTGCACTTAGTTAAAAATAGTTATAAAGTTCATAAAAAGTTAAAATGGTGTTTAACCACTTGTCCAAGGTCTTCCCATAGTTTTGGGAAGTAGATTGATGTATTTCATCAAAAAAAGCTAAAGAAACCCGTATGTTTTCATTTTTACAGAAAAAGGGTTTGGGCTATGGAGAAGCTAAGATCCACCCACATAATACCTGGTCTGTAGTGGTCCTGTGGGGTCCTGACCTTTGAAGATCAGCGTGAAAGTAGCCTAACAGAGTATGCAGAGATGTGCTGCATTATGATATTCTAAATGTACAAAGTGGTCCCCTATGGTCAGTGGAGCTGGCAAAAGGACAGGGAGTTTAGAAACATGGAGGTGGTCATATGGTCAAATGTTCCCACTTTCACTTTTTTGTGGTGACAGTCTGGTTACAGTGTTGGAGCTGCAAGTACTCTGACACCCTCCATGTGCAGTGAACTCAACTGAACTCAAAAAGTGTACAGACAGCTTCTTTCTAGCAGCAGCATGTTAGCTTGAATTGCCCTATAACACCATTGTTACCCTGCTGAAAAATCCAGCTTTGGACCAGTTTTTAGATGGTTTCAGATGGCCTAAGCTGCTCTTTGATGGTGAAGATGGTTGAAAAAAATGGTTATCCAGGTGAAAACCTACACTATGCTGGTAAACTGACTGGTCAATCAGTTTTAAATCATCCTAGTGCATGTTGCATTTGACTTTGGTCATACTTGGTCATGCTGATAACCAACTCAGTCATACTAGTCATTCTGGTCAACCAGATTTGTCATGCTTGGAAGACACTCCCCCATACTGATAGCGACTACTTGTGGTCTGCAAATTTTATTTAATATTCTGGAAATTAAACTAACCAGAGCAAGAGAATGCCTCGTGGTGAATAAATGAGTTTACCGTACAACCCCCTGGGTTCACACAACCATCAAACCCTACTTGAGCTTAATGAGCTTGAGTTGACCATGCTGTTTCTTCTGTAACTATCTGTCTACTAGCTTGGATGGTTTGTTTGGGCATCTAACCTACTATGGTTATGCTAATTACAGTTGCCTGAAAAGTTGCAGAGCCCTGACAGTCACATCCTTATCAAGCAGTAGCTGACCAATCTAAATTACATATTGCAGATCTATGGCTAGTTCTCCGTCTAGATGACTGTGAAAAGGTATGTAATAAAGTTGAATTGCTAAAGATCATAGTGGATGGGTCAGCTGAAAATGGTGCTGCCTATAGCCTTGTTAGTTGGTTTGCTGACACAATTTTCTAGAAGTATTGCCAATACAGTTTGATTCTATTCTATTCCTACTGCCATGCATGGGCTGAGGAGTATAAAGCCTCCTGTGTTATCTGAACTGGTGGCTCTTCATCCTGTTTGTGATGAGTTGGGGAGTTGGAGATGTAACTTATACATTTGTTACTGAATGCAATCAAATCCCCACAGCAGTGTTCCAAATTATAGTAGAAAATGCATCATTGGAGAGTAGGGTTACTAGAAAAACTCATGTTTACTTTTGTCTATAAAGTGCATCTATCTCTTCCAAACCAATGGAAGTCATGTCAGTTTGACTGGGTATTGGGCTTTCCAGTTTGAAGGTCTGTCTGTCATTGCTCTTTCTTTTTTCTCGCCAGGCTAAACAAGATATTACCCTTTTTACTGTATGTAATGGTTATGTTGACCGATGTCACCCCTTCATTCCCCTGAGCTTAATGTCCCAAATGTGGTGACAAGGCTTAGATATGGAACCTATACAATGCAAACATATTATGGTGGGAGTCACATCAGTTTATGGCACTCTTAGTTCCCTGAGGACAAAGGCATTTTCTCGTTACAAATGTGTCCTTGGGATTCCTATTGCAAGAAAATTGATACAATCAACCCTTGGCACCAACATGTATTCAGTGGGAGACAGCTTAGGCTGGTGGCCTTGGAACAAACATCAATCAGATGGAGCTCCATGCTGCTCATCTGGCACTTCAGGGGAGTGGCAGCTGCACCTGCAAATGAATTAGGACATGGTTTCAGTGCATTTATTTGCCAGTGGAAACTTAATCTTCTACCCTCTCCCTATAAAATACCCCCCTTTGCCTGGTTGTGGTGATGCATGATTGGCTAGACCAGCTGCTGTGCACTTCTGCTGATGTCCTTTCATCCTGGAATTCACAGTTGTCACCACTGTGTTCTAGTAATGGACTGCCTTTGTTCTTGTCCCTTAGAAGTCTCATCATGACCACTCCTACTCAAAAAGTGAGACCCATGTCTAGATTCTGTCCAGCAATGGCATCACTCTGGACACCAAATTCTGCATGCATATGTCTTGTTGAGACTGTTCCTAATCTCCCTAATGGTTCCCATAGGACCTACTGGTTAAAGATGGTGCTTAAAGAAAAGACATGTGGTCTTGGTTTGTACTGTGGTTCTAAGATTGCATTCACACAACAGGAAAAGTGGCCCAGTTATCACCTTTTTTTGTCCACACTGTCCAATGAAAAACAAAATGACAACTTTACAAAAATATGGAGATACATGTTTTTATTGGACAGCAGTGAAATGTGACACATGTTATCTGTGTGGCAGGTTGAACAGCAAAAAACACACTGAATTGGACATTTCCAATTGTGATTTGGCCCAATTTTATATGTGGTGCTAAAATCTGATACATATAAAACAAATGGCAATACAACTCAGTCTGAAAAGCCAGAATTTATGATTTTTATGTTAATCAAACCTCCTCATAAATGTTCACTGAGGAGAAGGGACAATGTATGACAGGGAGGGTGAGGGAGGTGTACAATGGTGGGATAGTAAGGTAACAGATCAGATAAATATTTCGGATGATGTCTCTGTTGAAACAAAATTAGAAGGCACATACTGCAACTAATCTGTGTTTGAAGATATTTCTAAAGAAATGGCTAAATGTGGCCACAGGATATACAGTGGCATGCAAAAGTATTCATTGAACTTTTCAACATTTTTAAAAATTACAACCACAAACATAAATATATTTCATTGGAATTTAATGTGAAAGACCAACACAAAGTGGTTTACAGTTGTGAAGTGGAAAGAAAATTACACATGACTCAAAACATTTTTTACAAATAAAAAAACTGAAAAGTGCGGTGTGCACTCAATACTTTGTGGAACCACCTTTTGCTGCAATTATAGCTGCAAGTTTTTTAGGGTATGTCTCCACCAGCTTTGCACATCTAGTGAGTGAAATTTTTGCCCATTCTTCTTTGCAAAACAGCTCAAGCTCAGTTTTCAGCAGCAGTTTTCAGATCTTGCCACAAATTCACAAACTCTGGGCCATTGTAACACATGGATATGTTTTGTTTTAAACCGTTCCATTGTAGCCCTGGATTTATGTTTAGGGTTGTTTTCCTCCTGGAAGGTGAACCTCCTCTGCCCCAGTCAAATCTTGCAGACTCCAACAAGTTTTCTTCCATGATTGTCCTGTTTTGGCTTCATTCATCTTCTGATCAACTCTGACCAACTTCCCTGTCCCTGCTGAACAGAAGCAGCCCCAGAGCGTGATGCTGCCACCACCATATTTAACAGTGGGGATGGTGTGTTCAGAGTGATGTGCAGTGTTAATTTACCACCACACATAGCGTTTTGAATTTTGCCCAAAAAGTTCAGTTTTGGCCTCATCTGTCCAAAGCACCTAATTCCACATGTTTGCTGTGTCCCCAACATGGCTTCTGGCAAACTGCAAACGGGACTTTTTGTGGAGTCACCATGGGCCTCTTGGCTTCATCTCTGATCAGTGCTCTCTTTGTTGGGCCTGTAATTTAGGTGGACGGCCTTGTCTTGGTCGGTTTACAGTTGTTCCATACTCTTTCCATTTCCAGATAATGGATTGAACAGTGAGATGTTCAAAGTTTGGGAAATCTTTTTATAGCTTAAGCCTACTTTAAACTTCTCCACAACCTTATTCCTGACCTGTCTGGTGTGTTCTTTGGACTTCATGATGCTGTTTACTCCCCAATATTCTCTTAACCAACCTCTGAGGCAGTCACAGAGCATGTTTTGAATCATGTGTAATTTTCTTTCCACTTCACAATTGTAAACCACTTTCTGTTGGTCTTTCACATTAAATTCCAATGAAATATATTAATGTTCGTGGTTGTAGTGTGACAAAATATGGAAAAGTTCAAAGTGCAAGTCACTGTAGCTGCAGTTAAGGAAAGTAAAAAGCTTTAAAGCAAAGTCTAAAAAAAAAAAAAAAAAAAAAAAAAAAATCAAAGTCATGGGCATGACGTCAGATATTGCTCACATTAAAAAAGCATAGAGTTCTGCTATGATATCCAAGAAGATTCCTAGGACAGCGTTTCTCAACCCTGGTCCTAGAGGCAGCCCTATACTGCATATTTTAGATATTTTCTTACTAACACACTTGATTCAACTAATCAGCTCATTTACAAGCCCTACAGTGAAGCATGAGTGCTTCCAGGACCAGAGTTAAGAAACACAATCCTAGGAGATATCTTACACATTTGAATTGGAACCTCAAAACCTCAGTTTGACTCAGTCAAAGGTTAGATTAGTTTCCAAAGGCTTTTAACCCAGTTGTCAGATATTCAGTTATAAGATGATTAAAATGTTGCTAGTGTATGTACTTTAATGTCTGGAGCTTCTCTTGTCAGACACTGACACTTATCCTCCTTTTTCTTTATTTTCTTGAGGTCAGAGATGATGCATCGAAGACACACCACCCTGCGGGAGAAAGGGCGTCGCCAGGCCATTCGAGGCCCTGCTTACATGTTTAATGAGCGTGGAACCAGTCTTACTTCAGAGGAGGAACGTTTCCTTGATGCTGCTGAATATGGAAACATCCCTGTTGTCCGCAAAATGCTTGAAGAGTCCAAAACACTCAACTTCAACTGTGTAGACTACATGGGTCAGAACGCATTACAGTTAGCAGTTGGTAACGAGCACTTAGAAGTTACAGAGCTTCTCCTGAAGAAGGAAGGACTTGCAAGAGTAGGGGACGCTCTTCTTTTAGCTATTAGTAAAGGTTACGTACGAATCGTTGAAGCCATCCTGGCTCACCCATCATTTGCAGGAGGACTGAGACTAACGTTAAGTCCCCTAGAGCAGGAGCTTCGAGATGATGACTTTTATGCATATGATGAAGATGGAACACGCTTTTCACAAGATGTAACCCCAGTGATTCTGGCCGCACACTGTCAGGAATATGAGATTGTGCACATCTTGCTGATGAAGGGTGCTAGGATCGAGCGACCTCATGACTACTTCTGCAAGTGTAGTGAGTGCACAGAAAAACAGCGCCGGGATTCCTTCAGCCACTCACGTTCACGCATGAATGCGTATAAAGGGCTCGCTAGTGCTGCCTACTTGTCACTCTCAAGTGAAGATCCTGTACTTACTGCTCTGGAGCTCAGCAATGAACTAGCAAGGCTTGCTAACATAGAGACAGAGTTTAAGGTAAGATCTAATTTCCTTTTCTTTTTAATTTATGACAGAGTTGGATAGGAATGGACTAAATGTAATGGCGTTACATAATCAGGATACAAAAAAACGGCATCTAATCTATTACAGTGACAAAGTTAGTAATTAGATCAGTGTTTCTGCACACTTTCGTGAACTCCCTGCACTAATTAGTTGAATCAGTTGTGCTGGGAAAATGGAAGCTCTAACAGGCACAGAGCAGGGGTGCCTTTAGGACCATGGTTGAGAAACACTGATTTATAGTTATGTTTTTAAAATAGTGACTACAAGTAGGATTACATTAACAGCCTAAGCAGGATCACTACTCTTACCCTATTTGCTTTCAGTTGAGTGAGTGTGTTTGTAGTGGTGAGATGCTGCTGTTCATCATATATTTTTTTTTGTTTATTGAAACATGGAGCCAGTGGAGTGTAATAGCTAGGCCTGCTATATGATTAACTGACTGCTGGACACAGTGTTGTTTAACATTTTAGTATTTAGTATTAGAATGAATCACAATAAGTTTATGCTAAATCTTATATATTCTAATTGACATAATGATCAAATTCTTCACTTTATTACCCATCAAGTGAAATAGATCCAGCCTTTTTTGTTATATATTTGGCATATATGGCTTATAGCTTATGATAGTCAGAAATGTGTTAGAATATTTCATAAGATATATAAGATGTTTTGGCACTATGGGCAGGTGCCGAGTCCTGCTGGAAAAGGAAATCAGCGTCCCATTAAAGCTTATCAGCAGATGGAAGTATGAAGTGCTCTAAAAACAATGGTAGCTGCTGCATTTACATGAAAAACACAGTGGACCAACATTCAAAAGGTTATGTTTTATGCTTTATGTTTTGCTTGTGGCTTATAGCTCATGAAAATCAAAAATCCAGAGTCTCAATTTTTCATTTATAATTTAAATTTCTAATCGCCATTAAACAAACTGTCACGTTCGGACGGACAGGAGAGATGAAGAGGGGTGTGGAGGCAAATGCAGAGGTTGATGATTTAATGAAATAAAGATAAACAAAGTTGAGATACTAACATACAAAACTGGGTAATTCTAACTAATAACAACAAAAAATACACTAAACCTAGACAAACAAAGGAACCAAATTTACAAACCAAAAGATGTACAGAAACAAAAACTACAAACAAACCAAAAACAAGCTACACTTACAGAGTTGGGGAACAAAGTGCAAACAAACAAAAGCTCACTTGGCTAACAAACTGGGTTGGTCACAAAAAGGCTGACAAAGACAGACTGAAACAAAGGGTCTTAAATACAACATGACATTGGGATATGATAAGGTGGGGGCAGGGTTATAAATCAGACACAGGTGGGAATGGGCGGAGCAAAGGAAGACACAAGGACAAAAACACAACCTCAAGATAGGAAGACAGAGGTAAACCAGACTGACGTGACACAAACTGGATTAATGCAAAATATTAACACATTAAAACAAAAAGACTTTAAATATATAACACAAAAAATTCTAGCTTCTCATTTGTTAAAAAAAACATGTTGAAAGAGAGATTCACCAAGCAGAGAAAAAATCTGAGGAGATTACTGAAACTACTAAATTTGGGTTAAAAACTGCCCAACACATTTAAAAAAAGTGGGGACAGTGGGGAAAACAGAAGGACAGGAAACTTCATCTTTGAGGAAGGAATGTAGCCTGAGATAAATCTTGATCGATTGTGATTGGCGATTACTTAAATGTTTGGTGAAATCAAACATAGACAAACAACAGTAGAACTCAGGGGTATGTTTAATAGTGAAAGTAAGCGAATCAGAGTAAGAAGAGAGGAGGCTGAAGTCATACACCCATCTAGTCTAGTGCCTACTCTACAAGCCTGTGGGAACATTGCTATGATGTGGGGTTGATGCAGTTGATCAGGTCTAGGTTCAGCAACGTTATGTGCTCAAAGAATAAGGTCAGCTGACTACCTCTATATTCTGGCATGAACATATTTTAAGATTCAATTCTAGGATTCATCTGGTTCAAATTGTGAAAGAGTGGTTCAGGGAGCATGAGACATCATTTCTACACATGGAATACGGAGTCCAAACCCATTAAGAAATCTTTGGCATCTGCTGAAGAAAACTTTGCGCAGTGGTACAAATCTCCCACCATCAGTGCAAGATCTTGGGGAAACACTTTGGACAGAAATAAAGGTTTTGACTATGCACAAGCTTGTCGAAAAACAAATCCACAGTGAATGCATGCTGTTATCAAAGCTAAAGTCTTTGAAAAAAGATCCAATGACATATTACAGTGTGAGATCTATTTTTTTGACCTGGCAGTATATATATATATATATATATATATATATTCATTCTTTGGAATGAATTATAATAATTTTTTTTTTACAATTTTCTTATTCCCTGAGATGCACTAGAGGTGTGAGAGCAGCAGGGAGGGCAGCTTGATTACAGCAGATGGGAGGATTTTAGAGAGGAGGAGAGGGGAGTTGAACTGACGGGAGAGGAATGGAAAGAAGAAGCACGGAGGGGAGGGGAGGAGAAGTGAGGAATTAGGAGATGAAAAGCAGTCGTGGCAGTGGTGCGTGCGTATTAGGGCTCAGATGGCAGTGTGTGACTTCTCTACAGAGTTGTAAATTAAAGAGTCTCTCCTGCAGGAGCTTGTGTAATTACCAGCCCCTCATATTTCCACAGCTGTGTGTGTACGGGCATGTGTGTGTGTCTTTGACTTTGTGTATGTGGGGGTGGGTGCGTGTCTGTTTCTTGGGTAAACTGAGGTAAAGCAGTTCAAAAGGAGCAGAATCTGATGCAGGCTGACTGTACACAGCGGTTACACAAGCAGGTAGGAAGGAAGGGGAAAACAGAACAAACCAAACTGGTTTTCTGGTTACACTAAGGATGTTATAATAATATAAAATATAGTATAATGAAAATGTAACAATGAGTTGTTTGTAATGATCTGTTTGACAGCTTGGTTTGATTTATTATAATAATAAGTGCTTCAAAATACTTGACACTGGTACAAATAAAATTAAACAACCTGAATGTCCATTTCATTTTTTTGTTATTTGTGTATGTATCAATATTTATCCCTTCAGGGATTTTATTCTGCAAATTGAACATGGTGTGAGCAAAGAAAAGTGCAAACAGACCCTTCCTTCTCATTTTCCTCAATGTCTCAATATCTGCGTCAGTGATGTCATTAGCCCTGTCCCCTCTCACTGATCAGAGTCTGTATGCCGGTTGGATACGAGTTTATTTAGCTGGTTTCTGACCTGGATTACTTGCTGAAAATCACAGAACGATGATCAGATCGGCATGTAACTGCCCACAAAATGTAGAAGTTAACAGACCTGGGTACAGAACCAACAACCATGTGATCATTCACAATAAACATATTAGCAGACTTGTATGTAATCTTTATTGTTCCTGGAGCGATGCTAGAAAATAACCAGTTTTGGGACTATAAAGAACCTTGTTTGCAATGAATATGTGTCAGTGTGAAGAACCTTAGAATTTGTAATGACCTATACATGAAGGTTATTTAGGTCTTTTAATCAGTCTCTGCATTTATATGTCTCTATTGCAAACATAGTTCTTTATGGAACCAAAGAGTCTCTCTGAGCAATCTGTGGTATCGCTCAAAGAACCCTTTAAAGCACCTTTATTTATAAGAGTGCAGTGTTTTCTCTATGGACTGACACAAAATGCAGACTTGTCAGTGTGCCCATTTGCCTCTGGGTCATAATGGGCCTATTTCCAGATCTCAGGTTGGAAAGGTTTAACAGGACATGATGGTGATATAATATCACAGAGTGCAGCTTTCCTTGGAAATTTACCCAGCTGAGCAGATGCCACTGACATGAAGCAGCCACTGTTTACTGAATATATAAGTCTGTGTTCAGTTGTCATTCAATGGAGAAATATGGTGTTCTAAGATATATTTTAATTGGGTTTTCTTAAATGAGCTGCGGGCTAATTGAACATGGTCTTTGTCATGTTATTTAAGCAAGATTGGAAAAGAGTTGTCGTAACTGTTTTTACAGTGCCTCAGATGATACCGCTGTCCCCCTCAGTGACTTCAGTACTGTTCCAGAGGGCAGCATCATTGCTGTTGCCATTGACGATGAGGCTGGTTGCTGGGGGTGACGTGTCCTGGGGTTCTGTGGACTCTGCTGAAGGAATGCCCGGGTCTAACACTCACATCCAGATCTAATGATTGGATGGATCTGTTTCAGGCTTATGGGGATATTCTGAAGCAGTCTTATTATTCTTCTTAGCAAAGCTTTGACAGTACTTTAGTGGTAGGGATTCAGATGTATCCCGGGAGCTCTTACAGAAATGCTAATGAAAATATACAGATAGTAAAGCAGATGCATCCTACAGATCATAACAAAGAAGGCTGAAATCTAAACAACAAAAGAGAGGGAAACATGACAAAGATTATCCTTTGTTTTTCATTAGTTCCAAGTACTAGAAATATAATTGTAATAATTTTCTAATTTCATTTATTATTGTTTTGTTAACTTTTCTATAACAATCTAACAGTAAACATTGTTTTAACATTGTTTCAATGATGAAGCAACAGATGATATTATTTTCCAGATTTAAACAGGGTCAGTCATGTGCCAGTGGGGTATCAGACTCAGCTTTTACCCACCATGTGACATGACAGAATGAAATACAGTTATTCAGGCTGGGTGTACAATGTGATTTACGAATATATCTAAATAAGTCAAATGAATATCTAAGTAAAATTATTGCTTTATGTACTGCAGTCTCAACAGCTTAAATTGTAAGATGTGGTAGTGCTAAAGTAGCAGCAGGATGTAGCAGCAACACATCGAAGTGACAGTGTGCATTGTCAGTATGGGTGGGGTTGTGTTCAGTGTAGTATGTATGGAACAGAATGTAAGTTGTAAATCATGAATAAAAATGTCATTTTCCTGAGAATAAAAAGTTGGAACATACAGACTGCAAGATGTTTAAGTAATGAGAACAATCCTTGAATGTCATCACAAGTAGGTAGTTGGGGTTATACTGTATATACTTTTTTAGCAGTCAGAGACTAGTGGCCGGTTATAGGAAATGCCTAACTGAGGTTGTTTAGCACAAAGAGGAAATCCAGCTATGTGCTCTTGGGACAATATGACTCACTGATTGATTAACGTTATTTTCAAAGGCATTTCTTCAGTATGTGCTTAGTTATATGGATTCCATCTCTCAATATGATAAAATGAAGACCAAATATCCATATGTTTAAATGAAGTATATCATGTGTGTGTGCTATAATACCAGAAAATGTATTTTGTTTTTTTTTATGTCATTGTGAGAAGCATTTCACATCACCCCTATCATTTATGGCATAACTGTGTGTGGTGGGTGGAGATGCCTTGTGTGTCAAGATCTCCACACTCCGGCGTCCTGTCATAGCAGCATGTGACAGGGGCAGCGTTCATGAGCTTGACATTTTCATCCCTAGTAATCCATCACACTATAGTCAGTGACACCTCACCGGGTGGGAGGAGGCCTTTGTTTTACTCACAGAGAGGAAGGGGTGTGAGGCATAGATTGTGAAGAATGAGTGTGTAAGCTAGACGCTTACCATTATGGGTAAAACACAGAACAACTTAAAAGAAATAATGTGTTTACAGGATTATTAGTGAGGTGTGTGATTTGTACAAAAACAGATCTGTACGTCAGTCAGCCACAATCAAGAGTTAATAATAGATAATATTCACTAGAGATCATCCAGAACTGGCCTATCACATGGCCTATCCAGGTCCTATCCAGAAAGCTGGTCCTGTCATAATAACTATTTCCAATTTGGACCAGCTATACAGAAGCTTTGAGGAGTTCAGTAAAGTGTAACCATAACCATAATGCCCACAGGACTCAAATGGCTCTGCTGATGGTGTGATTGGGGTTTTATCATCTACGAACACAGTAATATAGACCAGCTACAGATCAGAATGCCTCTGCATGTGTTTTTTTATGATAACAAAAACAATAATTACAATACAATATAATAGGATAGACTAGACTAGTCTTACCATTGGCCAGTCCATAAAATCGGGACAGATTTGATCCTTTTCCTGCTCAAGCACACTTGATTCAATGTATCTGTTAATTGCCAGTAAGAGCAGGGATGTCAGTAAACTGTGATAAACTACAGAAGAACTGCTTTTGACTCTTTTGGTACTCTTTTGTAAAATTGCGTCTAAGGGTGCTTTCACACCTACCCTGATCTGAATCTGATGGTAATCTGCAGTGCTCACACTGCCATGCAATATGCATGCACCCGGTGAGAGTCAGATTCTGGCAGGGAGGCAGAATACAGCAAAACACCTTGGTGGCAATTCACCACATTGACAAAATACCAATGTCAGAAATGCACCCCTGTACAAACCAATCAATGTCAAGTACGGGGAGAGCCCACGCAAAGCCCACACAATTGCTATAAACCTTGGTTTGGACCTTTTCAAGTGTGAAAACCCTAAAATTCAGGTTTTGATCAAATGTTGGGCTTAAATGCATATAGACCATCTGACAAGAGCAGCTCTTCAGACTGTTCGAGAGGGTTATGGTCTTTGACTCTTCAGTTCTTTGAACCTTAACACCTTACGTACAACATGCACAGACCCACAAGATTAACTACTAACTAAGCAAGAAACAACAGTGAATTACACTGGTAATAATGACATATCAACAAACAACATTACTACTGTCCAGCCAGCAATTCTAATGCTAACCCCATCAGTCAGTAGTTACATGTTAATTGCAATGTTAATGTGCTAGTACATGAAAAATAGCTCTGTACTGCTTGACATGAACATTAAAGATATAATGTAAACACAATCTACAAATCAAATTATATGTGTAGCATCAAATAATAGTTGCACCCAGAAGGAATCAACCAATGGCAATTCACGACTGCATTGGTGTCATGCTACAGTGATATAGAGTGACTCTGAATGCCAGCAGGTCATCTTCAGTGACAAGTCCTGCTTTTGTCTGGTGGAGGCAACCAACAAATCTGTTTGGAGGCACCGTTGTAATCACCATGATAAACTATTTGTTGTCACATGTCTCAATTCAGAAGGCCTGGTGTCATGGTATAGGGTGCAGTTTTGTATGATCCCAGGTCACTTTCAGTCTTCATTATAGTATATAGACTTTGACACCCCAGCTTTACATTAATGTGGTCCTGCAACCAGTGGTCCTACTTTTACAGAACATAAATATCTTGTGTGATATTCCAACAGGACAACATTCATCTACATTCTGCTACCATCTCAAGAGCTTGCCTTGAAAACTCAGATACTGTGCCATGACCAGTTGCATTGCCAGACCTATTCCTGATTGAAAATGTGTCTTATGCATTTGGATGCACTATCAACACTCCACCCCTACTGCAAATATTGCTCATGTCAGTCTAAATTATTGATCATTTATTGTTCCTGGTAACCTTTATCTTCCTTCCCAAGTGCAATGCATTCCAGCACTGCTTTTTTGCTGCACCTATTTTTGTCAATGTCTGTAAATGAACTCGTCACATGCACATTGAACAGTGTACATTCAGCTTGTATGCTGTATCATGAATGCCATAGATATACACACCTAGATGTGTTGGGTTCAGCCAGACACGTTAACAACGTTGACATTTTAGAGCAGTCATCATCTCTGCCAGTAAAATTAAAGAGAAGCAGGTTAGGAAAGGTGCTGTCCAAGATAATACTACTCAAACAACATTGCTCTCAGAAAACAGGAGAGGAGTATGTAATGCAGAGAACACAGCATTCCAAATTCATGTGAACTAGTGTGTCTCGAATAAATAGAATACTGTGAAAAAGGTTTTTGATCATTTCACTGGAAAATGAAACAGTGATTCGTTTTATATACATTACATTTAAAGTGATATATTTCAAGCTTTTTTGTTTCTATTTCTAATATTTAGAGATTTTGTATTTCTGGTATTCATCAGCTATGAGGCATACTGATCAACAGTAAAACAAATAAATCACTTTATGTGTAATGAATGTAAAATTAGACATTTTACCTTTTTGAGTCCTCTCTGTTAAGGGCTGTCAGGTCTTTGTATGACCGGAGCAGGAGCTTGGTTTGCATTGCCGGCAGTAAATCGGACCTGTTCCCAGTGCATGTTGGACTCTGGCAGGGCTGCCCTTTGTCACCGGTTCATAATCTTTATGGACAGAATTTCAAGGCGCAGCCAGGGTTCGGAGGGAGTCCGGTTTGGGAACCACAGGATATCATCTCTGCTTTTTGCGGATGATGTTGTCCTGTTGGCTTCTTCGAGCCAGGACCTTCAGCAGGCACTGGAGCGGTTCGTAGCTGAGTGCGAAGCGGCTGGGATGCAAATCAACACCTCCAAATCTGAGGCCATGGTTCTTGACCAGAAGAGGGTGGCTTGCCCTCTCCAGATTGGTGGAGCTGTCCTGCCCCAAGTGGAGGAGTTTAAGTATCTTGGGGCCTTGTTCACGAGTGGTGGTGAGAGGGAGCGTGAGATTGACAGGTGGATCAGTGCTGCCGCCGCATTCATGGTGAAGAAGCTCTTGATTTACCAGTCAATCTACTTTCCTACCCACACCTATGGTCATGAGCTGTGGGTAATGACTGAAAGGACAAGATCACGGATACAAGCGGCCGAAATGTGTTTCCTCCGTAGGGTGGCCGGGCACCTTTTTCGGATGCCCCCTTGACGTCTCCCCGGGGAGGAGACCACGGGGGTTACACCCAGGACACGCTGGAGGGACTATGTCTCTCGGCTGGCCTGGGAACGCCTCGGGGGCCCTCCCGGGGTGCTGGCTGAGGTGTCGGGGGAGAGGGAGGTCTGGGCATCCCTGCTTAGACTGCTGCCCCCGCGACCCGGCCCCGGGTAAGCGGAAGGAAGACGGATGGACAGACAGACCTTTCTGAATGAAATTATGATCATGAATGAGCTTTTTAATGATATTCAGATGTTTTGAGATTCACTCTATCTGGTTCGTAGAGAGAACTCATTTGTGTGATTGTTCTCTGGTTTTATATTAAGCTTATTTCATTTAATGGCCTATATAGGGGATCTTAATATAGCTTCTTCATAAAATTTTGAAATGGGAAAAATCCAACAAGCTGGAGAATATGAACTTACTTCAGCCTCTTTCTTCTTATAGTGTAGGTTTCAGTTTTATGGGCATGAGGATTAAGTAATTGAAAGTAATTCATTGATGGATTTGGTGGTGTGTGAGTCTATTCTGCTGGCACTCACGCTAGACTTGGTTTTTGGTCCAGACTGAATACTTTTCTATTAAATAGATATAAAAGCTACAGAGGGATTAATCTGTCTAAAATTATAACAAAAAAAATAAAATAAATAAAAATACAGAAGATCTTAATTAAATTAAACCTCTGTATGTTAAGAAGCAGATCTTGGTTTCAGATAGAACTCTTTATTGAGGTATGTATGTCAATGCATGAATGCTATGTCAATGGGGTCCAGCACAGTCCCCAGTATGAGCTGAACACCAGTATGCCTGAATAATAAATAGAAATACTGTGCATAAATGACAGTACAAGCTGGCTGATGTAATAATGTGTGTGAAAGAGATCAGTGAGGAACGTTTTATAGGCCAATTTAAATCCGTTTGGCACTAATATTTCATTTAGCTTTATTTTTAAGATAGTACCGGTACTTTGCTTATCTTCAGAGAGCTCACATATGAGAAAATTACTTTAAAATGAGTGAAATTTGTAAATAATTTAAATAAACCATCACAAACAGTTTTTAATTTGTAATTCATGTGCTATATCACTTTTTATGGCTAAATAGTTGGAGATGGCAGTTAAACTCACTCTACTGCATTCTATTAAAGTTTGCAATTCTAAAATGCATTGGAATTAGTTTAGGAGCTACATGAGAAAATGATTTTCCAGCAGCTGAGATATATAGTAGTGATCTGCAGAAAGCCAGTTTGATCGAATTGGTTTGGATGGGCTTTAGTGCTTCACAGATCAGTAAGGAATAGCAAGGCTAGGATATTAATGGCTTTAAATGTAATAAGCAAGACCTTGCAGACCTTCAGAGAAAGCCAATGACTGGAGTGATAAATGCACTGGCTCTCTTCTTCCTCAGTAATGTAGTAGAGCATGTTTGCCTGTTCAGAGGAGGTATTTCATCGATATTAAAACAATGTATGTAAATATATTATATATAGTACATAAAGGTATTACATTGTTGGTCACCATTAGATCTGAAAGCTCAGTGTGATGTGAGACATTACTGTGCCAGAATGACCTGAACTGCACGTGCACTCATACACACAGGAGCAGTACATCAGAAAAGTGAACTGCTCAATGGTTAATGTAGTGATATGTGGGCATAGTGTGTGTGTGTGTGTGTGTGTGTGTGTGTGTGTGTGTGTGTGTGTGTGTGTGTGTGTGTGTGTGTGTGTGTGCCTTTGGTTCTGGAGTGGATCTGCTGCCGGAACGGTAGTTAGTTCTGAACATTAAGCCTAAAAGCACAGTGTGAAAAGCAACATTTCTTTGTGGGTCAGAGTGACCTGGACTGCACTATAAACCACCCTTTATCGCTAGTGAAAGCAGATCCTGGTGAGTTTGAAATTCAATAGCTTTTACACACATTCATCCTATTACCCGAATCTGTGGTGAAATCTATCCATGTTCCACCCTCAAACATCTGCTTCATAGCAACTGTTTAGAGGATGCTTTTTGGAACAGCTGAAGAGGAATTTGTACATACTGTATGTGAGTAAAATAAAATTGTGTTATTAAATATAGGTCAACCCTCATGAATATGCATGACTGACCTAGTGTTCTAGGTGTTCTCAACTGACATAACCTAGGTGTTCTCAACCTTATCCACCTCATGGCTAGAACGGCCCACAAGAAAACTAACATTTTAATGAAAATTTGTTTCTGCCTTTTATTTCTCAGACAATGAGAACATAAGAATTAGGGCCTGATTTCTGATTTAAAATGCCATTTCTGACCCACTATGCAGAGTTTTGTTCTCTGCTCAGAAGGAAGCGATTTCAGAAGTGGAGGAAGAGAAACACTGTGACCTAAGAGTTACAGCACTTATTTGTATGCACATATTGAGGATCCATATGCTGGAAACTTTTGGAAATGTCTAGATGTTCATAATCTTATTTTTGCAAAGTGTAAGTTTCATGGTGCTTTACCAGAGTGTGGGGTCAGCTCTGCTTCTCTGAATTATATATTTTATCTCCCAGCTCTGCTAACTAGAGAGGAACATGCGGGAGATAAGTGTGCAGTGTGACTTGAAAAGCAGGAGCAAGATTTTAATCTTGTAGCAAGTTAGATACCATAGTGTTAGATTGCACATGTTCTGGTTGAGCTAATCAGATTCTTCTGTGCTCTCAGCATCTCAGTGAATCCTGACATCTTTGTGGAAGTGTATTTTGGTGGAACTGAGACTAGGGCTTTACTGATGAAAACACATTTCAAGGCAGGATGCACAAGCTGGAGACTGCAACAGCTGAATAGAATTAGGGGAGGGGCTGGGGGGATCAATTTGAGGGGGGGGGGGTTCTTGTGTTGGTGCTGGTCATGATATGTTGATATTTTCCATCTCTCTCACTTGCGCTCTCGCTCTACCTTTGTGTTTGCAAGTGAATTTATTTGCCTTAAACTCGACCTACCTATGCAGTACATTTAATGGCTTTAAATATAAAAATCTATATATTAAAATACAACCTGCAGATTACAGTCACAACACATTTATCGTCTATTATGAGTACAGCTGTGAAAGACCCAGGTGTCTCAGTCACAGAGTACAGGAATTCATCTTCACCATTGTGCATCAATCAACATTGTGTCATGCTTTAGCTCCAGCTTTAGCACAAATCGAACGACTCTGGAAGCTCATTACGACATTCTTTATAAACAGAGTGCTCAGTATGCTGGCATAAGAGCTGCAAGGATGGATAAGGAGCAGTCCGGGAACTTTGTAGTCTCTTGGTTTAAATTGCTTCTGCTGCTGAAAGCACTAGTGTATCACGGCTGGGTTATTCTCGCCACATGTTCAGAGAGAGTGCTGGTGTTCATGAAATGACTGTGAGGGTGCATTAGTGATTTATATGTGTCTTCTAACAACTGATGAAGATAACTAATGAAATCAAAATTAAAAATTCAGGCATGTATGTGAACCTTAGGTGACTGGATAGCACAGTGGATAAGAGCATTAAGCCAGTAAGTAACTCTTAGAACCTGAGGTTTGCACTTTGTGAGTGCCAGCCATCCATTGTGTGTTTACACCTCTGTTGTTTGTATATGCTTGTGTATAATTGATCAGTTAGAGGGGGCGGGTCTGATCACAACACTGACCCAAATATTGGGAGTTCTATGTAATAAATAATGATACACACATAAATAACAAAAACAATAAGTGACATTCTGTCATGTCTGTCATTTGTCAGTCCTGTTCACAGTCTTCCTAGTTGTTGCTTTTCCCATGTATTCCTTAGTACATGGGTTGTTTGTTTTGTCCTTGTCTCCTCCCCCGCTCCGCCCATTCCCAGCTGTGTCAGATTTGTTACATGTCCCAAGCATGGTTAATGTTGCCTTGTATTTAAGACCCTTTGTAACTCAAAACAGTCAAACAAAAAATTCCATCAAATAATTCTTTTCCCCAGCCCCTCCCATTACACACCATAGCCCCAACCCTCACCAGCCAGATAACATGTGGAGCTTTATAGATAGTTCATCTGGGAAGACAGCTTTGTCCATGGGTTCCATGATAGCATCACATGTGAATGCCCACCAGGTTCAGTGATGGGACCAGGAAGGGTTAAACATGGACTGGGTTCTCAACTGCAGACTGGGGACTGTACAATGGGGCCCGTTTGCCAGTACTATCATACGTTCGAACCCATTCTTCATGCCCATATTACTCTGAAACCCACATAGCCCAGGTTTCATCCATATTTGTGCCACACTGAGTACATCGATAATCAGCTCAACCTATATTTAATCACATTCTCTCTCTCTCTCTCTCTCTCTCTCTCTCTCTCTTTTTTTTTTCTTTGTTTTTCTACAGAATGATTACCGTAAGCTGTCCATGCAGTGTAAGGATTTCGTGGTGGGAGTCCTGGACCTGTGCCGGGACACAGAGGAGGTGGAAGCCATTTTGAATGGTGATGTGGACCTAATCCCACCCTCAGAGCACCAGAGACCCTGCCTCAGCCGTGTCAAACTTGCCATCAAATATGAGGTTAAGAAGGTCAGAGAGCTGCAGCAGATAGACCGTCTGCATACCTCCTTCTGTCCAGTCCAGATATATTTGTTTACAATGCAAAGTTACACTGTATCTACGGTTCAGAAGAGCAGAGTGTGAACACCACTTGAGGCAATAGAAAACAACTTTGATCTTAATGTTTCTAGACAAGGGGTCGGCAACCTTTAACACCCAAAGAGCCACTTGGACCCGGTTTCCACAGAAAATAAAACACTGGGAGCCGCAAACACTTTTTGACAACTAAAATGAAGATAATACTGTATATATTGTTTTTTCTTACCTTTGAACACTTTATATAAACAACTGTAGTGTGTTGCTTGTGAGAAAGCTACAGAGAAAATTCAATATTATTTATTTAATGAACACATTTTGAATTCTTGAAAAAATAATAGCAAAAAAGCAACACATGGACTTGAAGGTCTCTTTCATATGAATTAAAAAGCTGAATTTAATTTATCCCTGTAGCAAACAAAAGTAAAAAAGCAGTGAGCTGTCATCCTTATATCACCTTTGGGCTTTCGGAGCGTGTAGCAGAACCTGGACCTGAATTTAAAAATAAATTGGGAAAAAAGCACACTAAACAATGAAAAATATGTATTTGCAAAATATCTGCATAAATATTTCTTTGAGCTGATTAATGGGACTTCTGCTCCTGAACCTCTGCGCAGACAAAGTCATTTTCCCCTGTACAGGACTGTAAACTGTGAGCGGGGTTTGTTTTTAACACAGTTCATGGTGGAGAACAGCTGCTCACATGCAAATGTGGATCCAAAGATCAACAGGACTACAAATGCATATTTCATCATGTTTATGTATTATTATTATTATTATTATTATTATTATTATTATTATTATTATTATTTATGTTTATGGATTCCATGTTTCAAACACGTATTTGTCCAGTCTTGGAAGGTTCTCAATATCACTCCATTTGTGATTCTGAATGAGTGACTTTCTGAATATCTTCAAGAACCTCTGTTAAGCATTTGAATTTGGACACCCACAGTCTTTGTCAGCTACAGCTCCAGCTCGTGTTTTGGCGGGTTAACCAGCTGCCATGAGTGTGACGCTCATTTTGAATTATATTTTGAAAAATAATAAAATAATATTTAATATTTCAAGATCACAATAATCTTCCAATTTAGAACTAAAATATAAAAGAACTACCACAAATAAAAAGCATTTCAATTAAATACTTCTAATTTATTTTCCCAAACCATGCGGAACGCAGTATTAGGATGAAAGAGCCGCATGCAGCTCCGGAGCCGCAGGTTGCTGACCACTGTTCTAGACTATACTTGAGATTTCCAAATATACAATAAAAATTGCAGAACATTTTGAATTTGGTTTGTCACACTACAAACAGAATCCTCATGGCTTTTTCCCAGAATGCCTTAATCTGCTGTAATTTAGCCACATGTATTACCGCCAATCATCCAGAGCCAGCCCAATAAATTTTCTGATCTTCACAAGAAAAAAATAGTTTGTATTAATGCTTTTTACAGATGTATTTTTCCATGTCTGATGAAATCCAACCCCAGAAAATGCATTCCATTTACACTTATACTGAATGTGAATGAGATCTGTCTCTGACCACCTCCAAATGGTTTGAGTAATCAGATTATAATGCATCTTGGAGGTGTTTACACCTAGTGTTTTATGTGGAGCAGTGAAATCCAAATGTGATCCAGTTATTTTTGTATCCAGATATTACCTGGATATACGATTTGTTATTAAAGTGCGTCCCGAGTGTGATCAGTTGAGATCTGGTTATACTTACCCATGTAAAAAAGCACATCAATGCGTACATTTGAATTCCTGCAAGCAATGTTTTTTCATCAAAATTGTCCTGATCTGGGAGACTCTGAACAGTTTAGACTAATGGTGATTGTTGTACAATGTTGTGGAAAAATAGATGGTTTGTGCATTCATATAAGAGCTCTATCAGAAAATGTTATGGACTATTCAAACCACAAAGGAGCTCTGTCTGTAATACTGCCACCATCTACCAGTAAATAAACACAAGCACACAGACAGAGAGGTTATATGGACATGATCCATCTTTGACAAACTCCAAATATGGTTTGATGGATCTGATCATAATCTGATCACAATGCATGTTGAGGTGCTTACACCTGGCTTTTTTAATGTGGACATAAACTAAATGTTTTTTAAAACAAAAACTAAACGTGACCTGATTATGAGTCTCTGACAAAATCTCTTAACAGGCTGTAAGTCCACCTGTTAGTCAGGAGTCTGGTTTTTTATCAGTCAGAGAAACTTTTCATTTGTCAATTAGCTTTAGCAGTTAGCATTTTTTGGGGGGGACAAGTTTAATCTTCCATGCATTTGTAGCTCCTGTTCACAGCAGCAGAAATTTTATTCAAAGGTTTCACAAATGTTATGCACAATTAAGTGTGTAATAAGTCATTTTCCCATGTAGACTACCGTGATTTGAAACATCATTAAAACTCACAACTGAAAGATCTGACTTGACCTTAACTTTTAGTAGAATCACCATTACATGTGATGTTTTTATGACTGTCAAGGAATAGCCTAGGACAAGCCCAGTCAATGAGGGCTGAAATCTCTATGCCACTTTGACAACATCCACCAAACATCTGTGAGATTTTGTTTTGGCATTGTTTAGGCTTCAGCCTAGCCCTAGAATATTTGATTGAGTGATATTGGGTCTTTTTTCAAACTTTAGGTTTTATCCAGTCAGGCATTTTCAAAATTCCCAAAGTGGATAGAAAAGTAATAATGACAATGTATTGGGATTGAAGATGAAAACACAATTTTCATTTTGTGTCCATTTATTACTAGAAATCAATAGACATTGAAGAAGTCAGAAGTCAAGTAATTCTGTGACCTGTGCTATTAGCTGTGCACTAAAGCACTGACCAGTATGCGCCAAGCTTCCTGACAGCTGCATTTCATTATGAAGAGCTGTCAGTGGTAATGAATTGAATAGGCTTTGAAATTGTGAGCTATTTTATTACATTAATTTTGTTTGTGTGCATCACAGAAGTAGAAGTTGTGTAACCTACTTTCAGTGTTTGTGTGTCAGGCTGTCTGTCCATACACAGGAGACATTATAAATATCAGACTTCTATTGGAGTTGAATCCCTGTCCATATCTTAATTTGAGATAAATGTCAAACTATCACACACAAATACAATTCCAGCAAAAGAAACACCACTAGCAGAGGGTTAATTATTAATACTAGGCCTCCTCCTGAATGGTGCCTGTGAGGTGAATGCTAAGCACTGTACTGAGAGGGGCAAGATGGCCAGCAACACTGTCATTATCATCAGCACCAATCAGAGTGCACAGAGTGAGGGGCTGTTACCATGGCATCTAGGTGCAGTGTTAGGATGACCTTAAGGTCATGCATCAGTTCTGCCACCTGAGTTACACAGGTCAAGCACACAAACACACAAATGGGTACATGTCACTGATATGTGCAATGACAAAATTGAAGGTGAAGTAAAGGTCACTGAAGGGGTGTACATACGCAGTTCAGAGATGCCTGGCTGGCTGCCATTACAAACATAATATTAATGTTTGACAATATTTAGCAATATTTATTTGCCATTATTATGAAATACATAATAATTAGATTTTTATGTACATTTATAAAATCCACATAAATGAGGTAAACTGAAAAGCCTAAATGATCTGCTCTAATTATGTGTATGCTATAATCAGAGAATTACATTAATGCACATTTACTTGTCTGTGAGACTTTTATGCAGAGCCATGCCCAAAGGTAACAAGAAAAAAGAAAGATAGATAGCAAAAAGAGGAACAGACCGAGAAACAGACAAGCAAGATTTGGATAAGAAGTTGGTCAATGACAGAATGAAAGTAATAGCATAGAACATTTTGTGTGTGTGTGTGTGTGTGTGTGTAGAGTGAGAGAGAGTAAAGAGTTGCAATCTCCACCTTTTTACTGGTGAAATACTGTAGATTCAGTAATAATAATGTATTCTGCTGGTGTCAGTGAAGCCACTTACACACACATTCTCTCAAATGTGTATACACACACACACACACACACACACAGTCTTACATACATAAATTGCCACCAAAAATCAATATGTATTTGTGGCTGTGTTTAACTGTGGACTTTAAAAGTGAATTACCTGCACTGTATTCTTTATAAGTCATTCTCATTGTGGTTTCAATTGAATAATCTCTCTCTCCCTCCCTCTGTCTCTCTCTCTCTCTCTCTCTCTCTCTCTCTCTCTCTCTCTCTTTCTCTCTCTCTCTATCCATCTATGTATCTTTCTCAGTTTGTAGCTCACCCTAACTGCCAGCAGCAGTTGTTGACTATATGGTATGAGAATCTGTCTGGGCTGAGGCAGCAGTCTATAGGGGTGAAGTGCTCGACTGTGCTGGGAGTGACTGTAGGACTGCCTTTTCTCGCTCTAGCATACTGGATCATGCCCTGCAGCAAGGTAATACAGACACACTCATCACATACACACAGCTATGATGTCATGCATATGCACAGTGTCCCCATGGATAATATATTCAGTGTCTTAACCCCCTTAGAGGCCATTTGCATTAAATAAAGTATACAGTACATATACTTTTCCAGTCTATATTTTTATTGCACATCGATAAAATAAGTTATATTTCAAATTCACAATTCACTATTTGCAAGCAGACCTTGTTGGTAAAAATGGGATAGGCTTTCAGTAGCATTCTCTGCTCTTCTTTTGGCTGTCATGATATTCAGATGATGCACACCATGCTGCAGCAGACTACAAAAATTTACATTGGTGCCTCACAGTTCACAGAAGATCTCTGTATTTTAATTCAACAAGATGCTCAGTTCGTGCTGAGGGAAAACAACCCCACAACACAATGCTACCACCTCCTTGCCTCGTTACTGCAGTGGTGTTTGTTGAGGCATGGAATTTTGAATTTTGAACAGAAAGCTCCTTTTCTCCATACATTTTACCCTTGTCATGCTGATGCTTTCTGGCAAACTCCAAACACGATTTGAGGTGTTTTTTCATCATTTGGCATCCTTCCATACAGACCAGCTTTATTTAGAGAGCTTGCTTACTACTACAGATTCACGCTAGTCTCAGCCACTGCGCTATCGAGGTCCTTCAGATTTACTGTTGTTGTGATTGTTGTTCCCTCACAAGTCTCCCTTCTTGCACTCACACAAGGGCCTATCTAGACAATGCCTCCTTGTATAATGCAGCTTCCATCCCCCAAAGTGAAACAGTGCTTACTAGGAAACCCATTTCCTACATTGCCCATTTCCTACCTTGCAATTTTTCTTACAGTGATATTTACTGATTGTTTATTGATTGCTTGGAATTTTGCATTTCCTGTATTCATTCCTCCATTCAAAATGATCTGAGCTATGTGATGTTTGAGGGGTTTCTTGCATGTTATAGGATTAACATTAAGGCTTTGAGTTAACCCCTCCAGAATTCTCAATTTCTTTCATTGGAGCCATTAGTTTGCAGAAATACTGGAATGCTTTTGGTCATTGTTCCATGGTCCACGTCTGTTTAAGCTTCAGGTTTTGGACAGCGGGTCTCATTTTTCCTAAGCACCCTCTGATACAACAAGACATTTATGGTAGATTCTGTGGCATGGTAGATCCTATTGTAGAAAAGGAGCCCCAAACATTGACATTTCCACCTCCATGCTTCATGGTTGGAACACTGTGTTTGGTTTTTGCCAAAAATGTATTCTGTTACTGTGCCCAGTAATTTGAGGATGTCTGGGTTGTGTGCATGTGTGTGTCCTCTGTGTTCTTTGAGTGTCAGTTTGTCTATAATTATACCTCATTAGAGCATCTTCTTTAACTGACAGAGGCCATTAAATAGAGACAGAGGCACAGAGAGATGGTGCAGGGACAGTGTGTGTAAAGACAAGCGAAGGGAGGAGGCACAATGATTAGAGTGTTTCTGTGTGTTCTGTAGACATGGGAGCAGTGTTTATCTATGTTCATCATAGTGAGGGGGGTGACTGATTTAATGTTTCTGTTGTTCAGCTGTTTGGAACATGTTGAGTTGTTCATAAAGCCTACTGGTTAACCTTCCAGCTGAAGTTGTGACGAAAGCAGAGCAGGAGCTGAGGGTGAAACATTACTGACTTTATTGATTGACTTGTTTACATGTGGAGATGAAAAAGAAATGCTGGACTACATGCCAGCGGCATTCACCAGCGACGAGATTATGGATTGTGTGTGTGTGTGTGTGTGTGTGTGTGTATGTGTGTGGGTGTGTGGGTGTGTGTGCGTGTGTGTGTGTGGGTATGTGTGTGTGTGTGTGTGTGGGTGTGGGTGTGTGTGTGTGTGTGTGTGTGTGTGTGTGTGTGTGTGTCTGTAAGTGGGTGCTCTTGGGGTACAATGTAATGAGGCTAATTGGACAAAGACAAATCTGTTTGACTGTCCAAAATCTGTCCAAATCGGTTAGGACTGTTGTGAGAACAATGACTATTTGTATATGGCATACTTTTAAATTCCTAAAAGCAGTGACACACACATACACACACACACACACAGTGTACTTTATACAATTTTAGGCTTATTTACTTTAAAACTCTGCTTTATTATTTGTTTTTTTTATTAATTAATATCACTGTATTTCTCCATTTAACCACATATTCATTATCTTTGCATCAAACACTCATCCATTTATGCATCCAATGATTGCCCTCCAATTATTACATCTAATCATCCATCCATCCATCCATCCATCCACCCATCCATCAATTATGGCATTTTCCATCTATCCATCATTAACTTTTCATCATCCATCTAACCATCAATTTATTCACTCATACATACATACATTATTCATTCATCTATCATCATTACCAATTTGTCATCCATCCATTCATTCATCATTCATTCATAAATGACTACTTCCTTTCCACCCATCCACCCATTTATTTACCAATTAATCCATCCGTCCAAAATCTATCCACGTAAGCCATTCCATTACCCATCAATCCATCTATCCAGTTGTCCATCCATCCATCCATCCATCCATCCATCCATCCATCTATCCATCCTTCCATTACCCATTCATCTTACCCATCTATTAATCCATTACTCATCCATATATGCATCCATCTATCCATCCACCCATTTATTAACCATCCATTAATCCAGCCATCCACCCATCCATGCCTAATTTATAAAGCCATCTATTCGTACATACATACATTACCCATACATCTATGCAGTGATCCATGTTTTGTTCTCCATCTCTTGCATCTGTTTTGTTCAATGCTCTTCCTCTCCTCCCTCTCCTTCAGCTGGGTCAGATTCTAAGGAGCCCCTTTATGAAATTTGTCGCTCACGCCGTCTCATTCACCCTTTTTCTGGGGCTGCTGGTCCTGAATGCATCTGACCGCTTTGAGGGTGTGAAGAACCTTCCCAACGAGACTATTACTGACCACCCTCGACAGGTATTCCGAGTGAAGACCACGCAGTTCTCCTGGACGGAGCTCCTCATCATGAAATGGGTGCTGGGTAAGTACTCATGCATGCTGAGAAACAGTGGACATGTATATGTGGGATGAGCAAATTTGATGGAGAATCCTTAACTGCTGATTTGATATCAAGATTCTGGTTGCCACTGTAACTGGGAACATTTGACTTGTTTCATGTTACAGGCATATCCATATCTGTCTTTTGGCCTTGTGGGTACTGAGCCTTTAGCCTCTAACAGTCACAGTAAAACATACATTTATAAAAAAATATTGGTGTCCAGGAATTTGTGTTCCTGGATGCTAATTTGCAAGTTTTTTTTTCAGATGACTCATTCAAGCATCTGATTCTGTTTACCCTAACTTGACAACTCAGCCAAGCAGTCACACACATTTTCAATGTTAAAATAGAGAAATGTTGTCATGTTTCTGCCATTCAGGTATTACAGGGTGTAGAACATGAAATTCAATCTTTTTTTCTTGCGTCAACTTTACATGTAGCTTGAAATAAATGAAGATCCGTGTCATGCCTGTAGACACCTTTCAAAGATTGTATACAAAAATGTTGAGTGCACATTCTGGCAATGGAAGTAAATCATTTTATTATTGACCTGCACTGCAACAGAGGGAACATTTTCTTGCATTATTCTCAATAAAATTGCCTGATGGTTTTGTATATAATTGTTTGAGCTATTCGCCACCTGGTAAAGTAAGGGCTCTGAAAAAAATGGGATATGTGTGGATTCTGTAAAATGTCAACCTTTTCTAAGACTAACTGCACACAACTGGCTATAAACATACAACATCCAGACATGTTTATTGTGAATAACCCCTGTGATTTGTGTTATACTCTGTTATACTTCAACAACCTCATATTTTTGCAAAACAGATCTTATATTTTGCTCTTTTTAAAATCGACCTTTTTAAATTCCACCATGATGCCTGCCTCTTTACATTTAGGCTTTCGTTTCCGAGCCTCAGTAGATTTAACCAACAGAGACTTGTACTGATAAAGTGATAGTAGACAAAATAATATTGCATAGATAGTGATTTGTATGGCAGAGATTACACCTATTGTTGGGTTGTGTAAGTTATTAAGATACAACTAGTTTGCTTGGTCCAGCTGATTTCATTTTTCTTAAGTGCAGTTCATGTTTAAATTCAGCTACAGCTGTGTTCAGCTGGTGTGACTGGCTGCTGATGCTTGCTATATCAGTATAGCTATCCACAGGCCATGTCATGTTATCAGTCCCCTCTGGAAGTGTGGAGAGATGAGCTACTGTCAAAACACAGTCACAAGCTTTAAAAAAATCTCCAAGAATTTTTGGACAAGTTTGTTAAAAACTAAAAAAAACTGATTGACCTCTATTTCATCATTTTTGTCAGTCCTGTCTCTCCTGTCAGTTTCCCCCATTTGCTCCTTAGCACATGGTTTGTGTTTGTTTTGTCATAGTCTCCTCCCTCTTTCCACCTGTGTCTCATTTGTGACCCTGCCCCTTCCTAATCAGTTGTTTCAGGTGTGTCCAATTGTTGTGTTATATTTAAGACCCATTGTCCCATCCTGTTTTTGTCAGTCCACTGAAAATGTTGTCTGTGAATGTTGTCAGTGTTTCTTTGTGTACGCTGGTTACCGGTTTACTTTGTTAGTCTATATTTTTATTAAACCTTCAAACCCTGCATTTGCCTCCACACCTTATTCGTCTGTTCCGTCCGCCTGTCCTGACAAAGTTCAGGAATGTGAAAATTCAGGAGCCACAAAAGTTAACCTGTAAACTTAAAAATAGAATTTTTAAGTTGATTTACATGTCAGTCCCTATAGATCTTTGATATTAATCATTTTAATACAGAAACCTGGTCTGCTCCTTCAGCCTTTTGTGGTTTTAAGTATTATTATATTTGACATACCTGATTATCAATTCTTTCATGAGACAGCTTTATTTGAAACTGTGCACAGGTGTGGGTCACTAGCAGGAGTAAGAAACCAACATTACCACCATCATAGGAGAAAAATTAGCTATTTATACATTGTTTTTACAATAAGCTCTTATTGAGACTTTTGGTTTGAAATGTATTTAAAGCTGCACATCTGTATAATCACTCTGTGCAAACTTTGTATATATATATAAAATGTTGTAATGTTGTTCTTTATTATTGTCCTATATGTTCAGGGACTCAATCCAGTAGATCAGTGAAATAAATCCTAACTTCCATTGCCAAGGTTGCATGCATCTTTTGGTGACATTGCCACCCAGTGTATATATTAAACATTACATACTTCAGTCAATGAGGGAAATAAACCATTCTGGCAAGTACATCATGCTTATGTAACTGGCAGCTGTGCATGAATTGTGGCGGCAGAGAACTGGCAGAAATAAATGGAGGTGAATGGGTGTGATGATAGTGTCATTAGTATGCATGGTGGGTTCTTTTGTATGCTGTCTTCCAGCAAGGTGTTCAAATATGTCCTGCCACCATATCTTTGGCCAGTTTGATCCTTAATCCACTGAGATGACAAAGAGTATGGGTCAGAAAATCTCCCCCATTATTAAGTTTAAGCTAGTGTAGGACAACCTGTTTTTTACTGACAAGCTATTTAAATAAATTGAAAATGCATTTGGAATAAACATATTCCCATTTTCCTACACATGATACAACCGTGCAAACTGTGACTTTCTGCTGCCAGTTACGATCTGCCCCTAAATCATGTCATCTCTGTTCACAAGCACCAAAATTATGTGTGATGGTCAAAAGTTGGTTTTGCTAAGTTTTTATTACAGCAGTTTGATCATGAAAAGGTCTACAGGTTACAGTGTCTGTTAACGGGTTAAACTGTCACAGAGACAGAAGTCAACCCATAGCTTATATTTATGAACAAAAAATCTATTGAAGCAGCTAGATCTCTGATTTATCTGTCAGCTGTACTCCAGCTCTGACAAAAAGCGGTCAATTAGTCTTAATCAATTCCACACCTGACAGACATGAATGCTGAAAACACATTTTTACTTTATTCCATTACTTTATTCATCTAAATGTGGATACATTCACGCTGCTGAGAGCTAGAATGTAAAGAAGAGATGAAAGGAAGGAAAGGACCTTTCTGTGCTCTAACCTGCTCTCTCACTCTGCTCAGTTCCTGTTTCTGTGTGTGTGTGTGTGTGTGTGTGTGTGTGTGTGTGTGTGTGTGTGTTTGTATTTGATCAGAATGATAGTATTGCATTCTTACTAAAGCAATCTCTGAAAGAATATGAGCTTTGTGTGTGTGTGTGTGTGTGTGTGTGTGTGTGTGTGTGTGTGTGTGTGTGTGTGTGTGTGGGATTGATTCTCATTCCAGCACATTTTCTGCCTGCAAAAGTAATTGCAGCAGAGATGATTCTGATTAGAGTTACATTTCAATAAGCCATTTTCAGCATTAGGAGCCCATTTATGAGCATCCGTGTGTGTGTGTGTGTGTGTGTGTGTGTGTGTGTGTGTGTGTTATAAGTAGCAGGTCTGTTTAATGAATGGCGGGCTAGGCTATCCATATACACTCTTGAAAGCCTTGTTAACAAACCTGGATTCTTTGTGCTGTAGGACAGGAGAAGGTTTAGTAAAGGACCATTCAGTGCATGATTCTTTAGAAAATTTGCTTTCTCAATGAGTGGACTGCAAAACACTGTAATGGTTGTAGGCATATAATTTCACAGCTGTTTTCAAATATTTATTTTCTAAGTGAAAATAAGTTGCTGCATTTGTTGCTGAATGCATGCAAATCCTCACAGTAATGCTTCAGAATCTAGTATACACTCTTACCTACGGAGGAGACAGTTACTCCAACAAGAGCAGGATAAACTCTTTGGAAGAAACAGAGAATAAGCATGTCCTAATACTTTTGTCCATATAGACTATGATATAAACAATAATGTTTCTGTCAGTTTAAGAGCTGAATTCATGATTATTTGCCACATGTAAATATTATAAAAAATAAAACAGCACACATAGATTGCACCAAGTTTTGTGTGTGCCAGGTTTGTATTTATGGGATTGTATCAGTGGCTGCCTATGACACTGTTGCCAGTTCACCAGTTGTCCTTCTTTGACCACTTCCTGAAGGTACTCACTCACAACTGTATGCATGGGAACATTTTACTGGTTCTAACATATCAACTTTAAGAACTGACAACTCACTTACTGCCAAATAAATCCCACAAATACATGAATCCGTTAAAAATTAGTTGAGTTCAGATGAAATTAACTAATTGCAATAAACAGCTACAATGGTATCATGCCAGATTGTCAAGCAGTCACTCCGAATGGCAGTGGAGTCCTGCTTTTGTCTTGGTGGAGTTGACCAACAAATCCATGTGTGGAGGCACCATGGTCAGCACCAACATTTTGTTGTCATGGTGTGGGAAGTAATTTCATACAATATTAGATCATCTTTGGTCATCATTACAGGCAATGAAACTGTGCACTGTTATGTTAATGAGGTCCTGCAACTAGTGGCCCTACCTTTTCTGAATGCACACTCCAGTGCCCTGTTCCAGCTTGTCTGTGTACTGCTGCTACCTCAAGAGCTGGCCTTGAAGACAACAGATGCTATGCCATGGTCAGTCGCATCGCCAGACATGGTATCAACACTTCATCCTTACTGCAAAATCTGCAGGAACTGAGTGAAAATCTTGAAGCTGCACGAGACACAAGACACCATTAGGAGGTTGCATCACATATCTTGGTTCTCACTGCGAAAGAACATCTGGAACCTATTTTTTTGTGTTGGAATTGCGCCAAATGGTTCAAAATGAGGGGTCATGCCTCCTTCATGCTCCTTCCCAACAGAATTGCAATATGACATTTCCTTCTGCTTTTTAATAATATCTGTATCTTTATCTCTCTCAGGTATGATCTGGTCTGAGTGTAAGGAGATATGGTCTGATGGCCCGCGGGAGTACGTCATGCACCTCTGGAATGTTCTGGACTTTGGAATGCTGTCCATTTTTGTGGCATCCTTCACAGCTCGCCTCATGGCCTTTCTGAAAGCATCAAAGGCACAGCTTTACATAGACCTCCACGTCCCCAACCATGATATCAGCAATGCCTCCCTTCCTGCGGATGTTGCGTACTTCACATATGGTGAGTAATTTAGTGACGTCAGATTGTCACCATAATGACATAATGGTTCCTGCTTACAGTACATACAGTGCATGCCTTACATATTTCAACACTAACTGATTGGAAATTTTCAGTCATGCACTGTATATCTACAGTATTTCAGACAGGTCTTTGGGTTTGAACGTATGCCATATGCTGTTGTAGTATTTTGCATAGTATAATGCAGTATAATTTAGTATAATGCAGGAAAATGCTAGAAACAGGTGTACAATTAGATTCTGGCAGTACACTATAGGTCTCTATATCTTTATCTAGCATACAATAGTCACACTGTATATCAAATGTTTTTTTGCATATATAAGATTATCTAGTCTCACTCTCTATCTAAGGTTCTATGGTTCACTCTCTGTATAAGGTTTTGTTACATATCTTAAATTCTATAGTCTCACTGTCTTAGGTTCTGTTGCATATCTAAGATTCTATTTTCTCACTATATACATAAGGTTCTATGGTTCTGTCTTCCTAAAGTAATTATACATACCATATCTATGATTCTATGGCCTCAAAATGTATCTAAAATTCTATAAAATTTCTAAGATCGTATAGTCTCACTGTCTAAGGTTTTAAGGTTCTGTTATATATCTAAAGTCCTATAATTGTGTTGTTTTACCAAGGTTCCAAGGTTCTGTTTTATTCTGACAGTCTCAGGTTCCATTACATATCTAAGATAATATAGTCTCACGGTATAACTAGGGTTCTGTTACATATCTAGGATTCTATTCTCCATATCTAATGATATATAAGGTGATATAGCTTAATCTACACTAGTGGTCAGAAATCATTGTTACTTTAAAATTACAAAAACATTCCACTGGATTGATTCTGTGGGAAAACCCTGGATCTTCTATTAATAATCTTCTATTATTTGAGAGCTTTTTTATATACCAGATATTCTGTTAGTAAATGATACAATAATCAGATAGTATGAACCTCTAAATATTTATATCTTGTCTAAGCAGATGTCCATCACATTGCTTTTGATGATAAATTGGTGACTGTGCTGCTTTCACCTTCACATTCACCCCCATTCTTTACTGATGATTTACGCCTTAGCCATTAAAAAACCAGCAGAACACATTAAGCCTTGACCAGCCTTGACTGTTCTACCCAGCAGCAACTGCAGCATGATGTCAATTCTTGTTGATTTATAGTACAGATTTTAACAGTCTTCTGTTTGCTCTTCTGTATGAGCTGATATCAATGCTGCTATCTGCTGGTGCACACTGGTTATGACATGCATGACTGCTCTACTGAAGCCCCATCAGACAGCAGACAAGGGTGGGGTGAATGTAATGTTGCTTGGATTGCTATGTGTGTGTGCGTGTGTGTGCGTGTGCGTGTGCGTGTGCGTGTGTGTGTGTCTGTGTGTCATCCAGCCAGGAATAAATGGAGGCCGTCTGATCCGCAGATCATCTCAGAGGGTCTGTATGCAATTGCGGTGGTCCTGAGTTTCTCCCGCATCGCTTACATCCTCCCAGCCAATGAGAGCTTTGGGCCACTGCAGATCTCACTGGGTCGCACTGTCAAAGACATCTTCAAATTCATGGTCATCTTCATCATGGTCTTCGTGGCCTTCATGATCGGCATGTTCAACCTATATTCTTACTACCTGGGGGCCAAGTACAACCCTGCCTTCACAACGTAAGAGAAGTGAAACACCCACACACGCCTACACACATCCTTTATTCCTCCATATTTAAATGCATTATTCCCTAAATGTCCCCTTACATTACAGAGCACACACACACAAACATTAATATATACTGACATTTCTGTTTGCACTCTATGTAATCTGTCTTTTTCAGGTCCTACTGTCACCAAACCCGCATTTAAGGTGCTGTTAGACAGACATTAAATATGCCTTGCTTGGCTCGCTCCTCCTTCTCTCTCTCTCTCTCTCTCTCTCTCTCTCTCTCTCTCTCTCTCTCTTTCAGTTTTTCTCTAATGGCTGTCATTTCTTATTGAAGAACACTGCTCAGCATTGCAGTAAGACTTATTGATATTCTCTCAGCAGATATATTAGAGATTGAGAATCCTTTGGTTGTAATGTTTCTCAAATCACTCTGTAAATGGAGGCTCTGTTTGACATGCAGTCCTAGAATCTTTCAACTTCATTTCAGTTGATCGTAAAAACATAACGGTCCTGCACCTGCTTCCACTGAGCAATCAGCTGTCAAGATTAATCAGGCTAATTGTCATCTTTGTTTACTGTACTGGGATCTGCGTGATTGTTGGAATGTTCACTGGACCCATATTTTCTTCTTCTGACGGTTAAGTAGACTAGGAACAGCAGAAAACTGTAGCAGCTGTGGTTCATGCAGTGAACCAGCCCAATCCCACCCTGTAGGGATCTGTACTCTAAGCAAAATGGGTTTTGTGTAGTACATAATGTTTGATGTTACACAGAACCGTGTTCAAAGGTTTTCACACCAAGTTAAATAACCTCTAGTGCTTCAATCTCTAATTCTGGACAAATGTGTCTTAAGAATGTCCTCTTCGCTGTGCTTTTTTTCCTTAACTTCCTTCTTTAAATGTTATTCTTCTAAAATCTTAATAAGATTTCTTAACTTTTCTCTTAATGAAACTCTAAGGACAATTGGTATTCTTAAAAATGTTCTTATATATGTTATATATCTTACATATCACCCTATACTTACACAGTTTAACCATTCATTAGAAAATATATAATCCGACAGAAGCAAGTGTCAGGTTCTGAGTGATTAAAAATGCTATTTATGTCTGCATCTGTCTGCATAAGATGTCTGCATACATCTGTTTGAACATTTCACTAAATACTGAAAAAAATCTTGCATTGATTATGATACACAGGATTAAAAATCTGCATTGGAGTTAATTGCATTAACCATGATCCACATTTTGGGCAGTTACATGCCATTTTGTTAGCTTCACATTTTCAGGAACAGAGTAACCTACAGACATGGTACACATATGATGTCAAACTACAAGATCTACCCAATCTTACCCTATCTTGTCATATATGTGTCATATAAGCATGTAATCAAGCTCAGAATAAACAGCTACAATTCGCTAGTTTCCAATTGAATTGAATCCCTATTTCAATGCAAAAGGAGTCTTTCAGTGCCTGTTCACTGCTCTGTCCTGCATATTCTCAACCTGCATGCAGACTCTGACTGATCAGCAAAAGGGGGTGGGGCCAATTAAATAATTGAAGCAGATATTGGGTTATAGATGCAAATGAGAAGGAAGGGCATGTTTGCTCTCTTTCTTTGCTCATACAGTATTCAAATTTCAGAATAGATGTCATGAGAAGGGATAATACTGATACATAAATAAATAAATAATGATAGGTTGTTTGTTTTTATTTGGGTCACTGTCGAGAATTTTGAAGAATTTATTATTATAAATATCCAAACACCTTCTGTTTATATTATCTCAGGTTAATTGAATCTAAGTAGACTGTCCCTGTGCAGCAATTGCGATTGGCTACCAGGAGTGTTAGAGGCGTGCTTTGAAGTAAACTTTGTGACTAACTAGTTCTGGGGGATACACTTTTCAACTGAGTATGAGCTTTATTTCCTTCATTTCCTTAATTTCCCTGAGGGAACCCTCCCAGGGGATCAATAAAGTTCTATCCTATCCTATCCTTTATGACGAACTAATTAGTTGCACCAGGTGTGTTAAGTGGCGTTAAAACATTGGGTGTGCTCCAGTTTCTGTCTGGAACATGTGACGGTTGTGCTTTGTGCACAAGAGTCCCTCTCCCTTTACACGCGTTCTTCCTGAGCTAATAGTGTACAGCACTTAAACTGGTTTCTCATAGAGCTGGAGAAAAGTGAGCCAGCAAGAAAATTTAACACATTGTCTAAACTGTCCAGGGTAGAGAATCCACGAATCACTGATTTATTTCATCATTGGTCAACATTCTCAACATTACAATTTACACTAAGGCATCCTTATACTTCCTTTGAATTCTTTTTTTTTTTTCAGAGTAAGAGAGAAATGGTATATAGGGACGGAGGAGAGAACCTACAGCTCAGACTTGTTAGATTAGTATTTTACAATATTTTTCAATAACTACTATAAATCAATCAGTTATGAATATTCAGTACCCACTATACATGATTTACTTTCCACTATAGATTATTCAATACCCACTAGCAATTTTTCAGTATCCACTATAAATTATTCACTATGCACTATAAATAACTATGGTAACTACATAGATAAACAATTCTGTGTCCATTTTTCATTCTATATTATTTATTCAGTAACTACTGTAAATACATCAGTTTCCCACAATCAAATATTTACTTACTATATTAATCTTTCTGTACCTACTACAAAATATTTCGTTTTCAACTATGTATTATTCAATATCCACTCTGAAATATTTAGTATATGCTATTTATTATATAGTAACTACTATGGACTTTATAATTTCCACTATTTAGTATCTATTATGACTTGTTAAACAATCACTATGAATTATTCAGTAACTACTAGGAATTATTCATCATCCTTTATTAATTAATCAGTAACTAGAAGGAATTATTCAGTATCCACTAGGATTTATTCATTGTCTACTATAAATTACTCAGTAATAAGTATGGATTATTCAGTATCCACTAGGAATATTTCAGTATCCACAAATCTAAACCAGTCCTCACAGGGTGGTTTTGTGTTAGCCACATTGGTCAGCTACTTTGGGTTGCACCCATTTCTGATACAGGTGTGCAAATGTACAAACACATCTAGCCCCGGTCTAGTCTTGTCTAGTGACTGTTGAGAAGTGTTGCTAATATAGTCGGATTCTCTTGAGCAGATAAATAAATATGAATCTATTTGTAGCCTATTATTACCAGGTGTGGGTATAAAGCAGTGGAATGGTATTCTCTGGAATCAAGGTGCTCTATCCAGTACTTTTGGGATGAGTTGAGTTGAAGAGGTGGGTTGGTGATCAAACGGAAAAACTGAAAAATGGCATATGCATATGTATTCACCCCCTTTGCTACGAAGATATCTAAACAAGTCAGGGACAAAGTTGTTGAGAAGTACAAATCAGGGTTGGGTTATAAAAACAAAATATCTAACTCTGTCTTGATCCCCCAGAGCACCATCAAGTCCATTTTCATTAAATGGAACAGAGTACCACATCAACTTTTAGGTCAAAAAGTGTCTGGAGCAGAACCAACACATCACATCACCCCAAGAAACATGGTGGTGGTAGCATCATGCTGTGGGGATGTTTTTCAGCAGCAGGGACTATGAAACTGGTTCAAATCAAGGGGAAGATGGAAGGTGATAATTACAGGGACATTCTTGAGTTTCTGTGATTTGAGCCTGGGATAGAGGTTCACCTTTCAATAGGACAATGATCCAAAGCATATTACTAAAGCAACACTCTAGTGGTTTAAGGGGGAAAATGTGTATTGGAATGTCCTAGTCAAAGCCCTAACTTTAATCCAATCGAGAATCTGTGGTCAGACTTCTAACTCCTTCTATCTAACTTGAAGGAGCTGGAGATGTTTTGCCTTGAGGAATGGGCAAAAATCCCAGTAGCAGCTCATAGTGAATTATCCAAAGCAACTTGGGGGCTCTACAAAGTACTGACTGGGGTGAATAGTTATGCACACTGATGTTATTTTGTCCTATTTGCTTCACAATAAAAAAAATCAAGGCATGTTCTGTCAATGAAATGATGCAAACCCTCAAATAATTGACATTAATGCCAGGTTGTGAGGTAGCAAAACACAAACAAATGCCTAGGGGGTGAATACTTTCTCAAGGCACTGTAGCATAGCTCTATGACAGTCAAAATGCTTTTAAGACTAAATGACTTCCCTTAAACTTCTCTAAAGATTTTAATGAAAATTAAATTCCTTTCCCTAGATGCTGCTCCCAGGTTAGCTCTTTTCAAGTGCAGCTGGAATCAGTTACCAGTTCAAACAGTACTTAGGTTTCCAGTCAATGATTCATTTTTAGGCAAATCTTTAAAACAAACTCTGCCACTAGAAAACTTATCAAACTCCTTCCTTGGTACATGAAAGTGTTCAGACCTAACACAATCCCCACAGGCTCATACTGGGTTTGCACTGTAGCAGCTTCTTGGGTTCAAGTGTTTCTTTGTAAATTATCAGCAGGATCTTTTTGGCAGCAGAGCATTTAGTCCTAATTACGCCTCGGTCTAGTTGCCGACAGCTTTGTTCTTCACAAGGTGAAATTAGTGTGCTGATTAAAGTCTGCTTCTGCCAGCAATATCACTTCCTCAGATCAACCAACTGCCAAAAATTGCCCAGGAAACCCTGCACGCATGTTGCCATGGCTACGCTCCAGCGCGTTTAGTTAACGGCCTTTCCAACAGCCATCTGAAAAGCGCGGGAAGCAGCAGCAGCGAAGTCTTCAATCTGAGAGAGAGAGAGAAGCATGAGAGGAGCCATTGATTTTAGCTGCTCTCCTTCAGCTCTCTCGAGGCTTTTTATTTTTGGATGGGCTTCTCTGGACATGGCGAGTCAGGGAGCTGATTCAATCAATTGATTGCATTCCAGGCAGCAGTCAACACTATAATTTAATCAGAAATGGTCAATTCTAGTTTATATTGCCCTTTGCGTTGCAGACAATGAGAGAGAATAGTTGGCCAATAGGGTTTAAAACATCTGTCTATGACAGATGTGAGCCGCATTTGAGGCTGTAATGTTTTATGCCTCACTGCTGTTGGTTTCCATGTGGACACCAGAGGGGACAGAGTAAAGCAGAAGCAGTCCATTCTGGATTTTCAAGATTTCCTGGTTTTCTGGGGTTCAGCTACAACCAATGTCTATTAAGTACACAGTTTCAGCAAAACTGTTTTATATAGTATTGGAAAAGGGTTGTGTAGCCCTTAGGGTCTTCAAGTTCTTTAATAAAGGCAATGATAGTGTGTAAAGATCCATGACATAAAAAATCGTTTAAAGAAAGGGTCACCAACCCTGCTCCAGGAGAGCTACCTTCCAGATTCAACCCTAATCCACCCCTAATCCATCTGATTACAGCCTTCAGAAGTTGTTGATTGGCTGAAAATGGTGTGTTAGAGCTGAAGTTGAAACTTGAAGGAACATAACTGTCCAGGAGTAGGATTGGAGACCCATAGATTAATGGTCTGTTTTCTGGTGTGCTCCATATTGTATATGATTCTTTACAGAACCTTTTAAAAAATGATTCAGCATAGCATCTTAAAAGGCATTTGTTACTGTATTGAGAAACCTATGTCAGTACAATTAAGAACCATTTTTGCTTGGAGGAACCTTTTAAAAGATTCATTACGGAACTATATACTAGAAGAGAACCATTTAACCAGATAAAGTAAGACATTTCTATGTATTCAGATTATCAATGAAGTTGTCATAGTTTGATATATAACCACTGTCTTACTAAAGAATCTCATTTTAAGGGGAGGGCTTTCAGATGTTACTGATTGGACATAATTACTCAATGACAATTAATAATTAAAATGTACTGTCTGAGTGAATGCCAGTGATTAGACATTTATGATAATAATGCATATTTTAAAATCTCACTCTTACAAAAGGGGTTCTTTAAGGGTTCTTCAGTAAATCTTTCAAAGAATATATTACTGAACTGGGAAGTTGTGCTTTTAGCTACAGTGAACCAGTGACCTGGATTTCACTACAAGTGACTCTAAACCAGCTGTCACTTAATGATTTTAAACGTTTAGTCTCCAACCAACTTTAAGCATATAATTGTATTAGTTGACTTGAACTTTTCATTCCTTTTAACTTTTATATTTTAGTTTTTATTTTATTTGTCATATTTATTATATTATTCTTATATTTATTGTGTTATTAAGTTATTTATTTATTTTATCCCCATGGTATTCTTGTTTTTTATTATTGATAATAATGAATACTTTATAATTAATTACTTGTTTTATTATTACTTTTTATAAGGCCTCATTTGATCATTATAAAATTTATATTTTTTATGTTTTGCCTTCATTTTAACTTTCAACCTCCATTATTAAATATTATATTAAAATAATATTTATTTCACTTTTCTCAGCTGACTATATTGTTTGTTTGTGTAAGGTGTTGTTGTTATTGTTGTTGTTTGTTTTATTTATTTATTTATTTGTTTGTTTGTTTGTTTGTTTGTTTTTATTATCACTTTAAATTTCCTTTTACAATCACTGTAAGCTGTATGTGAGCTCAGGCTGTGATTTTAAAGCAGGAAGTGATTTCACTGTGAGCAGTAGAGGGCAGTGTGGGATCTGTGTAGTCCAAAATGTCCTGAACTCTCATAACAGCACAGCACAGCTGATCTGAGCCCATGGAGGTGTTGATTGGGAGTACACACACACACACACACAGAACTCTGGCTTATCTATTGAGATGCAGTGTGTGTGTGTGTGTGTGTGTGTGTGTGTGTGTGTGTGTGTGTGTGTGTGTGTGTGTGTGTTCCAGAGCAGACTTGTTTCACTGTGATCTGTGGCTTTGTTTTGACGGATAAGTGTGACAGACATCTCTCAAGTGTGTGTGTGTGTGTGTGTGTGTGTGTGTTTGTGTGTGCGTTGGGGCAGGTAAAGGTGATAATGATCTCCCTTGGGCCTCAGTAACTGTGTGTGTGTGTGTGTGTGTGTGTGTGTGTGTGTGTGTGTGTGTGTGTGTGTGTGTGTGTGTGAGAGAGAGAGAGAGAGAGAGAGAGAGGGAGAGTGTGTGTATCCAAGAAAGAGAAGGAGAGGGAGGAGGCAAGACAGAGAGATGACTATGTGGACTGTATTGTAGGAGATTGCTGCAGGGAGTGAATACATGAAGGACGGCATGGCACACACAACCTCGTCCCCTCACTCATCACCTCTCAGGTGGGAGATGGCTGGTGTAGGGTAGGAGAGATGGGTATGATGGGTTCAGTGAATCGGTGCAGTAACTGCGAAATCATGACTCTTTCACTGATGAGTTAAAACAGTATTCACCAGGAACAACCCCAGCTCAACGTCAAATACACTAACGAAAGAAAGAGAGGGAGGATGGTGGGTTGAATGAACAGAAGAAGGAAAAAATGGCAGTGAGGAGATATTTGTCAGGGGAGCAATTACAACTGAGAGGAATAGAAAGGGAATGAGAGAGAGAGAGAGAGAGAGAGAGCATCAACTGAGGACAGCACAGCAAGTGGAGAACTAAGAAGACAGGAGGAAAGAATGGAGAGACTCTGACATGCAGAGACAGAACAGGCAGAAAAAGATGGAAAGACTGAGGGGGAGAGGTAATGAGGAAAGAGAAAAAGAAAAGGAGAGAGAAAGAGGAGGAGATGGAGAAGCAGCTGAGAAAGAAAGAAATGCAGAGGAAGAGAAAAGAAGATCAAGAGTGAGGGAGTGGAGAGGGAAAATTAGGAAAGAGAAAAAGAGAAGGAGATAGAACGAGAGAGAAAAGGACAGAGAAAGAGGTAAAAAAAAAGGACATTTTGGGTGAGGGATAAAAGTGAGAGAAAGAAAGGAGGGAAGAGATAAAGAGGAAGGAAATAAGAAGAGCAGAGGGAAAGACTGGGAGTGAGACCATGAAGTGCAGAGAGTGAGTTTGTTGGGCTGGAAATGATGGAGTGAGAGTGAGTGAAGGAGAGAGGGAGGGTTGAAAGTGGAAGGATGGACTGGGCAAAGCAGTACTGCAGGCTGTAGGCAAGGATGGATAGGCAGCAAGTTCAGGCTGAAGGAGAAGGAGGGAAAAATGACCCCAGACTGAGACAGATAAACAACACACACAGGCCTTTCAGTGTGTGTGTGTGTGTGTGTGTGTGTGTGTGTGTGTGTGTGTGTGTGTGTGTGTGTGTGTGTGTGTGTGTGTGTGCGTGAATACATATGTAAGTATGGGAAAAGTGGGTTTAAGTGCTCTTTAAACATTTCTTAAAGTTCCTCGTGTGAAAACATCTTTCAGTGATCATTTAAAACACACACACACAAACATTTTGATCATCATCAGTATTCACAGGCTTCTCTGAAACCCCCAAGACCTCTCTGCCAATCAACAACCATGAGAATACAATTCTCTCAGCCAAAAGGGTGAGAGAAGGAGAGAGAGGGGGGGGAGTGAGGGGAAAGAGAGTAAGAAGAAGAAGGGAGAGAGGAAGAAGAAGAAAAAAGTCATGAGGGGGCATGAGAAACGATATGTAGGCTGGGGGTGGAAATGGAAAAACAGAGTGAGAGAGAGTGAGAGAAAAAAGTGCATTCATCAGTTGAGAGAGAGAGAGAGGTCAACAGGTTGGAAGATGGATTGAGTTACAAATAGAGAGAGTGGGAGTCTACAGGTTGGAAGATGGAGGAAATTCCATATGGTGGGAGGAAGAGAAACTGTAAATGGAAAGAAAAAGACAGAATGAGTGAGAAAAGAGGGAGGGAAAGAGAGAAGAGAGAGAGAGAGAGCAATTGCAAACGAGTAGAGAAAGCCGTTGAGCAGCAGGGATGCTGGTGTGCGGGCAAACTGAGCAAATGAGAATAAATGAGTAAAAGGATGAGGGAGAAAGAGAGGAAGAAATGTGAGGAGAAACACAAGAAAGAAAAAAGAAGTGGTGATCAGTGTAATGTATACATTAAAAGCAGAGAAAGACCAATAAGGTAAAGCATAGAATGAGGCAGAGACACAGAATGAGAAAATACATGCATTATTTCAGATATGAGAGAGAGAGAGAGAGAGAGAGAGAGAGAGAGAGAGAGAGAGAGATGTCTTGCCCAGTCTGTGTGGGCGAATATCAGTATTGATGCCGGCTATCAGCCCAGAACCTGGGCAAGCGTCAAAAAAGCTATAGAGAAAGCACACTGCTTGCATCAGGGTGTATCTTGTATGCACGCACATGCATTTTCTTGAGGAAATAGAAAATAAGTATGGGATGGAATGGAGGAATTATGGGTGGCTGAAAAGCAGAAGCAGTGTGAGAGAGAGAAACATGGTGAAAGAGGGAAGATAAGGCTAAGGGAGGGAAAATCAGAGCTTTAAAAGGGAGAAAATGAGTTTGGTGTGAGCGTTGAAATGAAGTTAATGTGTTTGGGGAGATAGACATGGGCAAAGAAAAGGGGAGACAATGATTGATAGAGGTAGCGAGAGAGAGAGAGAGAGAGAGTGCAAGAAGTATACAGCAAGATATGGAGACGTAGGCACAGGAGCAAGCGAGGTAGAGTGGTTGTGCAAGGTTTCATTGAATTCAGTTTTATATTAATAGCTTTACTAACAGAATGGGTCCTTATCGGGTGACAGCAATGATCCTAATGACGAACAGCAATTGCATAATTTCTTATGATATGATTATCTTTGGTAACAACACTGTTTAATGCAGACCTGATTGAACTAATCTGCAAGTATCCAAGTCCACTGAAAGGTGAGCCAGTGGACTGAGTCCGCTGAGGGGACAGCTTGGGAATGCCCACACCTGTAAAAGGTGTAAGGCTGAACACTGGCCAGTGTGCTCATGGCAAGGCAATGTGAAATATTGAAGTGCATATGAGGCATGACAGTGGGTGCCAGATGGAAGGGACATTCCATTTCCAAAGTTGTGTGTACTGGGAATACGGCCAACAACTGATGGCACAGTTCATTCTCCTGCTAGGATATCCCATCTTTGTTGCGGTACATGAAGTCCACAAAGGGTTGTGAATGGTCACCAAGCTGGGAAACATAGCAAGCACTGGTGAAAGACATGTTTAGCCAGTGAAGCCATCCCATGACACGACAATACACTCCACACCAGTACGGAAGAACCACCACCCTTCACGGTGCCTTGTTAACAACTGGCGTCCATGACTTCATGGGATGTGTACCACACATTATCTCCACCATCAGGCTGAAACAACGAGTTCCATGACTCATCAGTCTATGCAACATGTTGCCTTTCCTCATGAGCCCAGGTGAAGCACTGTGTCCAGTGTCCTGGTGTTACGAGCTACTATGGTGGGTCCTCTGCTCACACTTGGGATATGCATCTCATGCTCCTACAGTGACTGTGGATGTGACTTCGGCCAGTCACTTTCCTGTTTGCATGGACAATTCTATCCAGGGGCCGCCAATCATGAACATTAAGTACCTGTCAGCAGCCACTGTGCTGCCTTCTGTGATGCATTCCCAATGTGACACAGTGGAGTGATGTGTGTTAAATGCCCACACAACTTTGGAAAAATAATTGCCTATCTGGCACTCATCATGCTGAACTCAGATTTCCTTTCCGTGATTTTTACCATGACAATGTACAGTATACTTTTTCAGTTTACTGACAAATCCCGTTAACTAGACTGACCAATCACTGTGCTGATCAGTTAATCTCAGTGTTACTGACCTCTGCTAAAGCATAAGCACACTGAAATATCATTGTGCTGATCCGCTGATCATGACTGATCATGACTGATCAGGGGATCTGTCATCTATACTTTGTTTCTGTTTTAACCTTTCTTATTTATTTATTAATTTTATTTCTGTGAAGCTGCTCTGTGACAACTTCAGTTGTGAAGAGCACTATACAAATTAATTTTGATTGATTGATTGATCAGTTATTTAATTGTTATTGAGCTCTACTAAGGCATAAGTAGGCTGATAAATCACTCTGTTGATCAGTTGTTTACCTTATTTTTTACTGTAGATCTCTTTTGACAGAAGATTAAATGTATTACATTTATCAGCAGTGAATTAGCTTAGTGCTAGTGTGCATATTTTATTAATGTTTTCAATAAACAAAAGACATGCATGAAGAAATCTTGACGACAAGAATCTACTGTATTGTACTTTATCATGTATTCTTGTTATGTAATGTAAAGGATTTGTTGAATATATTTAGAGCAGTGTATTCAGTATCCATCCATCACTACTGTTTCCAAGTGCTCTTCTCAATTGTAGCGATACGTTTCATTCTGGCCAGTGTGGACATGCTCACAGCATGAGGCAGATTTTAATGAGGTAAAGAAAGCCAACACAGCATTTCTGACTCAGTAACGGTGGCATGGCTGACAAAGTTGCAGGTGTGATGAACCTTGAATTTCTCTCCTGTGGACACAAGGCTACAATGCAAAATTACCCATACTGAACAGAACCCATAATAGAAAAAAAAAACTTGTGCTTTGCACAAATAAGCACTTTTTGAACCATAAGTTTGGATGTTTTCTTCAGCCATTTATGCATTCAGATTTTTTAAATAATTTTTTTTAATCCTATTTCAAAAATAACATGGATACAATACACACTGAACAAAAAACGAATTCTATATAGTACTAAGAAATTGAATTGTAATAGTAAAATCCTTTCAGATACTACAGTATCTAGATCAGATTTTCATGATAGTATATTGAGTAGTCCAATCTCAAGAAGAAATTCTATATATGTAACCACAGTAATTATCATACCTAGCCCTAGGACAAAGTGAAATTCTTGCTGGTGAGTTTCTGTCCTTTAATTCCTTTTTTAGAAGTTTCATAACAGACAAATACAGCATGCTGTGATGCTATATTCTCAATTCTCCTTTGAATATATGGTAGGCTGGCTTGTGTATATTTGTCAAAACAATGCCAGCAGTGGATGAGAGCCTTGTGAATATATATGTATTATATGTGCAAAATACGCAATGTTTGAGCAAATATTGCAGATTTCTTTAGGGGCACCTTAGTCCTTTATGTGCAAATTTTATTGATGTCATATTGGAATTACACTGTTCATCAAACATAAATAAATAAATAAATAAATGAACAAAAAGCACCCAGAAGGAAGTGCAAATGCCAATGCAGTGCTATTCAGAAGGAAGATAAAGATTTGCAGGAACAATTAATAAGTAGCGTGTCTCAGTGTGGCTTTAGGCCACCATTTTTGCTATCACAACATGCCAGATGGCTCTGTATGGAGTTGTAGAGGTTCCCAATTGTGTCCTTTAATGATCCATCCCATGCAACTTAAATGTTCTCCCTCAGTTCCTGCAGATTTTGCAGTAGGGTGGAGTGTTGGTGTCATGTCCAATAGCTTCCTACACATTTTGGGTAGGTCTAGTGTGGCACTGACGATGTGCCTCTACACACGGATTTGTTGGTCATCTCCAACAAATACAAAGCAGGGCTCATTACTGAAGATGAGCTGCTGCCATTCTGAGTGACCCCAACATTGTGGCCTGACACCATTGCAGTCTTTAACGACATGGTGGTTTTAGCCCTTTTTTCAACTTTGGCATTGAAAGGGATTTTTTTGGAAATTTGTTTATAAATAGCATTTGAACTGTAACGTTTTTGTAAGGAAAAAACGTCAGTGACAAATGTGCTTGAGCCTCAGCACATCACTCTCACTGCTCTGAATGAATGACAGATGTACTAATTACTTGGGTAAGATAAAGGCCTCAAAACAATAAAATGTGTTCTACATGGTTCTGAAGGAGCAGAAATCTGTTAGCATATTAGCCTGTTAGCCATCTGTCTGTGACATTAAGTTTTATGCTTGCATGTAGTCATTGAATGTAACACATAATTAGACTCAGTTTGGTTGGTTAAGGCCAGACATTTTCAGCCATGGAATTAATCAAGAATTTATCAAGTTCCACCCTTCTGATCATACTGACCAGTCCTACCTTCTCAGCTGTAGAGGGCTAAACGTGCTACCCTTGGTTGTGAGTGCTCCCAATTGAAGGGCACTATGGGGATAAAATTTAAGATGCATCTAAAATCTGACAGCTCCGTTTCTGAAGATTTATGATTAGCGACAGTCGACCTGATCCTGCCCTGTTCGTATTTGTCTGGGTTTCCTTTGAACATTTAAAAGGTCCAGCACAGTCACATTTCTGAATAAATGTTTCAGAATGTGTGAAGGGGCAAATGGGATGGTGGGCAGTATGAATTTTAATAAGACCGCCTCGGTCCTCCCCGGGAGTGGAACATTTTTATAAGGAACTACCAGGAAGTGAACAAAGCCCATTTTGTCTTGGCTTTGAGATGGTTTGATGCTTTGGAGGGTTGGAGGGTTGAAAATGAAAAAGGTTTTTATGCACTGATGCTTTCAAAGAAGAGCTTATGGCCATTGTACAGGGCCTTCTGGATATTTTATTTGATGTATTTGAATGCAGGCACTGTTGGATTCTTGCCATTTGGGTGAATCTTTCAGTAGCCCATTTCTTCACAACACAGGTGATGAGAGCTAAAGCTGCTCAAGCTGGTTAAGCTGGCTGACCACCTTAGCTTTTGACCAGCATAGAGTATGTTTGTGTTTGAGTTGATGGTTAAGTTGGTTTATGAGCATCATCAACTTGATGAAACTAAACAACCAGTATGAACAACCTTGACCATGCTGGTTGACCAGCATGACCAGCTTGACCAACAAGCAAGACTAGGAACAACAGAAATTATAGTGGTCAAGAGCTGGTTCACCAGCTGTGAACAGTAAGTGAACAGTAAGTACTTAATTCTTAATGTTCAACAGCTCTAAGAAGTTAATCAAATTAAGTTAAGTACATCCTAAGCTACTCAGAAAAGGTCAGACAAAAAGTTTGGGCAAAAAAATATCACCTTGATTGTTTAAAGAGGTAGTACCGGTACAGTGTAGTGAATGTCTCGTTCAATATGTGGAAAATGGGTCACTTGTCTAAAAGTAGTGGTTGCATTGGGTCATGCCAAAAGTCATACTGTGAAGGAAGTTGCTACATTTTCGGGTGAATTGAAATATACGCTTATATGGGTCTACCAGCAGTGGCAAAAATTCTAGTCAATAGGAAATTTTTGTTTTGGGTTCACTCTTGGAGTTAATAGATCTTGAGTTAATAGATCTTGAGTTAATAGATCACATATGACCACCACAGAACAGGTATTATTTGGGTGGTGGGTCATATTATGGGTGTCAAACAATTATAAAATATACAGACTAATTCAGTTTTTCCCAACCCTGTTCCTGGAACCACATATGCTCTACATATTTGAGAGCTTACCCTACTCCCCACACACTTGATTCAACTCATCAGCTAATTAACAATTCCTTCAGTGTTGCAAGAGGTGTGCCAAACCTAAAACATGTATGCTAGGTGTGCCTCCAGGAACAGGTTTGGGAAATACTGGACTAATTAATTGCACAATTCACTGCGATTAATTGTTATTAATTGATTTTAAGTTATCAAAATATGTTTATTAATGCATCCAATGATTTAAGCTTAAAAAGTCCCTCAAATAAGCTTGAAAATCCTTCAAATAAGTTTGAAAATCCCTCAAATATGTGTTCAATTAAAGCTACTAGTGTCACTTATAAGTGCTTCTAGCACCTGTGTTTTGTTTTGGTCTTGTCTCCGCCCATTCCCAGCTGTGTCCTGTTGGTAACCCTGCCCCTTTGTAATCATGTCCCATGTTTCTTGTGAGTATATATACTCCCTTGTGTCCGTCTGGTGTTGTGAGTCTACTGTTGTGTTATCTCGTTTGTTACGTTCTCTTGTGACCCTGTTAGCTAGTGTTATGTATGTACGTCAATAAAACCCCAGCGAGGTACTTCCGTTCCTACCTTCATTTCTTCAGCACCCCGCTTCCTGACAACTAGGCTAGCTTGCATAAAGTAAACCTTGAAGCACTGTTTCTTCACTGCAGCCTAGGGTGCTATTTAAGGACCTGAACAGCATATTTTTACTATCATCACAGCTGAAACAGAACTATATATTGTAGAAGTGTCAGAATTGATCACTTTGTTCCATAAAATGATACAGGGAGGATTTAAGTAAATGTTAGTTCATTAAAATCATTTCACACCATAAGATTACTTAATATTATACATCAGTTATGTCTATAAACAGTATGAATAATCGTTTAATATTCTTGCAACATATAATGAGAAATATAAGAGATATTACTCACCTCGTTTCATTTACCAGGATGTCATTTTTATGGCCAGATTGTTGTAATGTAATATTGAGTGAAAGGAATGTCATCTTAGGTATTTTTCTAACCCAAGGTTAGGACAGACAAACCCCCCCCCCACACACACACACACACACACACACACATACACATACCCATACACACACAATACTTTTTACTCTGTCCCTTTCTCAGTCCACTGTCTTTCCGAGGTGACAACTACTGGTTTTCATCTTTGTCATGTGGTCTAACTGCACCTTTGGGTAGTCTGGAGAAATATAGATTTTTCTGCAGCTAGAAATGAAAATAGCAGCCATTTGCAGCCATATAACCACATCACATCACCGCACTGTCACTTGTCTCACTTGCTACCTAAGCAGCGTCATAGCCAAGTAATTGGACACTAGAATAGATTTTCTCCTTGGATAAAAAAAAAAAAAACACCACTGTGGGTTTTCCTTCCATTGTGTCTCAGTGCAGCTGTGTGAGCATCGTCTCAGTGTGACAGCAGTATGATCTCATCTGATCCTATATCAAGAAAAGCTCATTTTCTCGTCTCCCGCTGCAGATAACATCACAGCTTTTCCACTGTGTCCTCTGAAGCACCCAGATGTGTGGCTGAGCTGTGTTGCTGAATGTAAGTGCAGGGATGCAGAGGTTTTCCACATGCAAATATATAATGCTGGGAAAAGAGGGAAAAAGGAGTCACTGGAAGAGTGCAGGATGTGTAAAGCTGAAGGATAGATTAGGGCATAGCTGTGTGTGGTGGTGGGGGGATTACCATGTAAAGAGGCTATATTGAGATTGAAGAATAATTCTTACGTGTCATATAATCCAAAGTCCTCATAAGCACTTTTTGAACTTTTTTACATTTGAAAGTAACACAGACATACACATGCTGGTGCACATATGATAAGTCAGGCAGAATTAGGGCTTCTAATATTAAACTGCCTTTAAAAGGCCAAACCTCAAGAGAGATGAGATCATCTCATTGCCGTGGTTACCGCTTTGACGGACAGCTAATCTTTGTTTTAATATTTATACACGCTCCAGCATGCCTGGGGTGTGAGTGTGGGGTTGGGGGGAGGGGGGTGGGCAGATGAAAGGAGAGATTAAATGTGAGTGAGAAGTAGAACCAGTGGCCAAAGTGTGGGCTTACAGGTCTTACAAGCTTACAAGCTTAAAAACAGCAGACACATTACTGAAAAATATAGCGATGAGAAAATTCGCAAGTGATTGTGTCTTTCGATACTTATTGACTTTACTTAAAAATAGGGTCTGGTTGGCAGAACAGTGTTAGGTTGAAATCACGTGACATGATACCTGTGTAGATAAAGGACCCCTGGTTTAAAAACGTTGGATGTGGTCCATGGCCAGCATGCTAAGGTCACAGAAGCAATATTGGGTAATGCCTCGGTAGTGTTGTTGGATGAGGCCCATATCCACTATGTTAAGACCTCGGTAGTGTTGTTGGATGAGGCCCATATCCAATATATTACCACCTCTTTAGTATTGTTGGATGAGGCCCATATACAGTATGTTAATGCCTTGTAGTGTTGTTGGATGAGGCCCATATCCAATATATTACCACCTCGGTAGTGTTGTTGGATGAGGCCCATATCCAATATATATATATATATATATATACATTTCTTGAAACATTTGGGTCAAATAAGTGATGTATCCAATTAAAAAAATACTTAAATCTGATAAAGGACACTTTTTCTGTTCCAGAATTGTGAGTGTATCTCTGAGTGCTCTGTGTGTAACTCTGATTCAATTGATGATGGATAGATACATAATGATGGGTGGCATCCTTTCAAATGTTAACATTTTTTTTGCTGTTGTAGCAACGTATGAAGCAGAGAAGCCTCTGATTTCTCATTTGTTTGCTCCTCACAATGCCCTGTCTCCACACTTTCTGTGGACCCCCTAATATGCATTTTTCAAATGTGCTGAGTGGGTGGGTAGCCTACTGATACTGGAGATAGATGCACACTTTTTTTTAATTGTGCATGTTTGTTGTGATTGTATATGGTAATTTTCTTTGCATCTCATAGGAACCACAATTAGTTTCATAGTAAATAAATGCATGGCCTTCCTCTAAAGACATTTTGACAATGTTTTGCAAAGCCTGCTCAACCTGGATAGCTGGTGTTGCTACCAGACAACATATTTGTGGTTGGAGCATGGTCATTTCATTTATGTTTATAAAATGTTCCATGATAGGATATTGGTTCTTGAAATTAGAATTCTGCTTATGGACGCCTCAGTGGTTTTTTTCTGAAATCTCTTGCTTGTTGCTTCAAAGCAGAAGGAAAGAGAAAGCTGGAGCGAGAGTTGAAGGGTAAGAAGGAGATAATTTACTGGAGGGGAAGTGAGAAAGGAATGGGAAAAGAACTGCAGGCCCGTAAGCAAAGCCCTTCAGCCCCCTGAGTTGTTATTGAATGTTCTTTTTTCTCTCTTCGACTGTTTAATAATCTGATACCTTCTGGCAATTTAATACATGCTATCTGGACCATATAATAAACTGCCTGATGCAGGGAGGCAATATTACACCCCTAATCCAGCAGCAGTAACAGTAATAAGTGATGCGGGACCCTGTTCCCTTAAGCAGTTGAACATTAACATTGAGGGAGCGTAACTTTCATTCAGACATCATTATTGCTGTTTTTAGAGCTATACTTTTGTAAATAAATAAATAAATAAATAAATAGGGAGAAGTACTAAACGTTGCAGAAAACCCATCCTGCACCACTGCTGGACACTTGCTCATTCACTGCTCATTCAGGAGAATGTATCCTTTTGTTATTTTAGTTTATTTTATTTTATTATGTTTTTGTTGGAGTTACTGTCTCTAATGTCTAAGGAGGCTTTCTGCTAGATTGTGTGTCATTGCTGTGAGGATTTGATTGCATTAGGATTTTGGCTGATCACCACCCCACCTCATCCCTAGTGCTGTACCTCAGCCCAGATGTATTGGATGGAACATCATCATTCCAGAAAACACATTTCCACTGCTCCACAGCTCAAAGGTGGGCGGTTTATAACCCTGTATATAGCCCATGTCTGGCACTAAGCATGATGCAATAGGTTCGGGCAACAGGTTCTGTTCCAGAGAGACCTATTCTATTGGCAATTGGCAGTACTTCTCTTAAAGTAGCATAAAGCATTTAGTTGAAAGGTTGGGCAGTGTGTGTGTGTGTGTGTGTGTGTGTGTAGGCAGGACATGTTTGTGGCTAAAGCAGGGCATCAGACAGATTACTCCGCCCTGCTGGAGAGATGAGATGAGGGGAAGATAAAGTTTATCTCTTCATCAAATTAACACATACAAAGATACAAAGAAGATGGGATGAGAGAGAGGTAGAGAGAGAGAGCGAGAGAGAGAGAGAGAGAGAGAGAGAGAGAGAGAGAGAGAGAGAGAGTAAGAGATTAATTGGATTTCAGCTGAACCTATTCTTCAAAAAATTGTCAAGAAAGAAGTGTGTGTGTGTGTGTGTGTGTGTGTGTGTGTGTGTGTGCACGTGTTCATATTAGACATTAGAACAGACAGCAGAACTCAAATAAAGAATACTAGAAATGTCTTAATAGGGTTTACTAAAATACACAAGAATAGCGCATTTATTATTAAAATCTTCCTTCACACCTTCTCCTCATGACATTTGTCACCATTCCTCATCCCTCTCCTGTATTATAGTGCAGCTAATGAACCTGAAGAAACAGGAGACGCTTGCAGCTGACAATTCATTAAATGAGGCAGATTCATTAGAAGCACACCTCCAGATTTTCTGTGATTTTTAAAGTGAATAATGTAGTAACATGTTTGTTCACTCATGAAGGAGGATTACTGAACGTTTTACAGTTTGTGTGATATTTGGCACCTTGCATTTCTGAATGGTAATAAGTGGGTAATAACACGGTAATATCATGGTAACAACAATTAATCAATAATTGTATATGTAACAATGTTGGGAATAAAATAGTAAAATTATCATAAGTTGTATTTACCTAATATTATGCTTATTTTCTAAGTTTTAATAAATATTAAGATAATATTTGAAGTCATAACTTTGTAATAAAAAATTTCTAACATGTATATTTATAACATTAATTAATTACCATATGTCCATTAAGCTGATATTTTTCTTACAGACCTCATGTTATTCCACAATCTTCAAGTACATTTCTGTGTGTTGTAAGATTTTAACAGGTAACAAATAAGAAGCATGTTTTATTTGCTACCCCTGTTTCTGTGCAATCCAAGTATACTTACCTCATCAATTCCTGGGACCTATGAACTGTAGTAGGGTCTACCATGAGTAATTTTAATGCCGTAATTCATTTCAGTTACCCAGACTGTTTGGAATGAATTGATGTTATTTCCTGATGTCAGATTTGAGAAACAAAATTGAAAAAAGCAGGTCAAATTTATGCAGAAATATAGTAAATGCTAGAAAGTCCACAAAGTTTCACTACCCTATATTTCCTCTTTCATGTTAACTTTCCCATTGTAGGGACGACATGCTTGGTGCTATTTATCCTACTGATCCTCCTGTTCAGTGCATCCTCCAACACATCTTAATTAACTTAATGAAGTATTGATTAAGTATTGATTGGCAACTACAGATACACCTAGGCATGAAGCTTGGTTAAGCTCATGCATTGACAGGCATTAAATTGCAATTCGTTGTGGGACGGCATATTCAAAATCGGTGAGGATTGATCAGTTGACTGATTTTATTTATTTATTTATTTTTCATTTTGGCTGATCTGTGTAGCTCAAAGCAGTGACGTACACACACATTTCTAATTGACTTCAAAAGTAGCCTTTTGCACTTTGCTCAAAAGTACTCTTTAACAAAACCCATATCAAATTGCCTTAAAGTATTTGGTCCCAAAGTATTGGGACACCTGCTCATTCATTGTGTCTTCAGTGGTATCAAAAAAGGTTGCTTTCCTGCTTTTATTGGAGTAACTGTCTCTTCTGCCCAGAGAATGCTTTCTAGTTCTAGTTCTACATTATATTTTTGGAGCATTGATATGAGGATTTGATTGTATTCAATGACATGAGCATTTTTGATGATTTGATGATATTTGATGATTACTCCCCCCCCCACCACTGCCACTGCCACTGCCACCACCGCCACTGCCAACACCAGCACCACCACCTTATCCCCAACTCCCCATCTCCCCAGCTCATCCCACAGTTCCACTGCTCCATAGCTGAGTGCTGGTGGTCTTTATACCTCTATAGCCCAACAGTTTCATGTTTATCTACTCCATAGAGCCATCTTCTATTAGAAATACTTACTATTCTGTTAAAAATAGAATATCCCTGACAAATATTTGCCACACTGAGTGAGACCAACCAAATCCACTGTCTCCATTTCTCTACTTTGTCCTGCTTTATAGAGAGAAATACAGAGTTAGTGCTCTCCAAAAATCCCTTACGCCAACATAATAATTAATATCTGTCCTCCAGTGAGGAGTCTATCAAAATGTCAGTTGTCTTTTACATTTTCAAGAAATCCTGTTAACAATTACAAGTCCATCTCCCATCTTTCCTTTCTATCTAAAACTCAAAAGTCTTTATTTTACACCCATGCTTCCAAAAGTCTAGGCTGTACTAAAACATATGCATAAATATATAAATAAACAGGTGATTCTGACCCATTTCCTTATCTATATGTTTAATTCTATAGATTGTAGAGTGTTATGGTGTGTGTATATATATATGTGTGTGTGTGTGTATATATATATATATATATATATGTGTGTGTGTGTGTGTGTGTGTGTGTGTGTGTGTGTGTGTGTGTGTGTGTAGCTAGCAGCTGAACCCTTTTGTGAAACCTTAAGGCTTAGCAGATAATATGAAGGTGAAGGTGAAATTACAGTGGGATGACAGTCAGGTGTGCCTTTTTTGTTTACAGAACAGGGATCTATCAAATACAGGTCTTCTCAGCTTTGTGGAAATGCATCATAGCACAAACAAAGGCGATTTCTGAGGATCTCAGAAGAATAGTTGTTGATGCTCATCAGTCTAAGAACAGTTACAAAACCATCTCCAAATAATAGATGGAATTCAAGACCATTTTTACCCTCACCAAGAGTGGTCAACTTACAAAATCGCGAAAAGCATGTAATAGTCTGTGAGGTCACAAAGGAACCAAAAATAATGTCTAAGCAAAGGCTTTTCTTACATTGATTAATAATTTTAATAGACCACCACCAGGAGAAGACTGAACATCAATGGTGTGCATGGCAAGGTTGCAGGGAGAAAGGTTCTGTTCTCCAAAAAGAACATTACTACCTGCAGTTTTGCTAAAGATCACCTGGACAAGCCAGAGGGCTACTGGATCAATGCTCTGTGGATGGATGAGACCAAAATAGATTGTGTTGGTATAAATGAGAAGCATTAGGTTTCCAGCTTAAAAAACCTTGTCTGATCTGTGAAACATGGTAGTATCATGGTTTGGCTTGTCTTGTTGTATCTGATCCAGGGCAACTTGCCATCATTGAAGGAACAATGAATTGTGAATGATTCCAGCAATTTCTAAAAGAAAATATCAGGCTGTCTGTCTGTGAGCTAAATCTCAAGAGAATGTGGTCCATGCAGCAACCCTAAGCACCAAAGAATGTGAAAGTTAATGTTTTGGAATGGCTACATAACAGACTTGTAGTTGTTTTGAACGGAGGAATTAAATAAAAAATTCTCTACGCTGATGTGCAGGAGTAATCAACAACTACCAGAAACAATTAGTAGGCGTTATTGCTAAACAAGGGGTTCACACCAGATAGTAAAAGCAAAGATTCACATCTTCAGTTTGTTTCTGCATATCTATTTTAGGATCTGATGAAGTTTTATGTCAAATTTATGCAGAAATATAGAACATCCCAAAGGGCTCACAAACGTTTTTGCACCCCTGTATAATTTATTTGATGAATTTAGAGCGTTATATAATCTCAAACACATGATTCCACAGAAGTGGTTGTGGACCACCATACACATTCTGGGGGAGTCATTACCATATGTATTCACAGACACACATGTTCTTTTTTCTAGTTTTTTTTTTTTTTTTATATTTATCTAAGGGAGTGAAACTCATCTCTATCTCTCTCTATCTCTCTTTCTCTCTCTCTCTCTCTGTCTTGTACTTGCTCACTTATTTGTCTACTCTTTTGTTAGCGTAACAGACTATACAATTCTACACACTTCAGAATTCACAAACAGAACCAGAAAAGAGCAAGAGCAAGAGAGGAAGGGATACAGAGGAGGAGTAGAGAGAGAAAGAGAGTGAGAGAGGTAGAAAGTGTAGGAAACCTTATTTTCTATCCCTTTCTCTTTTATTCTGAATATTTCCAAATTTTCTGGGTCAGTGATGTCATTAGCCCTGCCTCCTCTTAGTGGTCAGTCAGAGTCTGCATGTTGAGCATGTACACATGGACAGAGCAGTTAACATGTACTGGAAGGCTCCTTTGGCTTTTAAACTGGTATTTAATTTAATTTAAATTAAGTGAGTTGGAGCTGTTTTCCAAACTAGATTACTCAACGGTATTAATAATGTCTTTAGGTTATGCTGATCCTGAGTTGTTATGTCTAGAATATGGCATCCAACAAATGATGTTTCTTTTTCATTGACTGAACTTGCCAAAACTGTAAATGAATTTCCACAATGCAATACTTTTTCCATTTTCATCATTTACATTTACATTAATGGCATTTAACAGACGCTCTTATCCAGAGCTACTTAAAAAAGTGCAAAATATCCTTAGCTAGTAGACGATGCTAGAATCCAGAGATTCCTCACACCTAGATGCTGTTGAAAACAAATGTCACCATCAAGGTTTTGAATCTGTTGCAGGCAACTAGAGGAAGCCAATGAATGGAGCACAGCAAAGGAGTTACATGACTGAATTTGGAGACATTGACAAGCCACACTGCTGCATTCTGGATGAGTTACAATGGTCTGATGGTCACATAGGAAGACCAGCTAGAAGGGAGTTGTATTGGTCTAGTCTTGAAATGACTGAACAAGCACCTGAGCACCTCTCAAGACAGAAAGGGTCGAATTCTCCTGATATTCTCAAGGAGAAACCTGCATGACTTGAGCTGAGTACAATAACTGGTCATCCACAGCTACACCAAGCCCCTGTGCTTCTGCAGTTGGAGTGATCAGTGAGTTCTCAAGGCAAATGGAGAGGTCAGGATGAGGACCAGTGCTTCCAGGAATGAATAGTACTTCAGTCTTTCTGGGGTTGAGTTTGAGGTGATGGGCTGCCATCCATGATGAGACATCAGAGAGGCAAACTGAGATACGGGATGAGACCTTGGTGTCGGAAGGTGGGAAAGAGAGGATGAGTTGAGTGTCATCAGCATAGCAGTGGTAAGTAAAAGCATAAGAAGATATTACTTTACCAAGAGAAGTAGTGAAGAGAGACCAAGGACTGAGCCTTGTGGAACACCAGTGGAGAGTCTGCATGGACCAGATGTGGCTCCCTGCCCTGTTACCTTGTAAGAACACGCTTCCAGGTATGATGTAAACCCTCGCAATTCAGAACCAGAGATTCCAAGGCTACCAAGGACTGACAGGAGGATCTTGTGGGCTACTGTGTCAAAGGCTGCAGGCAAGTCGAGGAGAATTACGACAGATGAAAGTTTGGCTGATGTTGCCGCTTGGAGTTTTTCAGTGACAGCAATAAGGGCAGTCTCTGTTGAGTGTGATGGATTGAAGCCAGATTCATTTGGGTCCAGATTGTGCTCAAACCAAATGCAAATGCCCATGCACCCTTTGTTAAACATTCTACACATACTCATTTTCAAAAAAACTAGTTGCCCCCAGAAGGAATCAACCAACAGGAAAGGTTTGACATTGGGAGACGTGCAAGTATTGTGACAAAAGAAAGGATGGGCCTTATTGCTGATTCAGACTGACAACATAAGTTCATACCATTGCATCTTCTTTCCATTCTGGTTCTGTTGTGTTGGTAGCATCCTTTCCAAGTGAGTAATGAATTGGAGAAGAGTTGGAAAGCAGTTTCAGTAGTTGGAAGAGTTTGAGAATGTTTGCATCACAGGGCTCCAGAAAGCAGGATGGTCAACAATGGCATATTGTGTGCCATACTAGTCATGACGATATTAACATAGCATGCTGTTGGTGGTAGTGGATAAAAGAAGATCTGCACCAATAACATGACAGACCTGAGGGACCTGCACTAGCTCTGGAGAACCAATGAGTCTTACATGCACGGACTGACAATGTTACATTAACTTTGCCAAAGTCTGCAGTGGTGTCCTGCCAGACTGTCATGGAGTCTCTCAGACTGGCAATGGGTCATCTTCAGGGATGAGTCCCTCTTTTGTGTTTGTGTGGTCAACCCCAAGTCCAAATTTCTGTCACGTCACATGTCCAGAAAGCCGGGTCATGGTGTGGGGTACAATTTCCGTGCGAACATTTTCAAGCTGCTTGGAATGGATTATCACAGGACATCTTTAGGAACCTCTATAACTCTATGCTGAGATATCTGGCATGTTGTGTTATATCCAGCCCCATACTTAGAGACACTACTTTTGTATGTGTAGCTCAATAAATATTACCCATATCACTCTAAATTATTAGTTTTTTATTTTTCCCAGTGACCAGTATTTTTGTTCTGAATAGCACTGTAATATGACACTTCCTTCTGGGTGAACACAAATTTCATTAAACTGACCCAGATTTGGATGCCAGCAACTGCAATAACAAACAGCAGAGGGATTAAGTGAGGTGTGGAATCTATGAAAGCATCTTCAACTGATGTGCAGACATCAGAGCTGTTTTCAAAAACGATCGCCCTTCAGTTCCTTACGGAAATAAATTCTTCTTGCTCAATTTTATTTAGTTTCATGAAACAGCGGTTTTCCTGTTTACCATGTTGTTGACTTGTCTTATTTAATTATGTGACTTTATAAAGAGAGACAAACATTGCCAGAAATGAATCTGATTATGTTTCTTTAATATAGTAATATTTATAATTAGGTTGCAGATTACATTTTCACAGATAATCAGATTTGTGTACCAGCATCCATTTTAGAGTAACCCTCTCAGATACATCACATTACACAATAATGCACCTTGCAGTACTGCCAAATGTCAGCAGAGCTCCTACCACTCGGTTTATGCTCCGTTTATGCTAAAGAAAGCTTCTCAGTTGGATGTAGATGGTGTTCCTGCTCCTTAAACAGATGTCTTCACTCAAGGCTATAAACGCTGGTTGTGAGGAAGTCATGACTGAGCATTGCAGATGGTTTGAGAAGGTTTTTCCCCTATGTTTGGGGAGGCAGCGTGTCAGACTGTGATGATGTGTGCACATCATACACATGTGGATTAACAGCCTTGCTTCTTTATTCACTTTTATTAAATTAATAGAAATTTACAGCCGCACAATTTTGGCAAAATAAGTTCCGTGTAACCTACAGACATGATACATGTCATTGAGTAATACAGCTCATAGAACTGGCTGAATTAAATTGCAGTTTAAAAGGTCATAGCAGCCATCCAGTGCATGTTTACTGCTCTGTCCCTGGATACATGCTTAACATGTACATTTCAGAATAAAAGTTCTGAGAATGGATAAAATACACACATAATTTTAACATATATAAGAGTCTAGGAAGAATGTATTATAAATATCTTTGTCAATTTAATCATAACTCATATCATGATCCAATTGAAGATGAAAACATTTGATAAAAACATGATCCAATTTATACAAATATCAAAATTATGTTAATATTTACATATTTTAGAAGCTTAGAATCTCCTAACATCCTAATAGGGAAACTGCTGTGAACATGCTGTTTATGCCAGTACTGGTTTAAAACCAGCAGCAGCACACAGTATGGAGATTCAAGAACAACACACGTGCTTACTTGTGAGGTAAAACTTAGCAGGACTGTATTTGGTGCGTGCTTGTGGTTTTTACTCTTCGCAGCAGTAAAAAGCTGCAGACCCATTTCAATTTTACATGCTGTGTTTAGATGAAAGGCAGATAGCTTCCACATGGTTGACATGCTGGCACTGTTCAAATGATGTGCTCTTCCACTGTAAATTTATTCCACACTGCAAACACCGCTTTGTTAATGCCAAAGAACATCTCTCATTGCTCCAGGCTGTGGATAATGCCTGTTTGTGGTGTAGTGTAAAAAAGAAGCAAAGGACAAAACACTGGATAAGGCATAATAGAGCTGATACTTAAAATATGCCTAGATCCACCATGATCCCAGTTCTGTAGACCACATCAGATCAGTACAATGATTTTTTTTTTCTTTGTGTCATGAATGAATACTGTCCTGCCTGTGCAGCATGTGCAGGAGGCCCAGCATAACCAGCTGTGAATTTTCCATAAAAATGACCTGCTGTATTTACACATGGGCTCAGAAGTGTTCTGTGTGTCTGAAAGGGGTCAAGTCACATAAAGTCAGTCAAGTACATTTTTGAAAGTGCAGCTAAAATGTCATCTTTAGACAGCTGAACTCACTTGGATGAGAACGCTTACTGCCAAACCTGTTATATCAGCTGCCAGATGGCTGTGTGCACATACGCTAGTGTTTAGGAGTAAGAGCGAGGACCATCCCAACCACACAAATGCCAGTGATCTTTTTGTTGATCTTGATGTTCAGACTGCATTACATCAGATTTGTTGATTTGTTACTGATTGTCTGCACTGTAATTAGCAAGTGATCAGATCATATTTGTGTGTCTGGACATTACAACATCTACACGGGTCGTTGTGGTAATGTCCTAGGTGTCAGTAACTACAGAGCAATGTTGGCTCTTGGATCCCTGCACATCTGTTACTCTGGATTTGATGTTCTCTTTGTATGCTGCATTGTGAAAAAAACACAATGATTTGAGCAGCCAGAACATCCAGACTGAGGTTCATCGGTACATTTCTGATTGCAATCGGGTTTCAAACACCTCCAAATGTGGTATGGATCCAATTCTCAAAAATCGGTTTTGTGATGTCCAGGCAATCAAAAATCCTTGGTCTGAACTTAACCTTAAATTCTTAGTCATGAATAGCTTTGGCTTCACAATCCCATTCAATAGGGCCATCGCTTAGACAGTTGCACCACTGAGTATCTAATCAGTCCAGTTTTCATGCAGATATTGAGCATTTATTATGTCAGTGTTCAGGTCTGGATGAAGGAGTTCTTGTCACATAAAATGGTTTCTCTGATTGTTGAGGTTATTCTTGTTGAGGTTATACTCCAGAAATTGTTATTTTCATCCTTGTGATCCTAGTCCACTCAAATATGTCTTCATTATAGATGTAAAAAATTAACAGAATTTAAATATTTGTATGAATTTGACCATGTTTTGATAAAATTGTTGAACAAATTGGTTTTTTTTTATTATAAGGATTAAAAAAACATTTTACATCTCTCAAATTGAGGGTTTTTGAGCTGAATATTGATTAATTTTGAGGAGTTATTTGTAATGATTAGATTGACAATGATATTTACAATAATAAGTAAACAACTGTCCTTTATATATCCTTTATTATTTTTGTTATTTATATAGGTCTCAGTTTTATCCCTTCTGACTTTATTTCTGAAACAGCCCCTCCCTTGCCATTTTTTTTCTATTACCCAATATCTCAGTCAGTGACATTGTCAACCCTGCCCCCTGTTTCTGATTGAGTCTGCATGCAGGTTGAATATGAACAGAGCATAAAACATGCACTGGCATTTAAACTGGGATTTAATTTAGTTGGAAATTATTGAATTTTAGCTGTTTAATGAGCTGGATGAGTCTCTTATAATTCATCACACCATGATGAGACCATTAGATAGGGTCAGTCTATGTAGTTTGTTTTGATATGTGTATCATTTCTGTAGGTGACTCTGATTTTGAGTAATGAAGTCTAGAAAACAGTGCGTAACTGCCCGCAAAGTACAGATCTCAGGTTCTAAGAGCTAAAAATGATTGGTGAATAAGGCTTATTGAGTGCAAAAGGATAAGCTTCAGAGGGCAGCACCCCTCCAGTTGTATTTCCATTTTGCTCTCAGATTCCAGCAGAATAGCATGCATTCCCTGACTGAGCACTTTATGATGATATTGCCTGATTGTAGCTGTGAGCTGCTCATTTCCATTTGATTTGTATTCTTTTTGAAATATTGAAGGCCTGTCGTCCCTGCTTCAGCTTCAGTGTGGAGCTTCCATCATGCATTGCATAAACTAGTTCCTTAATGACCACATGTGATGATGATTGATGATTTGTAAAGTACCAGTGTGTGGCTTCTCCAGGCTTAAGTGCTTCAGCAGGTGTCATGCATTCAAAGAAAATAAAATACATGCCCAGTTACTGCCAGCTCTTTAGAAACAATTTGAAATGTTGGAAGAAGGTTGAGGTTAAAACCTTTAGAACGTCATGTTTCTAATGCACCTTTTGGTTGTTTTGATTGGTGCAAATGTATGTGAATGTATTGTTATAGAAAAATGTATATTGTATAATTTTTTAAATTATACAAAGCTTTTAAGTGTGTGTGTGTGTGTGTGTGTGTGTGTGTGTGTGTGTGTGTGTGTGTGTGTGTGTGTGTGCATGCGTGCGTGGTGTTTTAGAACAGTGTCTTCTTTTTGTTGTTTGGATGAGCTGCATTGTTAACTGCTAACATAAAACGCAATGACATTTTATTACACACACTTGCATGCTCACCCACTCACACTTAGACTGTACTTTAAATCACATCAGGTTTATTTATACTGCACATCTCTGCATTAGCTCTGCATTATTCAACTGTGTGTGTGTGTGTGTGTGTGTGTGTGTGTGTGTGTGTGTGTGTGTGTGTGTGTGTGTGTGTGTGTGTGTGTGTGTGTTTAGGGTGGAGGAGAGTTTTAAGACCCTGTTTTGGTCCATTTTTGGCCTCTCAGAAGTGATCTCAGTGGTGCTGAAGTATGACCACAAGTTCATCGAGAACATTGGCTATGTGTTGTATGGAGTGTATAACGTTACCATGGTGGTGGTGCTCCTCAACATGCTGATAGCTATGATTAATAGCTCCTACCAGGAAATCGAGGTAAGAAAGAGTTCATCACAAACAATCCTCAGATATTATTCAATATGACATCATAATGTATATCAACCTTATCAGACCCAACATCTCACAAACTGAATAGTAAAGGTTCCTTAATGGTTTCTAAGAAACCTTTTTAATGGATAGATAGCCTGTACCAGCCTGCTGAGGTTCTTTCACCTTTAAACAGAAGAACCTCCCCAATATGTAAATATTTATCACAGTTAAATATATTTCTTAAACCTTTTGTTCTAACCAAGAACCATTTAGGAACTTTATTAACTTATTTTTAAGACAATGTTAGCTGTGATAGGGTTAAGATTAAAGAAGCGCAGCGTAATACAGAGGTTCTATACTAAAGAACATTTTTTCTACAGCCATATATGCAACCCAAGACGCATGCAAGAACCTTTAGTTTAGGACTGTGAGACTTTACATCTGATTGGTTAAAAATACAAGAACCTCTTGTATTTTAATATAATAAAAGGGTTCTCTACTAAAGTACTAAAGTTCCTGGAGCTGTACATGCAAACAAAGAACCATAAAATAACCCATTTGTTACATGTTAGTTCTGATATTTAAATATTATAGAACCTCCTCGTGCACAAAATGTTCTATCACATGTTTTCCACAAATTTTATGTTCTAATCAACAACTTTAGCAACTTATTTTAAGGCTGTGAGATGTTAATTATAGGGTTTAAGATTAAATAACCTCGTCATGGAAGGGTTCTATGCTAATGAATGATTTGTCAACTGTAAATGCAACCCACAAACCTTATAAGAATCTTTATTTTGCAGAAATTCTTTAAGAGAAAGTTCTATACTAAATGATTATTTCATTTTTAAGACTGTGAGATGTTAGATCTGAAGGTGAAACAACCTCATCATTAGGGAAGGGTTCTATACTAAAAACTTTTTTCCTAGAACTGTATGTGCAAGCCAAGATTGTGACATGTTAGATGTTTGAGTTAAATATTAAATAACTTCCACTTAAGGGACAGGTTCTATACTAAATAAGGATTTTACAACTATATATATATATATATATATATTTGTATTTATATGAGCTCCTTGCATGTAAGTACTTGCATGTTAAATATCTGTCAGTGATTCATGTTGCAGTAAATGAGTTCAACCGTCAGCTACAGTGTGATTAGTTATTGACCCAGGATTATTAGTTTGACATCACTTCTTTGTAATTACCTCCAACCCCTCACCCACCCTCCCCCACTCCCCCATCTCTGTAGGAGGATGCTGATGTGGAGTGGAAGTTTGCTCGTGCCAAGTTGTGGTTGTCATATTTTGATGAGGGTCGTACATTGCCTGCCCCCTTTAACCTGGTGCCCAGTCCAAAGTCCTTCTACTATCTGACCCTGCGCACCAAAGCCTGCCTTGTGCGCCTCTGCAAGGCCAAAAGTCATCACCATGACAATGAAGTGGAGATGGGCATGCTCAACTCACGACCAAAGGTTTGAAAATAGAAAAAGATGATTTATTTTCACTTCTGTGAAAATGAATTTTACAGTTACAGAATCAGATATTATTATTATTATTATTATTATTGTTGTTGTTGTTGTTGTTGTTGTTGTTATCATTATAACCGTTATTATTATTGGTGTTGTTGTTGTTAATTTGTATTATTAGTATTATTAGTATTACATATATGTAATACATAGAAGACTTATTTCCCCAGCTGTCCCCTGGGTGCTGTGGATAGGGCTGACGTGCACATGTGCTCACAATCTCCTAGTGTGTGAACTCACTAGTATGTATGTGTGTTTTACTGCATGGATGGGTAAAATATTTGCGCAATCACAGTGGCTCTATATGCATGTTTATTTAATCTCAAAGTTGTCCAGATGTTCACAATGCTCCAGCTGTTCACTCTGGAGAGTCTGGAGGAATTAATGGGGTTCAAAATCTGTGCACTTTTTTGGTCATAATGCTGCACTAATAACCATCAACCAACTACACTGGGTGCCATAACCACCACTTAGATTCAACATAGAGCCCATGTATAAAGCATTTAGCAACAACCACCTGGCATACCATTGCAAAAACACAGCAACATCATAGAAACCATCTTGCAAACAAGCACCTAGCAACCAGAGTAATCATCTAACATCATACAATGTATTGCTAGAGTTGGTAAAATTAGTGGTGGGGACAATTCACTGGGTATTGTTGGGGACACCAGTCACCTCCATCCATGCTAAATCTACATCCTTGCATCAGGCAACCATTTAGTAATACCACAGCAAACACCTGGTACCATTTGAATCGCCTAGCAAATCAATCATTTGGCAGATCCATAGTAACCTAGTAACTACCTGGGATGGTCATTTAAAACACCATAGCAACCACCCAGTAACACTATAGCACTCATCTAGCAAGCACCTAGCAACACCATAGTAACCACTAGCAACTACTTAGTAACACATAACAAACACCCAACAACACCATGTTAACTTCTGAGCACCTAATTATTAACACCAGAGCAGCCACCAGGCAACCACTTGGCAGCCTTCTGGTATACTGTGTTTCTGTACAGCTTATTAGAAGACTTTATTTACCAGTAAAAAAAAACTAAGATATGCACTATAAGTACAAATGTTTCTGGACAGCCATTCTATTGAATGCATTCAGCAACTTTAAGTTGCATCCATTGCTGACACATACGTGCAAATGCACACTCAGCTTGTCCAGTCATCTTAGAGAAACACTACTAGAAAAGGACTCATTGGAGCAGATAAACTAAAATCAACATGTTGGAACTATGCCTGGCATGAGCAAGAGCCAGAGCAAGAGCCCCTCACACTAAGCTGTAGAGCAGTGGAACTGTGTTCTCTGGAATGATGGAGCTCAATCCATAACTTTGAGTTGGAGAGTTGGGGATGTGGTGGGGCAGTGTTCATCCAACATCCCGACCATGCAATGCAATCAAATCCCCACAACTATGCTCAGAATCAACTAGAAAGTCTTTCCTGGACAGTAGAGACAGTTTGCCCCAGCAAAAGTAGGACCAACTCTTTTTTATTCCATTGAATAAAAGAGAAGAATGTGCAGATGTCCCAATACATTTGTTGATAGAGTGTAGGCCAGCACTGTCTGTTGTGCTGCAATCTGTCTGACGAGAGAAACAAACATTTTAGACACATACTGTATATACAGTATAAATATACTCACACATACCTGAATATAAGCTAGTTGGCTGCCATATTTGTGTGTCCTGATTTCACTGTCTGCTTTCCTTCCTCATAAAACAGCCTCCTCTGATTATGTCAGGAGTTCTTCCTCTCTTTTTTCTTTTTCATTATTTTTCAGCGTTGCCAACATTCTAGTATAATTCAGCTCAAAGCTCGTTGTGCATTCCAGAGACTAAGCACTTTACTCAATCAGACCGCCTCTTCACAGCTACTGATCAAGCTAAAGTAGTTTATGATTCCCTAGAATAATACCAGTTCCTTAACATATTTTTTTTTTTACTGGAGACAATTCAATAAAAGTTTTCCCCTCATTCCTGCTAACAATGTTTTGGTAACAGATGGTAAAGGTGAGAGATAGATAGACAAACAGGCAGAGATGTATGGATGGATGGATGGAGAGATGGATGGATGGATGGATGGATGGATGGATGGATGGATGGATGGATGGATGGATGGATGGATGGAAGACAGTGGAGGAGGTTCTTGTTTCTGTTGGTAAATTAAAATGCTTGTTTTGGGTTCCAGATCCAGGATCGATATCGAGCTCATTCCAGAAGCAGAGAGGATTACACAGTGAAGAAACCCATCAAAAACCCCACCCGCTACCAGGTACACACACACCGAACACCACCATCAGCAAGACGGAGCCATACTTTGATGGATATATTGTGTTTGCTGTGGGTAAATGTGTCAGACTGACAGGCAGATAGGCAGACATACACACTTACCATCCACTTTCATTAGACACACTTAATATTGTTGTCAGTTAGAGAGTGTAGCTCATCATTTTCTGTGCAGTTTATTTCTGAAATCCTCTGACCCTTCATCAGTGTTCAAGTTCTGCTCACAAGGACACTATGGGTTGGATTCTTATTTGTCTTATTATTTAACTTTTCCAAACCCTGCAGTAAAAATCTCGATTCAGACATTCATTCAAGAATCACGTGCTCCAATCTTTAAAATAGGTTTAATAGGATAGTATTTAATAGAGACAAACAGAGAGACTCACAGAAAGATAGACAAACAGACTTACATACATACGCCGTCCGACTGACAGACAGACAGACAGTTTATGAATCCTAGTAGATTTGAACACCCAGAAAACTTTGGCTGAGGCCTCAGACCTTAATTAGCCTGTTATAGCTTATGGATGGGTGGATGGACAGACAGACAGACAGACATATAGATAGATAGATAGATAGATAGATACGTAGCAATAGGGTACGGTGGTAGTGTTTAAGTATATGACGATGGTACTTTACAACTTTGACACTACTGAATTTGACAAATACTGTAAACACTGTAAACATTTAGGTGTAGCACAGTAAGGAAAGGACACCTACCATTATGCAGGTATTCCCCCATGGCTATGATCTATGGTGTTTCTTTCTGAAAGTCATATGAACAAGCCGAAGAATAGAGCTGTAGATAGTGACTGCTTTGAATGAAGGCATGTCTGTGTGTGTGTGTTTGTGTGTGTGTGTGTGTGTGTGTGTGTGTGTGTGTGTGTGTGTGTGTGTGTGTGTGTGTGTGTGTGTGCGCGTGTGTGTGTGTGTGTGTGTGTGTGCACATGTACGCGTGTTACTCATTCCCAGTAAAGTCTCTGTTTAGCTTTGAGACCCTGTACTGTCATCCTGTATTAAGCCAACTGACAATGAAAAAAATCACAGGAATAGAAGTTTACAGAACATTAAGCAGAGTATTCCCCTCTCTCTCTCTCTCTCTCTCTCTCTCTCTGTCTCTCTCTCTCTCTCCCACACACAGAAGATTATGAAGCGTCTCATAAAGAGATATGTTCTGAAGGCACAGGTCGACAGGGAGAATGATGAAGTCAATGAAGGTAAAAAATCTGATATGCTTAAAGGATTATTTCATTTTCCAGCTCAACATCTGACTGTGTCTGTCTGTCTGTCTATCTATCTATCTATCTATCTATCTATCTATCTATCTATCTATCTATCTATCTATCTATCTATCTATCTGTCTCTGCCTGTCTGTTTGTCTGTCTATCTATTTGTCACTGTTACTGAAAAACATTGTTAGCATTAATGTTGGGAAAATGCTTTATTGAACACTTTATTGAACTGTGTGTGTGTGTGTGTGTGTGTGTGTGTGTGTGTGTGTGTGTGTGTGTGTGTGTGTGTGTGTGTGTGTGTGTGTGTGTGTGATGCAGGTGAGCTGAAGGAGATAAAGCAGGATATTTCCAGTCTGCGTTATGAACTTCTGGAGGAGAAATCTCAGGCCACAACAGAACTGGCCAACCTCATCCAACAACTCAGTGACAAGTTTGGCAAAAACACCAAAAAACAGCCCTGAGAAGAGAAGTGGAGAACAAGACAAGGGAAGACAATGGGATGTGTGTAAAAAATAAATGTGATGAAAAGGGTTTTAAAATGTTTAATTTATATTGATCATTCTTTAAGAATGTCCACTGAAGTCAGTCAACTGGTTCTTTAGTAAACCAAAGCGGTTGTTCTGTAGCATCACACAACGCTTTTTGGCACCGTTATTTTAAAGAATGCAAAGCTGAGGAGAGCAAGATTGAGTGAGAGAGCAAGAGAGCTCAAGCGAAAGAGAGGAAAAATGAGACAATGCAAGATGGAGGGAAGGAAATGGGAGAGTGAGAGAAAAGAGCTGTGAAGTGTGATTAAAGTGAGGAAGAGAGTGTGAATAAGAATACAGTAAATCCTTTCTCAAATCCTTTGGCACAATCCTGAACCACCACTTTAATTTAGTAAACAAGCTCTTTCCACTTGTACATGGAGTTTATTTGTCAAGTACGATCATAAGCAGGTGAAAACTGCACTAGAAACAACTTGTGAAGGAAGAAAACATGACAAGAGCTGTTTTCTCTGTTCTCAAGTTTCCTTTATTTGGTTTGTCTGTCTGATTTGTCTGCGGGTAAATGCATAAAATGGCCAAGCAGATATCGTTTTTATGTGCACCATGTGATCAAAAATCACACTCTCTTTCACTCAGTTCATTCATTTACTGAATAGTTTTCTTGAACTGAAAAACAGTCATCAGTTTTGCTTTGGAGGCTATTTGGTCAACTGCTGCTGAACTAACCTGGGTGAACTAGAATTGTGTATTCAGATCTGAATGGAATCAGATGAGAAAATGTACACCAGTTGTACACCAGCCCTGCTCCCTGCACCTGTATCAGCAATGGGACAATCGAGAAGTAGCTGCTCCTGGAGCTACATGTAGAGCTACCTTCCTGCACGTTTCAACTCCAACCCAAATCTAACAAACCCCATTCAGCCAAAAAAGAACGTCTGAATGCAGTAATTAGTTGGAGCAGGTAGGTCTGCAGGATGGTAGCTCTCCAGGTAGCTCACAGACCAACTACTTCAGGATGCTCCCATCCCCAGGTGTTCCATTGCACTCACAGTATAAATAAAGTCTGGGCTTTGGAGTAGTGGAACTGCATTCTCTGGAGTGAAGGAACTTAAAAGAAAATCTTTGGGATAAGCTGGACTGGAGTTTGTGATCCAGAATCAATTATCTGACTTCAGTATTTGACCTCACTAGTGTTTTATATATATATATAAACATACATACACTATTCAAATATTTAAAATCACTGTTCAAAAGTTTGGAATTGATGTTTTTAACAATAAAAATATCGAACTAATTACAGATCATGGCTGCTTCTAGATCTTACTGAATAAAAACAAAACGTTACGTTGAACATTGCTGTAAAGTGCTGGCCTGAAACACCTTTCTAGTTCATGTTTGATGTTGATAGAGTAAGTTGAAATGGATATGTGGAATATAAATGTCCAAATTCATTTGTACACTCACTCAAAAGTACTTAAAATGGGATGGGGCTGGTGTTGCATTTATCTTCATATAATTGTCATTTCTTGTTGTATGAGGACACGCAATTGTTCTTATCTACACACTTAAAAATTGTGAAGGGGTTCTTCAGACTGATGGGGATTGTGCTCTAGAGGGTTTTATATTGAACATTTTTGAAAAGGATTCTATATGGTACCAAAAAGAATTCTATTATGACAAGTTTGACATCTTAACAATAGTGCATTTACAAATGAGGGTTCTTCAAGGGTTCTTTTCTGAAGAACGTGGTTCTACATAGAAAGGACCATTTGTGTGATTAAAGGGTTTGCATCTTAAGAGGGTTCTTCAGACTGGAAGAGAATGTGTTAGAGAGGGTTCTCCATCAATTTTGCATCAATCATGCAAAGGGTTCTTTGAGTGTTCATGGTTCTATATGGAACCATTTCCTTTACTGAAGAACCCTTAAAGAACCCTCATTTTAAAGTGTGTACTGATTCCGTTCTGTGGTCGAAATACACTGAGGAGGTGTAGGGACACACTTAGTGGATGAGTGAGAGGAATACAAGAGTAGATTGGCAGAGATATTGCGCTTTGAAGAGTTTGACAGGGTTTAGAGTTTGGGGTTGAAGGAGAAAATGAAGTTTCAGATAAACACAGAAGACGATAATTGATGTGAATGCATACGTTTGTACAGTACAGTAATTTGTACTGATAAATATTAGTATTGTCTATAAAGGATTGCAGTATATCAGTTGTACTGTGGTATTTCCTGAGGCCTGCTTTGAAAGAGAAAATGAGCTCTCAGTTCCACAGTAAGGTCAGAACAATCTCTGCTTTTGTAGAATAAGCTTTAAATTAGGGATTTTTGAGGGCTTTCAATAGAGACTGGGTTAATTGTGCTGAAAATGTGAACTCTGTTTCAGAATCTTGTTAAAGCAATTGAGAAAACCACAGTGAGAGTGGGATGACAGTTGAAAAGATTATCCCTCGTTCAGGGTTACAGGGCAGAGAGAGGAATGCTGTCTACACTGAGAACATGGAGTGCAGGAAAAGAGAAAGCAGTATAGTCGTCTCCTCTTTTGTGTCTAGATACACTAAATATGATGAGTGCGACATGATTTTATGGGTACGTATTAAGCCTGGGTCTGGCTTATACTGTACAGTGACCATTTAGCACATCATTAATACATGATTCAACTTAATTACCAACTCTAAACAGTTACAGCTCCACATAACCAACACTGACCTGGTCAACTACACACATTGGCAAAAAATAAGGCACCAAGAAGTAGTTGTTGGAATGAAATTTTTTGTGTGGATGTAATGGTGATACATGTAAGTGATTATAGTATTAGAGTTACAGGACACATTTAATGGGATAATAACTGTATAACTGAAAGAAGGGTCTAGTACCCTGGATGCGACTTGAGATATGATTGGGCATGGAGGCATAGTTCCATATGCCATGCTGCAGAACATTTGCCCACAAATGTTGAAGCTGGGCCTTTAGATCCTCTACACTCATAGGCAACCAAAGCTGGCATCCCAGCTGGTCCAATAAATGCTCGATTGGCAATAAATCAGAAAAAGACTCATCCTAAAAACCTAAATCATTACTGTGTGTGCTGTGTGTCCTGCTGAAAAATTGGAAGTTTGAATCCCTGCCATCAGAGTCAACACATGTGGCCACAGGATTTCTGCACATATTGCTGAGCTGTTAGTGTCCCTCATATCATTACTGGGGTGACCGACTGGTGTATGCAATGGCTCCCTAACAAGCAGTTGGGGCAGTGTGTCACTTTACAGCAAAGGCAGGATTGAAGTGCTCAACACAAGGCTTCCATCCTCGAAACTGAACATTTTAAGATCCCAAACTTGAATTCATCACTAAATATAATTCTTTCCAGTTCATAACAGTCCACGTTTCTCGTTTACAACACCACTGCCAAAAAAAAGACAATGGTGGACAATTTGTCAAAGTGACTTTCCTGCTTCTTTCAGTCCAGTGATGCACTTCTTCTCTATCTGTCTATCTTTCTCAGTCTGTCAACTGAACCCAAGAGTAGTTTCTGAGAGCCTTTTTTAGGGCAGCGGGGGAAGCAATTTTACACATTCTTGTGCCAAGTCAAATAGTGTGTGTTTGTACGATGAGTGTACAAACACATACAGATAAACAGAGGAACCAGGAAGGTCATTTACATTGAAACTATATACTCTACTTTAGTTATAGAAGGAATTACTCTTAAAAATACAAACAGCCTTTAAAAGAGCATTTAAAGTAGCCTTTTAAAAAACACTTCAAATAATGATTCGTGATAACATTTTTGTAAATGAAACATTTGGGTGTGAAAGACCCAAATGAAATTAATATTCTATACCAATAAAGGTCATTTCTATCCTAGAGGCCAAAAACCATTTAGGAACCCTTATATTTAAGAGCATACATAACACCCAGCATATCAAATAGGGAGCCATTTGAGATTCAGCCTGAGTCTCTACCTCCAGTCCATTTCACTTAATATACACCTTAGCTCCAGAACCCTCCCCACATCCTGCAAGTGACATGCATGCAAGTGGTTCAGCCAGCAGAAAGAGGAGGTGTGAACAGCAGTGGGTTTCAATAGGAATGCCCTACAGCAGCAATGCACACAGAATCTGAATACATCTGCAGAGGATAATACATACAATAATATAGAACATACCCTCGGGGTTCATGCAACATCTATAAATATCAAGTTCAAGTCACGTATTCCAGGAAGAATATGGGTAGTGGGCATTTTGTAATGGAGCCTGATGAAAACAAAACAGAACTGGCTTAAGTATTGAAATGAATGGTCCATAGAAATATCATACTTACACCAATTCCCCCTAAAGTACAGGTAGTAGATCAGCCAAGACATTTTTTCCTGAAGTTTGCTCTTTTAAAGGCTTTTCAAATGGCAAGTGACAATTGTGCACCACAATAGAGCTCTGTGTCACTAAGACTACAAACGTACTATATGTTAATGTATAGAAGGTTCTATGCACTATGGATAAAGCAGAAAGATCCCCAAACCTGGCATATAGTGCATTTCTGTGGTGCAGAACTAGGTAATTCATAAACGAAGTGGTGCTCTATATAGTTGGCATGATCTTCAGTGGTTCGAGTGCTGGACTATTGGTCACAAGGTTATGGGGTTCAGGTCAGATACCTGCTTCCAATAACTGGCCCTTGAACAAAGCCCCTTAACCCTCTCTGCATCATGACCACTCTAGCGTGGCTGACCATTTGTTCTGATCTTGTGTTTCAATGCAGGGATGTTGAAAAAGAGCAGCTTTGTTGTTCTGTAGATGCATAATGACAGTAAAAATATTTAAAGTAAAAAAATTTACTTATGTACTGTATAAGCAATAAATATGATTATATCTCCAAAAAGAATATTTTATATTTATTACATTTAAAGTGAAATATTTCAAGCCATTTTTTTTACTTTTGATCTAATAAACAACTAGGTTATACTTGACATGATTCTCATTGTGGAGACCCCTTCAGCAAGCTAGGGGCCCTTTGCAACTTGCAAAGTTTGTATATAGAAAAAACAGCCTATGGAATGATAGAGGAGCATCTTCAGTATGGGACATGAACTAGTGAAGGACTTGTGTAGGGCCCCCTATTAATGCTTGACGTGACATCAGTTCCACAAGTAGACAAGACTGGAGGGATATTATGCCATGATATGTTGTCTGGACAGCCACCCACAGCTCTGTGGTCTTTGTTGTGTGATGCATTATCCAGTTGCAATACTCCATTTTCCATTGTAGCATGAAGTTAATGAAGGGTTGCAACCAAATATGTTTGGGCACAGCCAATTAAAATACACCCCACACCAGTATGATACTACCACCAGCCTGCACAGTGCCTTGTTGAAAGCTGGGGTTCATGACTTTGTGGGGTCTGTGTGAAACACGAACCCTACCATCAGCTCAAAACAACTGGTACCATGACTCCTCAAACCACAGAACATGCAGTTAACAAACTCTCAAGCCCATGTGAGGTGCTGTGTCCAGTGTTGGGCTGTTAACAGAGGCACTCTGGCACTCTTCTGTTCCCATATCCAGTGGAAACTAAAGAACATTGCACAGAACTGTGGGATATACATGTAGGCCTCCTGCGTTGAATGTGGATGTGATTTTGACCAGACGTTTGACCATTTACACGAACAATTCTAGCCAGATATGGCCACGATTATTGCACGTGTGGGCAGCCACTGCACTGTCCACTGTGTGTGGTAATGCCTTCTGTGATGTGTGACTATTGGAATGTTAAATACCAGCACAATCTCAGAAATAGAATGTCCTGTTCATCTGGCTCGCATTATCGTGAATGAGGAATGGCTCACTTTAGTTTTTTTTTTTTTTCAATTTAATGTCATGTGATCACCATACAGCAGTAAAAAGAGGGCACAAGCTCAAAGTGAATTTAAATGGTCAAATATCATATCCTGTGGGTACCTATGGAAAGACTGTGACCTTACTTAGCATAATCATACCAGAATCTTAGCAGAATCATACTCAGATGCCACAAACAGAGCTTCCAGATAGATGAGGCAGAGAGAGAAGTGAGAAAAGAGGCATATGAAGGGGACAGAACAATGCATTGTTCTGAATGCATTGTATTCTCTGAAAATATGTCCTGTCCAGAGTAGAAACATTATCACCTTAAAGGAAGTAGGAGGTGTGAAAAAATGGAAAACCTCTGTGACATGAGGATGGGATTCGTAAAGTGTAGAACAGAAATAACATTAACTGTCACTGTAGCTGCTCCTCGCCACTCTTGTCTTTAACATACTCTCTAATTCCTAATGACTATTCTTAGCTTTTAATTGCATATGTTACTCTTAGAAAGTGTCTTAGACCAATGAAATGTAGCCATGGATTTCTTCATGTTCAAATGTGCGTTTAGAGCCATTATTGGCATTTGTAGCAAAGAAAAAATGGCAAATCGAAAAGAAAGGTCTTTAAATATTAGAAGCTTGATATTACATTGACACTATTATATCTCACCTTATATACGTATTTCGTATTCAGGAAGAATCCAATCCATTAAATGTATATATTTGAAACAGGAATATGGCTTATTTGCTGGCATTCCTTCCTGTAATGCTGTTTCCTTCATGCACCCTCTGATTCTCAAGATAACAGCAGTGATTCTTATCTGAGTCATGCTGGATGAAATGAGAGGACACACTTACAGCAATCAGAGTCATCCCTCCATTCAAAGCGCCTCTATACTGCTCAAGTCGAGCTTTCTTATAGAATCAGCTCTCTTACTCAGCCCACAGGTTTTCACCAGAGTTCAGGGTACTGGGGTAGCCCTGCAGAAGCATGAATTGGTTCGTGTTGAAGGTGTTTAAAAGGTGTCCAGTATGTGTTAAACTTCTGTCTTTTATTATGTTTGTTATAGTTTCAAAGCAAGTCAACATGAGTCAGAAAACTCTTTTCAATTCAAATCATGACTTTCTTAGGAAAGTTGGTCATTATGCTTTCTGAGTGTTGGAAGTGAAAGATGACACTGATAATGTGGATGGTTATTTTTCTAGGTTGTTTGTGCACAAAACCAACAACACTATATGGACAAAAGTAATGGAACACTTGCTTATTTATTGCTTAATCTGAAATGAAGGGTATTTAAAAAGTTTATCCTACTTTTGTTGAAAAATTTTGGAGCTCTAGATTTTGGAGATTTATGAGCATTGCTTGCAACTCCCCAACTCTTCTCAAAAGTACTGGATGGAGCACCATCAGTCCAGAGAACACCAGTTCGACTGCTCCGCAGCTTAGTGCTGGGGGGCTCTATACCTTTCTATACCTGGCATTACATATGGTGCCAATAGGCTCATGTTTATTTGCTCTAGAGAGTGCTATTCTATTGGCAATACTTCTCTACAAGGACTAGACAAGCTGTGTCAGCAATTGGTGCAACTTAAAGTAAATGAATGCTTTCACTAGAAGGGGTGTCCACAAACATTTGAGCATATAGTGTCCAAAAACAGAAAAGAAATACTGTGTTTAATAACGATATGACGAAGTGTGCTTAATAGGAGCAGAGGCATGAAGTAGCAAAGTACATTGTTTGGTTATAGTTTGACTTTAAACAACAAATGTTTTTAGATGGTTTTTTTTCCAGCTTTATCCAGAGTGTCAGTAATTCTGAACACCACTGTACATAGTAATATATGTGCACATACAGTAATTCATACATATCTGTAACGTTTTTCAAGGTAAATGATCTAATATGACTAAAAGAAGATGGTTTTTCAGAGAACACGACAGCGGGGAAAATAAACTTTTAAAACTGTATTTTTCACCTGCATGAAAAGAAATTTGATTAAGTTGTAATATTTTAATAGCAAAATGAATAGTTTGAAAAACACCTGCTTTCACTGACATTTTAGATAGAATATATAAATAAATAAAGCCTCTTATAATTGTGGAACCATTGTTGCTTTACATTCTCTCTCTCTCTCTCTCTCTCTCTCTCTCTCTCTCTCTCTCTCTCTCTGTGTGTGTGTGTGTGTGTGTGTGTGTGTGTGTGTGTGTGTGTGTGTGCGTGTGTGTGTGTGTGTGTGTGCTCATGCCTTGCCAAATGATTGTAATTCAGCCAGTATCTATGCTGCATTCTGGTGGAGTGTGCTGGCAGACCATACTATGTTTCATGGTAAAAATCTGGAGCAGTAGCAAACTGAATGTTCCCTGCTGACTGTCCTGGCGGGTTTTCTGCTTGGCAAGCTGGACAGTGGGGGTGTTGCTTCACAGGACATGCCTATTATGACCACTCAAGTCATGTGTCATCATTTTGGTGACATAATGCATGTTTACAATGACAGTGCAGCCTCTGTGGCAGCTTCACAGTTCCATTAGTCTCACAGTAGAATGTACTCCAAACTATCAGAAAACACTTGGCCATCCCCAGGCACCTTTGACAGGTTATTTTGCCCTCTTGATGGTACTGTCACTGGCCTGTCATTACAGCCACGTTGAAAGTAGAGCCAAGGGGACCATGACTGATGGAATTAGAGATGGACATTGGTTCTCTGGGGGGCTCTCACTCATATGCAGTCTGTTCAAAACAGTGATTTCCCTGATGACTTCAAACAGCATGAGGAAATCAAACAAGCATCATTTTATTTACCAAATGTAATGCAGCTTTTTTAATAACAGAGGGAAAAATCTATCAGTACTCGTCCAAATTGATGGAGCACATTAGAGTTTTATGTTATGAGCTGATGTTCTAATGGTTCATTAGAAAGGATATGAACATTCTAAGGGACACTTTATTGAACCACCGAGGAGATATTTCTAATAATTAGCAGCCCAAGCACCAAATATGCTGGAAACATAATGTTTTGTTCAGACTTTACTTGTCTATATTTCTACTACACATGCTTATTGGATAAGATGCTAAAACATTGTAATAGTGCACTAATGGTACTCTAATGGCAGTCTAATGGCACAATCTGTACCCTGCTGAAAGATTGGGGTTTAACTGATTAGAATGCAAAAAGCCTCTACATCAGTGTTTCATCTTTCCTTCCATACTCTTCCCTATAACACCATTATTCTCCACTAGGTTCTAGCGTATTCATTACACCGCTTCCAATGAGGACCTGTCCTGTTCTGCAATGACAGCCCGTCAAGCAAGACCAAACATCTAGTTGTAGTTGCTCAGCAGTCTAAAGCGCTTCCACTATGATCTTGGGTCATACTGCTTGCCGTTGGCAGCCCGAATCTGAGAGAGCAAAAATTGCCCATTGTCAGGTGTGAGCAGACAGGACAAGGACGAGGGTGTGGAGGCAAATGCAGGGGAAGGTGATTTAATAAATAAAGAAAAACAAAGCTTGGACACAAACAAACCAGGGAATACTAACTAACACTGAATAAAACAAAACAAGCTACAAACAAAACAGGAGGTAACAATACTAAGATACAGGGAAGGGAACAAAGTAAACTAGCAACAAACCAACAGAAACAAAACACTAACTGTGGTAACAAACACAGTAGGTAACAAAAGGACTGACAAAGACAGACTGAAACAAAGGGTCTAAAATACAACATGACATAGACAACACCTGGGACATGATAACGAGGGGGCAGGGTTACAAATCAGACACAGATGGGAATGGGCGGAGCAAGGGAGGAGACAAGGACAAAAACAAACAACTCATGTGCTTAGGAGCACATGGAGGAAACAACAACATCCAGACAGGAAGACAGAGGTAAACTGAACTGACAGAGGCCAGACATGACACCCATGCTCTCTGCGGGTGGGTAGGTGGCACTCCTCTCCGCTCTTGTGTCAGAGCTGGGGACCCAGTACTTTCCTCTGAGCAAATTGGCTCCCCAGTTCAAAAAGTTGCAGCGACAGAATTTACATGTAGCAGAGGAGTCCTTAAGACTACTAGAGTCAGAAGCATCCTAATTTGCTGTGGAGTGACACACTGCCCCCACTGCTGGTGTGACGATCTGGGTAGCAATGGCATATGACAGTCGGTCACCCTTAATAGTCATATGAGGGACACTAAAAGCTCAGTGATGTGTGAATGACATCCTGCAGCCATGTGTTGCCATTCATTGCAGGGCTTCCAACTGCATTTCTTCATCAGGATAATGCTCACACTGAGCAAAAGTTGCAAGATTTTTCAAGCATTTATAGGACCAGCTGCAACAGAGGGCAACTGTGCTGCAGGATGCCATATGGCCATGTCTCATCTCATATCTAGGCTCCAGTGGCCCAACAGGTTATTAGAGCCTCTTTTCTATTGTACATTTTCCCCCAATAAAAGTATCTTTTCACTCTAATAATGTAATCACTTATATCATCATTACAATCACACATAGAAAGCTTCACTACATTCTAACAACTCCAGCTTAGTGCATTATTTTGTTTTGTTAATGAGTGGATCCCTGAAATGGTAACTTTATCAAAGAGAAAAAATATTAATTTTGCTCCATTTCTATTGATCATAAATAATTATACCATATTGATCTGTTCAATTTCCACTAGCAGCTCAATTGATTTTGGATTAATGAAGGATAGATCAGATTAACCAGCCTAGCCAGGGAAGGCTTTCTGCTAGATTGTGAAGCATTGCTGTGAGGATCTGATTGCATTCAATAGCAAGAGTGTTCATGAGGACAGGATGTTGGATGATCGCCACCCCACCTCATCTTCAGCTCCCCAACTTATGCCAGGCGCATGATATTTCCAGGGAACGTAGCTCCGCTGCACCACAGCTCAATTATACCCACCTAGCCCACGCCTGACATTAGGTTCAAGTTTGTTTATCTGCTCTAGAGACTCTATTGGCAAAACTTCTCTATGGAGTCTAGACAAGCTGTGTCAGCGATAGGAGCAACTGAATGCATTCAGTAGAAGTGTTCACAAACATTTAGACATAAAGTGCACTTTTTTTCCTTTAAATATTCTGAAACGGCTATGCAGATAGATAGATAGATAGATAGATAGATAGATAGATAGATAGATAGATAGATAGATAGATAGATAGATAGATAGATAGATGGATGGATGGATGGATGGATGGGTGGGTGGATGGATGGGTAGGTAGGTAGGTAGATAGACAGACAGACAGACAGACAGACAGACAGACAGACAGATAGATAGATAGATAGATAGATAGATAGATAGATACCATTATTTCTATTCATATTTCTATTCAAAACCATGTTTTGTTCTGTTCATAAGCGCTGCAATATCACCTGGGCACCCAACCTCAGTCTCAACCATAGAAATAAAACGTTCAGTCTATTTTCACCACATTCTAAAAAAAGACCCCAATGTGTAGAGTGTGTATGTGTGTGTGCATCTGTGTACTATCAGACCTGTTTATGGATGCTTTCTGAATCTGAGTTTTTCCTATAAATGCCTCTGGACGAGCAGCATCCCCCTCATAGGCATGAGCTATGTCTGAGGATTCTTATACATCACTGAGGGGTATTACTCTTCCTCTCCAGGAATGCGTGCCCCACCTCAGCTGGATAGTTTTTCCACCTTAGTCAACATGATTGAACACAGCAGTTAAATGTCAAGCTCTTTTTAAAACAGGTGCATATGAAGAGGGAAAATGCTCAGCTGTGAAAATCAATGGGTTTCCAGGACTGGAGCTGAGAACCCCTTTACTATTCTCTTCATCATCGTGTTACAGCAAGCAAGTGAGTGAATGAATGAGTGAGTGAGTGCGTGATTGAGTGAGTGAGTGAGTGAGTGAGTGAGTGAGTGAGTGAGTGAGTGAGTGAGTGAGTGAGTGAGTGAGTGAGGTGGTTAGTTAGTTCATTTCTTTCATGCTTCTCTTTCTATGCTGGTGTAACAAAATCCTTGAGGAACTTTTGTAGGTTGTTCAGTTTGAAGCTACAGAGGAACCTCTTAAGGTGCTTCAGGAAACCTTCAAGAACCTTGGCCTTTTATTGAACGTTCCTTGAAGCACCATAATGGGTTCTTCCACAGCTTCAGTTTAAAATTTCTACCTTTAATTTTATTCTCTACTTTTAACAGTGTAGAATGTTCTGGTCTTTAGAAACAATCCACTAACACTTAGTGGCCTAGACCTTTTTAATGTGTTTTTCCCCATGTTTTTTGACATTGTACCGTTATTTGCAATAACAGTAATTATATGAGACAGTTTATGTCTCATGCCATCTTTATGGAAGACCTTTGGTTTCCCAAATATGTATAACAGAAGTTTACTATCTTCGTGAATGTGGACAGATTTTTATCACTATGGCCAATATTTCAGGTAATAAACTGTTTTACTATACTGGATTTCACTAAGAGTGGCAGCTTATGAATATTATTATTATTATTATTATTATTATTATTATTATTATTATTATTATTATTATTATTATTATTATTATTATAAAATCATCAAAATAATGCATTACCTGCAGATGCTTCACTGCTTCACTGCATGACATTATTATTAGAAATAATAGGTTCTGTGGTTTCTAACCATATGTGTTCTGTGCTGGTGTGTGAAGGCATTCCTGAGTTATAAAGCTGAGAAACTGTGATTTTGCTCCTACTGTGAGGGCAATAATAATAATAATAATAATAATAATAATAATAATAATAATAATAATGATACTGAGAATAATTCACTTGACAAGAATGAAACTTGGTGGGTGAGTTTGACCTTGTGAGACGTGCCAGAGATTCAAGTTTCACCCTCAGTCACTCATGTGAAATGAACAAGAACAGGCATTTTTGTTGTACCTGACTGATTATATAAGGTTGTCCCATTGGGCATGCTTTCCATCCTGACTCATACTGTTCTGTTGGTAGCATTTTAAGTATGCCTGAGAAAATAGTTTAAAAGCAATTAGAGCAGTTGAATGAATTTGAGAGAAGTTGCATCAGGCTCCTGGAAGCAAGATTGTCTTACTGATGTATTGTGGACCACACATTCAAGTGGACATTATTGTAGCATGTTGTCAGCAGCAGTGGATAGAAGAAGCAACAGGAATATGTGAGATTTACACAAACCACATAGAGGTAGAACTAATGCACAGAGAGAACCAAAAGACACGACTGCAGATATTCAGTATGCAGTTATGCCCTCCATAAGTCATCCTGTTAGTGTCATTGGCAAACAGCTGAATGCTGCAGGACTGCATACATGCAGACAGTTATGATGACAGACCTTAACACCACATCATCACCAAAGACTGCAATTGCCAGATTGTTATATAATCACTCAGAATGGCAACAGGTCACCTTCAGTAATGAGTGCCTCTTCTGTCTTGGTGGAGATGATCAACAAATATGCTATTGGACATGCTATCAACACTCCACTCCTACTGCAAAATCAGCTGGACCTTCATAGGATGGATTATCACACCATTAGGAACCTCTACAACTCTATTCGGAGATGTCTGGCATGTTGAATATACCCAATAACATACTGACACTACTTCTGTATGTGTAGCTCAATAAATATTACCCATTCACTGAGATCCTGTAGAAGAAAGTTAGCAAGGACACAACAGTGAGGTCAACTGTCAAATAAAAGTTGAGTTTGGACTCAACAAGGTTCTTGTCTGAAGTGTATGTCTTAAGAATCACTGCTGTCCTCTTGTAAACACCAGACACAGTCTGCACTTCATCAGTCATAAATGTCTCTTACTCTCCTACCCTGTAACTCTCTTTCTAATCCTCTCATCCTCAAGTTCTATCTCACCCTGCCTCTCTCTCCATCTTCTCTCATTTTAAGGACAAACAGTGAACATATGGATAGAGGTAGGGCACCTTTATAAAAGACAGCTTGTGATCCTCCCCGGAGGATTTATTTTTATATTTAGTAACTGATTAGCAATGATTATGGCTTATTTTTTTGCATTGTTTTATTTAGATCTTTTAAAAGAGGCATATGGCACACACAAACACACACACACGCACATTAATGTTGTGTGATATATCACCATTAATCAACAAAAATAGTCTTGAAATTTGCTAATTTAAAACATGAACAAAAACATTTTCACAATATTTTACATTAAAGATTAACATTATCCAATGTGAGAAAGGCCATTATTGCTTAGAAGTTACCTTGCGTTCCTCATGGACTATTACATGCCTTGCTCTTGGTGTGAACTTAAGGCCCATTTATATATAGATTATATATACTATGCCACATACTTCCTTCATATACACATACTTATGGCACTCATAGCTATATAATGTTGGATAATTTTCCTTGATAAATAAATTGGCTAGTATAATATTTTTGCTGTATTTGTTTGATTAGGTTCTCCTTGTCTATTTTACATAGAAAGTTTCAAATCTATGCAGAAATACAGTATATAGCATAGTATATAGTACAGAGTAGTATAGCATAGTATAGTGTATATATATGTAGTATAGCAAGAATATATAGTGCAGTATATAGTATAGTATATGGTATAGTATAGTATAGTATGTAGTGTGTATATGTGGTATAGTATGTATATAGTGATATGTAGTAGTATAGCATAGTAGCATAGTATAGTGTAGTGTATATAGTATAGTATATGTAGTATAGTATAGTATAGTGTAGTATAGCATAGTGTATGTAGCATACAATGTAGTACAGTGTAGCATAGTATAGTGAGTATAGTATATAGTATGCAGTGTAGTAGTATAGCATAGCATAGCATAGTGTAGTATAGCATAGCGTAGCATAGTATAGTGTAGTATAGCAGTAGCAGTGTAGTATAGTATATGTAGTATAGTATAGTAGTAGCATATATAGTGCAGCATAGTGCAGTATAGCAGTGCAGTGTATAGCATAGTATAGTATAGTATACTGTAGTGTTGTATATAGTATATTATACTGTAGTACAGTGTAGTGTAGTATAGTACAGTTTATATTATTATTGTAGCATAGTGAGTATAGTATGTAGTAGCAGTATAGGCAAAGTGTAGCATAGCATAGCATAGTGTAGTATATATATAGTGTAGTATAGTGCAGTATAGCAAAGTAGCAGTGTAGCATAGCATAGTACAAGTGTAGCAGGCAGCATAGCAGTATATGGTATGTAGTATATATACAATACAGTAGATATGTAAAGACAGAGCAGTGTAGTATAGTGTAGCAGTAGTGTAGTATAGTATTGTAGTGCAGTAGTGTAGTATTGTAGTGTAGTGTAGTATTGTAGTGTAGTGTAGTAGTATAGTACAGTGTAGTATAAAGTGTAGTATAGTATAGTGTAGTGTAGTATAGCATAGTGTAGTATAGTGTAGTGTGTAGTATAGTATAGTGGTATAGTATGGTATAGTAGTATAGTATATGTATATAGTGTAGTATAGTATAGTATAGTAGTATAGTATAGTATAGTATAGTATAGTATAGCATGTTCGGAAGGGTTATTAACTTCCAAACACCACTGTGGATACTACTGGGAAACAAGTGTTGGTTAGACTGTTGTCCATTGGTGGTTTCAAGCATCTAACTCAAGAATTTCTGACCAAAACCTAATATTAAAAATTGAGTATGATTACAATACTTTGAGTTTAAATACAAGCACATTTATTTTTAGTACCTAGAAATCATTAGGCCTTCTTACAAGACCAAGAAGACCCTTAGGTTTCCCAACTGGAGAAAACACAAGTGAATGGAGCATAGAAAGGTCAATTAGCTCTCTTCTAGCCCCACACCATTCTTCAGAATCATGCTCCAGTAAGCTCTCCTCTTTCTTTGTTTCTCTTTCAAGGAAGGATTTTGCTACCACAATTTTTGCTTATTAACCAGTCCCGCAATTGTTCTTCCATACTTTGCATAAAGCCTTTTTGTTTTTATTTACAGCATTGAGAAAGAACATGCTCTTATTTATGATTTATTACTACAGTTTATGTTGCACAATGACTTTGAAAATGAATTACAGTAATAACAAACAATACAAATACAAAGCATGAGAACTTTTAAAGAAGGATTTAGCCAATTGGCTTTGCTTTTAAATTATAATCAACTCCAAATTACCTTCAGCAAATTGAATTCCTTTGATTTAACTGAGTGTAAAAGCTCTAATATCAAGTTCTGATGTCTATCATATGCATGAGGAAACTGTTTCTATAGCTTGTGACAATGCATGTTAAGCTTTAACCCTTTAATACCAGGTAGAGTAAGTCACCAGGACTGTGAAAGGTGGAGGATTCTGCAGGGAGCTGCAATGGTGCATTGTAACCTCATTTGCTGAATTTTCACGACTGGTCCTTCAAGTTAAAGTATAAATTACAGGCATTATACACGCATGGTCAAGCTACATGTCCTGCACCAAATGAGGTGGTAATATGATTAATCCTCCTTGAGCCTGAATTCCCATTTGTTAACCTGCTAAAGGGCCTTCAGAATCATTTCTAACTCAAATACCTATGCAATTATATTTTTCCATGCCCTCTTCATTGCCATGGAGACAAGACTGTTCCTTCAGGGGTTTGAGTATGAAATATGCCTTTAATTTTCATTCACCTCTTCTCTCCGAGCTGCAGCATGATTCATATCCCCGAGATCCAGAATCTATTACAGTTTGTTTAAAAAGTGCTCCTGGGGGAACACGTTCCATACTCAGTCACTTTGGGGATTGGGAGAACAATACAATATAGAATAAATGAGGATATATGCACAAATCATGTGTCTTGTTCACTTAAGGGCTTTGGATTTAAGAGGCTCATTCCATATCACTTATCAATCTTAAACATGTCATCACATTATATGTAAGCACATTAGAATGGACAAATTGTGTGCATGGCATTATATCATTTATGCTTCTGTGCAATGTCCAAAACAAATACGTGCACACTTGAGTTGTATTCAGTGAGTAAGTGCAGTGTACCTCTCAGTTTAACTGTGTATTGACAGACACAACACTGAACTGTCATTGATTTGGGATGAGTAATGAACAGATAAGAATCAGTGTCCTTCTGAAATTCAAATATCACAGTTTTTAATCTTAACTCACTGATCAATAGATGTCTAAACAATTTGGAATGTTCTCCAAAAATGTAACATTACTTTCCATAACACACAGTGGAGGTAGTACAGCAGAAGTGAACCATCATGTTTAACCCATCTGTGGCATTGAACACACACATTAGTGATTAGGGCAGTGAGAATACACACTTGGAGTAGTTAGCAGCCACCCCAACACCCAGGGCCTGTTTACAACTGGCATGAACCTGCATTTTCTATCCAGATATTATCAGGAAATATCAGATTCTGTTTCCACTTGTCACTGAAATGCGTCCCCAATGTGACATTTTTACTTCTCCGTGTTAAAAAAAAGTTATTACCACATATTGATTTTGGATCACAAAATAGCTCACTCTGTAATACTGCACTACATATCCCAATACATAAGCACAAACACTAAATGTGCACAAGCAGACACCCAAACACAAAGTGGGGGGTGAGAGGCAGAGAGAGAGGCCAAGCCAAAATCCACATCTTTTCCACTGATGTATTTGTGTTTGTATCATGGAGTACGATTATAGAAAATGCACTCCATTTACATTTGTATTTCATGTGGATGGGATCCATCTCTGACCACCTCTAAATGTGGTTTGATGGATCCGATTGTAATCCAAACACAATGCATCTTCGGAGTGTGCATCTTCTTGGCTTTTTAATAAGACAACTGAAAATTCAAACGAGATCTGATCACCAAAAACACACATTAATGCCAGGTGTAAACAGTGAGTTTAGAGTACCTCAGTCAGTAGTGGGCCACTGTCTTTGAAAGAACCCATTCCAGGGAGCCCAGCCCTTCATAAAGAAAAGAATTTTGCGGCTCTTGCTGCCATCTCAGTTTGTTGTGTTACCACACTGGGCACCCTGTGGTACCTGTCTCCACCACTCTAAACCCAACTCCCTATTAGTTGTCCAGGGATGGCAAATGCATATTTGTTTTGATGATCCACAGAAAGTGAATTTTCCACGGCCTTTCAAATCTGCCGCTAAGGGCTTTTACATTGCAGCTTTAAAGCTTCCCAGACCTACTACCAAAGTGACTGTACATCATGGGTGTCCAACTGGATTCTCAAAGGGCCATGTGGCTGCACATGTTCATTCTAAATCATCAGCAGCAACACCTGATTCCACTTGTTTAATCAGTTGGCCAGTCTTCCCACAACTGATCACATGCTTCCATTTAAATGGAATGAAAACCTGCGCCCAAACAGGCCTTTGCAGATCAGGTTTGACAGCCCTGTTCAACATTGTGATCCAGAAGTGAAAGTGATTTCTCTGTCCAACCACAAGTAGGACTCTATGTAACAGCTCAAATGTTTTCCATGCTGATGTCACTCTATATTGCAGTTGAGATGTTTCCAATACTTTCTTACATGTCATGGCTCAGATGTTTCACAGGTCCATATTTTCCTAGACCTGCTCCCAAAGTTACTCACATTGGGGCCCAGATGTTTCCTGGGCCCACTGCAGAAGTTACGCTATAACAGCTTGAATGTTTTCCATGTCCACAACTACTGAGTATATTGCAGGTCTCATGCTTCTGTTCAGTCTTGTTTCCATTCTGTTTCTTGTCTCTGCCCTAGCTCCACCCTGTCATCATTGTTCCCACCTTTGCATCCTTTGTAGCCATGCACTCTCGTTATCTTCTCCAGGTGTGTCTAGTCTCTGTTTGTATGAGTAGCTGTTTGTTTCAATGTGTCTTAGTCCGTCACAACCATATAAATAGGCTTGCTGCTGTCACATGCTTTCTTATTTAGCTTTTTTACTCCTGTTCTGTTTTGTTACATTTTGTTTTCCATTTGTCTGTTTGGTTTCTGGGTTTGTTTGTTTGTTTGTTTGTTTGTTTGTTTGTTTGTTTGTTTGTTTGTTAGGTTGTTGTTTTTTGTATGTTTTTTTTCTTAAGTTCCTGAATCTCTTTCTTGTATTTTTGGTTTGTTGTTGTTTATAAATCCCTTTCACTTGCTATATGTTCCACTTGGAGACGTTAGCAGCAGGATGTTTCCCAGCCTAACCACTGAAAGGACACATTAGCACATAAGTTTCCTGGGTCCACCACTGGAGTGGCTCTACATCACAGCACAGATGTTTATTGGCCTGCTGCCTGAGTGACTATACACTGTGTTTTCAAAACTTCACTGGAGTCAACGGAATGACTCTACATCTCAGCTCAGATGTTTCCCAGACCCATCACTGGAGTGACTCTACATTATGGGTCCAAGGCAGGGTAGCAGTTTAATTTGACTTGTTTAGTATATTCAGACCTGTAAAATAATATGCTCTCATTGAAGTTTGTGTTTGAGCATTGTAGTAAAAATGGAACAAAAATATACTGGGCAGTGTTTGAGATGGAGACTTATCACTGTTTCAGGTTGCACGGCACCTCTATTGGCCTAAGGCCAGATTCCCCTGAGGAAGTGGAAGAAGCATGAGGAAGGAAGAGCAGTGATGAAGAGGGGTCTGTATGCCAGGTTATTGGCTGGCATTAAACAGTGGGTAAGCAGCAGTGCACTGCATGGTGGGGTGAGCTGCCATCCTCAGAGGAAAAACAAGTGTGAGCATGGGGTGTGACTGGCACTGGCATGGGTTTGAGGTTAGAGAGAGAGAGAGAGAGAGAGAGAGAGAGAGAGAGAGAGAGAGAGAGAGGAGAGGAGAGAGAGAGAGAGAGAAAGAAAGAAAGAAAAGAAAGAAAGAAAGAAAGAAAGAAAGAAAGAAAGCAGTAAAAATAGGTGGAGATCTGGCTGTGTGGGTGTGTGTGATGTTTCTTTATCTCCCATTTCAAGATGGTGGAACTGTGGGGAAAGGTTACAGTGTTGGTGGCTATACTCTCTCTCTCTACATCCACACTAGGAATGCAGCAGCAGTAAAGCTGCAATAACTTGTCTTTACAGTTTATACAGTTTATAACTATCATACCGCTCACATAACTGCTTACTATTATTCTCTAAAGAAACAGACACAGTCAGTCAGCCTAGACGTTGAGCTTCTTTCATTCAGAACAGGAGACACTAGCTAACGTTACTAACAAACACGGCACATTGACGGTCACCAATTGAGTTCTCATAAGTACACATGGAGAAGATCATTTTAATGTCTTATGGAAAAATTATGTTTTGAGGAAATTGATGGTGGCATATATCCAGTTAGGATACATAACTGAATAAATCCATCTGGGTATAATTTATTATGCAAAACAAATGTATAAGTCATTGACAGGTGATAGTAAAAGGTTTTGCGCACTCATTTCTGAGGTATTCAATGTCAAGCCTGTTCTATAATGAGCTTGAATGACCTTCTTCAATCATCCTCCAATCGTGTTGTGAGCTTCAGGGAGAGATGGCATCCCCTCAACAACAGCTTTTATTTTCTACTCAGTACTTGAGTATGTTTTACTCCTCAGTACTCATTACTACTGTTCAGTACTCAGTACTGTACTATGTATCTGCTTTCCTCTTCAGTACTGAGTATTTAACTCTTGATGGGCTCCTCAGTACTCAGTACTTGCATTTGCTTTAACCCAGTACCATTATTATTGTACACTTGTATATGCTTTACTTTTCTGTGCTATATCTTCTTTTTTCGGCTGCTCTGTTTAAGGGTTGCCGCAGCGGATCATCATATTTATGATCCGCATTATAGTTTTGGCACATGTTTTATGCCGGATACCCTTCTTGAAGCAACCCTCACCATTTATCCAGGCTTGGGACCAGCACCAGAAGTGCACCAACTACACCCGTAATGGCTGATACCTGGTTTACTCTTCTGTACTATATATATACAGTGGTGTGTGTATACACACTGTACTCAATGCTGTACCATGTACTTTCTTCTTTACTACTCATTTACTACACCTTTGTATCTGCTTCACTCCTCAATACTTAATTTGTATATTCAGTACTCAGTATTACATTCTGTATCTGATTTACTCCTCAGGACTCAATGCTTAACTCTTGTATATGCTTCATTATTCAGTACTCAGTACTGTACTCAGCATCTGCTTTACCCCTTAGTACTCAGCGCTTAACTTTAACAGCTTTACAATTTTTTAATGATTTTTTTTTTTTTACACAAACTTATTTATTACTTACACAAACTTATTTATTAATATAGGGCTTTTATTTGTAGGACAGAAAGTTCAGATCTTATGAGCTAGTTTGAAGAAGAAAGTTTGGATCCAGCTCATCTGTTCCTGCACAATTTGTCTCCTTCATCCTCTAGTCTCTGTTCAGTGCTCACAGGACACTGCCCACAGGACACTGCCCTCCGGAAGCTGTTCACAGAACACTGTGAGCTGGATGTTTCTGGTTGGTGGACACAGCAACTCCCCACCTGCTCCCTGGGCACCATGGATTGGGCTACCCACTGTTCTTGGCACATGTGATCACTGCCCCTTAGTGTGTGAATTCATTAGTGTGTATGTCTGTATCACTGTGTGGATGGGTTAAATGCTGAGGACAAATTTCCTGGTGTGCAAAAACACAGTGGTCTATGAGCACCTTAACCTTTACCTTCACTGGACTGACTATATATGACAGTTTAACTTTGAATTAAATTATGAACAAAAATGAATTTTCATGATATTATAATTTGTTGAGATATATGTCACCCTTATTATAATAATCAAACAATGTATATTAACAGAAACATGGGCACCATCATTTTTTTGTAAGCAGAAAAGATCTCAATCTATTTGCAACTGTTCTTTAACTTTCATTTTATTTAGCTTCTTTTTGGGCTCAAATAAACAAAAGCAGCTCATTCAAACTACAAATAAAATCAACGCTCAATGAAACATGGTTTATGTGAATTACTGTTTGATAAAACATGTAGTAATTCTTTAGAGAGAGAGAGTAGAGAGTGTGTGTGTGTGTGTGTGTGTGTGTGTGTGTGTGTGTGTGTGTGTGTGTGTGTGTGTGTGTAAAACTGAAAATCGAGGAAGTATTGATTATGTTTCCGGACTTCAGGGGATAAACCCATTGGTGGATGAAGAGAGAAAAATGATAGTTATTCCCTTTCTACCTCGTCCCTGGAGACCCTCCTCTGTTAATCTCTCTCTCTCTCTCTCTCTCTCTCTCCCTTCATTTTCTCACCCTCAAGAAAACCATCAGTCACTATTGTCATAAACTACATCCCCATCATCCCCATCGTCATCATCTTCTACATCACTACCATCATCATGACCATCATCTGCTCCGTCCGCTGCATATCCTCAAACTGTCCCTTTAATCAGCCGTTGGCAGGCTGGGCTAGATTACAGAGCTGGTGAGGTGCACCTGTGTCCTGGGCATGATGCTCAGAATGAGAAATGCAGCATGGCGGGACAGACCACTTCTGCAGACTGATGAGAACAACAGTCACTGAACTAAAGTGTTTAAGGGGTGAAAGGTCTAACTGTGGTTAAGTCACTGAAATGTACAGCCTTGAGTGCCTTATTATTTTCATTAGTTTCCTGAAAGAACAATGTGCCACTGAAATAACTTCTGCTTCCATCTGCTGCATTCTTACCAATAAAATGGTCCTTAGATGTTCCACCTTGTAGATGTAAAGTTGGAGACTACCGAAGTTTGTAAACACTGTGTCTATTTACTGTCCACTCTATTAGGATATTTTACATAGTTGCTCCACCTTGTAGATGTACAGTAGCAAAAAAAAAGCTCCTAGCTCCTCTAGTCCATCATCAATGCTCATATGCCATTGCCCACATGACGTTGATATTTTTGGCTGGTGAACTATTCTCAGTCCAGCAGGGACACTGGGGGGTTTAAATACTCCAGCAGCATTGCTGCGTAAAAAGCTAAAAAAAAAAACCCATTATATCACAATATGTAAAGATAGTTTGAGGCAGATTTCAGATTTTAACTCAGCACAACACCCCCACCCCCCCATTGCCCAGACAAACAGCCGTATACTTGAATTTGTTGACAAATGAAAGTAAAAGAAGCACGTGGACTGATTTTGTAGAATGATATTACAGAATTTTACACAAATATGATTCAGATTATTCATAGCTATGCAGTTCTAGGGGGTAGTCTCATGCAGCTCTGTCAATGTTCCATAGTGTAGCAGCAGTGATGTAGACTGGGAATGAGAGAGACAGCATTCTCCCTATTACAGTCAGTGGAGTGAAGCTGCTTAAAGGTAAAATGAAAATATAGTTTTAATTAATCATTAAACCAATTGAAAGCCTCACAATCAAAACTTTAACTGATTTTGCAATTCTTTTTATATTATTATTATTATTATTATTATTATTATTATTATTATTATTAATAATAACTTATTATGGAATTATTAATTTATTATTATTATTATTTATTATTATTATTATGGAATTATTATTTACTCATGTAAATTCAGGACATTGTCCTCATATTAATTTCTAAGTGTATAAGTTTAAGATTGTCATGTCTGTCATTTGTCAGTCCTGTTCACTTGCCCTTTTGTTATCATGTCCCAGGTGTGATTAATGTTGTCCTGTATTTAAGACCCTTCGTCTCACTCTGTCTTCATCAGTCCTTTGCTGATGATTGTTGATTTCAGTCCTTGATAGTGACGTCTTCATCGCCATTGTTGTCGTCGTTGATGTACTTGTGATAGTTGTGACATGGTTTGTTTGTTTACCTTGCATTTTGTTTACTAGAACTTGTCTGTGGTCCTTTTGTTTTGTATCTTGTTTCATGTATTAAATCCTCCACCCCAGCATTTACCTCCGCTTCCCTAGTCTTCGTCATCATCTGTTCAGCTGTTCATCATCTGTCATCATCTGTTCATCTGTTCATTATTCTGACAAAGGTTAAGATCTGAAAATCTGCACTTTGCAGGCAGTTACGCGCAGGTTTCATAACTCAGGATCAGTGTACAGACCTACAGACATGATGCACATATTATAACAAACTATTGTTGATATCTGTCAAGTGTTTTGAAGGTCTTGTTTATAAATACCATCGTCAAATTAATCACCTCAAACCTAAACGATTTCATTTTCAGACCACAATCACTCTAGATGATCAATGTCCAACAGGAGTTCTGAGAAATAAAGTGTTTTTATTCCTTATAAGCAAAAACAAATGTATGTTCAGGTAAAATGTTTTCAAAACATGGTCAAATTCATACAAATATTTCAATTCTGTAAACATTAACATCCCAAATGCAGAAACAATTGAGAAGACTAGGATCTCCTGAAAATAATATCTGGTATGTGTCACTGTCACCTACAAATAAAAGAACGCGAATCTATGAAAACCTCCAACAAAATTTGTCTAGGGTTCGTAAGGTTAATTAAAAAAAAAAGTTTTTTTTCCTCCAACTTGAAATATAGCTGTAATATTCCAGGAACCCTTTTTTATTTTATATCCCTTTGAAATAATGATTTGTTTAAAGGGAAGATAAAACTTGAGCCCAAAGTCTACTTCATTAAAGTGTTTTGCTATGAACTTTGGAATATTCCTCTGAGGTTGTTTCTGAAAGGGATGATATTTGCATCGCAACTTCAAGTGAAACTAAGAGAGAGAGTTATGAGAGTATTCATAACCTTATAGCTACACATTCCTGTTTCATTTTGTCTTCTAGATATATCTGTCTTCTTACTATTGATAATACCATAAAATTCAATAGCTACAGCCCTAAAAATTCAAATGTGGCTTTAATTTAATGGCGTTTTCCCTGGCTGCAGACTCTCTCTCTCATAAACGTACATCACATACACAAACACACACACACACACAAAGGACACAGATGCAATAATGCTGAATTCATAACAAAAGTATAAAACATCTCCAGCTATATAAAAAGGCTCAATCCCATATCCAGCCCCTCCCCCCTTATTCTGCAGATAACAATCAGAAATAGATAAAGCTTATGAAATGTTTACATTACAAAACAAGGCACTACTTTGATATTACCAACATGAATTCATTCTGAGAGGGGTTGAACTGAGCACAAATGGTGTGTAAATGTGAAGCTATAGCCTTCATTGAATAAACTGCCAGAATAAGCAGTAATCCACAAGCACATTAGTGATTTTGCCATGGTTAAACTCAAAACGTACATTAAATATTGTTAAAATAGACCTACTGGGGCCTGCAACAAAATGTCATTGTCTGTCGTTAGCTAAATTTTTTTTTTTTAATAATTTTTGCCATTTTTCCAATTTTTCACCCCTACTAATTTAGACGCCACTCCCCTAAGTAGCCTCCCACATTACATCTTTTCGACGCTGCAGGAGGGATTCACTATAATTACTCAGAGTCATGTGGACGAGTAGCTCACCACTTTCAACTGCCATTTGTATCGCACGGGCAGCCATCACACTTAGAGGAGAACGCCGGATCCACAATGAACAGCAGATGCCCGCCGACCAGCAGCGCACTTGTGAGATGTGGGAAGAGCACCATCTACCCCCCACCCCAGGGAGAGCAAGCCAATTCTCCTCTGGACCCCGGCTGCCGGTGGTGAGCAGCATGGACCTGGATTCAAACCGGCGACCACAGGATCACCAGTCAACAATGTGTTTAGTTGGACCAGTGAACCCAACCCACAACATTGCTAGTCCTCTAGGTTCAAGTTAGCAACTTTATGAGCCCAGGTGAAGCGTTGTATCTGTTATCATGGCGTTAACAGAGGCATTCTGTTTGGTAGAATGTTAGATGGCTTTTATGCTCCTATTTCCAATAGAAGCTGAAAATGCTGTACTCACCTGCAGGGTATGTGGGGTCTCCTGCACTGAATGTTGGATGTGATGAGAAAATTCTAGCTAGATGCCACTGGTTGCTATCATTACGCATCAACACAAGGTCAAAAATATACATATAGCACACCTAACATTTGGTTAAATGTTGGAACCTTGGAAGGCAGATGCTTTTGTTAGACATCAACAAGCATCTGTAACATATCATGGTTTTCAATAAGCATTTTAATTTATAATACAGACACACTGGTAGGCTATAGTTGTAGATATGTTATGGTTGGTATAGTGCTACGACTAACATCACTGCCCTCCATGTTCTGTTCCGGAGTTTGATTTCCTGCCTGGAAAAGAATATCCGACAGTCTTAGAGTCTGCCATTCCATTGGGTTGGGTCATCTATCAGATAGCAAAATTGATGAGTACAAACCAAATATGTAAACTTGTATATGTAAATACTTTTGAAAATGGAGCTCAGAGCCCTTGGTGGGTCTTGAACTTATGTTAGACCATAGAGCTGTGAAACTGAAAACAGAACAGTTCTGAGTCACTTTACATTTCTGCTCTTCTTGGTCACAGAAATGTACATGGTTTCACTCTTCAAGAGTGGTGCAACTATCTAACTGCTTGCTTGTCAAGACACTGGAGCTTGTAGGTTTGAATCCTATCAACATCACAGACCTCCATGGTAAGGAGTCTGAGAATAGAAGGTCTCCTCTCAATTTCACACAAGCTGCAGATACTAACACAAGTGTGTGTGTCTGTGTGTGTGTGTGTGTGTGTGCGCGTATGTGTTTGTGTGTGCGTATGTGTGTGTGCATGTGTGATCGCAATTTATCATTTGATTAACTCTGTTCACTTGAACAATTGCATTCATTTGCATTTGTTGCTGTCTGCTTGTGTGAGAGTGTATGCATGCTCAATTGTCTTGCCATAGTATGTGTAAACTTTATTTTCTGCATGCAAATTACCCTCTGCATCTGTGCATCATGTGTTTGTTGGGGCGTGCAAGTCTGTGTTTTGCGCTGTAAGATACAGCTGGTGAGTAATTAGCAGAGTGTTTAAGCTCTAGGTTCATTTACTCTAAAGGACAAACAAGCCACTTTCATCCCTGAACAGAGAGAGAGAGAGAGAGAGAGAGAGAGAGAGAGAGAGAGAGAGAGAGAGAGAGAGAGATAGCTTAGAGAGAGAGAGAGAGAGAGAGAGAGAGAGATGTGTGGCCTTTAGCCTACAGGGTGAACTTTGTTTAATAGCATTTTTACTTTTGTCTCTGTTTTATATTATATATCATGATAAAGTAAATAGTAATTAAAAATAGGGTCTTAAGTGGAAAATACACCATATAAGTCTTTGTAGAGAATATGAACAAATAGAAGTTGTTCTTTCTGAAAGAAATCTGAGATTAAGATTGTAGTTGTTGAAAGGAGCATAAAGATGTATTATTTATTTATTCTACAGTAATACTTTTATTCTCTCATTTCTAAATATTACAAAAAAAAATAGTCAACATGCACAGTAATATATACTAATACAATCAACATCAAAATATAAAGAAGAACCCAAGAACAATCGATCATGTCGGCCAACTGTAGCCGTGTTGTGCCAGACTGTCGTGGAAGTCACTCTGAATAGCAGTGGATCATCTTCAGTGATGAGTCCTGCTTTTGTCTTGGTGGAGAGGATCAAGGAATCTGTGTGTGGAGGCACCGAGTCACACATCCAGAAGGCCTTGTGTGATGGTGAATGTTCTAATTTGGTACAATGACAGATCACCTTTGGTCTTTGACAGTCCAGTTACATTAATGATTTTCTGCAATATATGTCCTACCAGGACAGAATTAGGAACATCTGACATCATGCCAAGACATCTGGCATGTTGATTTATACACTATTTAGACACTATTTCTGTATGAGTAGCTTATTAAAAATTGCCCATATTAGTCTATTGTCTATCTTCCTTCTGAATATCAACTTAATAACACTATGTATTGACCATGAGTACAATTTATTCAATGCTATTTTTGTTTAAAACTTTTTGTTTTCTATTATAAAGAAAATTCTAAAAACGTAAGGGGCACCAGACAGATTTTTGCCGAGGGCAACATATTGGCCAGCCAGCTCTGAGCTCACTAAATAAACATGAAAGCTAAAGGCTTGGCACTCTGTGTACACTGTATGTTTGGTCAGAAGCAGGATGGTGTCTAGCCTACATATTCACCACTGTTATGTATTGCCTATAATATAGGGAACAATAAGAGTTTTCACAGAATATAGAAAAATTCACACGTTTCAAATAAAACATGACAAAAGGAAAACAACATTGCTAAGACAATGTTTCTTCTCTGCTCTCTAGCTTAACTTGTCTGCAAGGTAGCCTTTAGATCCCATTGTTGGCTCCCTGCTGTTCAAAATGACAGAGGACCTGTTTTCGTTGAGAATGGTCCAATTTTTCCCAGTAGAGATGGTGCAAATGCATGCAGTCGCCTCCCAAGAACCCCAAGAAGGTGCAAATAGAAGCTTTGATAATTTGTGAGATTCATTTAAATGTATAAAATTTACAAGAACACCAGGCCAAAATAGGAAATGCAACCCTTATTGTAAAGAAGTCTAGTCACGACATACAGCGCTGCTGCAGTGACTCAAATTTTCTGGATTAAATGCTAAGAAAACCACACAAAGACTCATATTGAAGGTGGGGGGTGCTTTTGCAGATTTTGGGTGGATGTTTCAGAGCTGTTCTGCTAAAAAGAACAAGAAAAATGGTAAGATCACGATTATCAGCCCTGGCATGTTGTGAACATACATCAAATGAGTCAGTCAGTGATGTGATCAAACATCTCACCAACACCTGCGTTATAAGACAGCTTTTACAGTTTTACAATTAATTCATGTAACTTATTATGTTCATACAACAACAGTCATCCATAGCATTTCTTAATGCATAATATTAAGTAGGCCCCCCTTGTGCGTCGTACACAATGCCAGATCAACAGACTTAAGGTGTCCCAGGTATGGCACTAAGACACCATACTCCAGATACAAGGTCACAACACACCACAGCATCCAGGTAAATTAGATTTACTTCTCAAATCAGTTTTCACATGCAATGAGGTCAGATTTGTGTGTCTAGACATGACAAACCTAACGGCATACATTGCCACGCTGGCTACATAGACACTGGTGCTCTTCCTGGATGCCTGAATTTCAGTCACTCATTATCTGACAGGGTCATTAATTGCAAGGGCTACCAGCTCTGTGACACTTTATAATCCGATTTGAGTTGCTACAGCATCGAGACTAAGATGCATCTATAATAATCAGGCTGTACATTTGACTTGATTTTAACACTTCCCAGTGGATAATCTAGATCAGATTTGCCGTCTAGTTGCAAGATGCGGGCCCCATGTGCATTAGATTAGGGCTATGTGTGGACAAGTTTTGATATAGAACCCGGATCCTGGAAAATCAGCACCCTGGAGTTTGCAATGTTCAAACAGAACGACTAAACCTGGTAATGAACAGGTGAGTAGAGTGAGGTGTGCAGGAGGAACACAAAACTGTGCAGATGTCTGGCACTCCAGGACCAGGGTTGCCTACCCCTGATATAGGGTTACCTATCCCAGAATTACTGAGTCCACATTAAATAAAAATAAATACACTTGGCTCAAATGCAGTTTTTGCCACTAGTTTCACTGCCATATCTGTGGCAGAGGACCATATATGTTTAATGTGTATTTTCAATATGTAGGCTCACATGCAGGTTGCCAGTGCCAACAGTGGGCTAGAAGTCCTGTCTCTTTGCCAGAAGTGCCTAAGGCCCTGTTGCCAGATCACTGATTGTCCTTTCTTGAAGCTCTTTTACTTGGCACTGACCACTGCATATCAGAAAAACCCACAAGATCTGCCTGATGTTCTAGAGATGTTCTGAACCAGCTGTCTAGACATCACAATCTGGCCCTTGTCCAACTGTCTCAGATCCTTACGTTTGCTCATTTTTCCTGCTTTAAATACATCAACTTCACGAACTGACAGCTCACTCTGACTGACTGATTCCTGCAAGCCTTTGCTAGGGAATATGTCAATCACATGGTTTCTTCCATAGGGAGGTTTTAGCTTATGATTTGTGAAGTTTTGTGAATTATATACACCAATCAGCCATAACATTAATACCACAGTTACTTGATTATGTTTGCTAACAGTTGTATGTCTTAAGCGATGGAAACATCATAAGAAAATAGTTGGACTGCGATGATATTTAGGAGGAAGGTTACCAGGAACAAGAATGATTAAAGCTTAAACTGATATAATCAATATTTATTGAGCTAAATTGTGCCTCTCAGTATGGCATCAGGTACGAAGCAACATGCAAGGCATGTAAAGGTCTCCATACTTAAAGTCCTGCATCGTGCAGCCACATGCCAATGGTGCTGTCACTAACAGGAGATCAATGGAGGGCATCACTTGCTGATTACTCCCAGATTACCCCTTGCGTGTTTGACAATCTGTTGGTTCTCCCTCTCTGTGGTTGGTGTAGGTTTTCCAGATCTTTCATATTGCTGGTGCATGCCTTCTTTTATCCACTGCCACCAACTGCATGCTATGGTGATATCCGTACCCGAAGCACTACAGTGTGACCCCTCTCAAACTCCAATAGGAGTCAGAATGGAAAGCACCCGCAATGGGTCAGTGAGGAACAGCAATAAGGTCTGCCTTTGCTTACATCAAATTAAAACTCTAAACATATGCATGTCTCACAATGTCAAACCCACCAACCACATTTCATTCCTGTCAGCTGATTCCTTCTGGGTGCAACTATTTTTTTTTTATTTACAATGAGTGTGTATCCACCTCTTTAGAGATGTCACTGTAGAAGAAGTTTCAATATTTCACTTCACCTGTAAGTGGTGCTAATGATTTGGCTTGATATATATATATATAATTCACAAACCATTTAAAAAACCCTTAGCGTGCATTTTTAAAACATAACTGTAAGCTAAAGCCTCCCTATGGAGGAAAACTATCTCAAGAATCCATATGATTGACATATTCCCCACCAAAAGGCTTAGAGGAAGTAAGTCTGCTTTTAGCCCCAAACTCACTGCTTCACCTCCTCCTGCACCACCACATCTATTCTCATCGTAGCTTTAAAATCACATCAAGCACAGCAAAATCCAGTTTGCCTCCTCATCTATAGACATAAAGGAATTGTCAGGGGAAGGCGGGCTGATATCAGAGAGAAATCAAGAGATTTGATCTCTTACTGTGCTCCAGATATGAGAGTTCCCCGTGGTTTTCATGTCACAGAAAACATCTGATTTCTGACAACAGCTTTAATTTGGGGAGGAGGTAGGAGAGCCCACCGCTCTATCCTCACCATGATACATACTATCAGTATCTCTCTCTCTGTGTGTGTGTGTGTGTGTGTGTGTGTGTGTGTGTGTGCAATAAAAGTTGCATTTGGTGGCTTTTGAATGTGATTTTTCAGGAGGTGTTTACAGAACAATATTACAAAAATCCTTCAGGGTATGAAGGGGTGTAGGTGTGTGTTACTGTCTTCAGAGGATTCTAAACACAAGTATGCACACACACGCAACCACACACACACACACACACACACACACACCATTCTTTCTCCCTTCCTCTCCCCAATTTCTCTATCTCTCTCTGTCTGACCCTCACTCCTGAGCTCTCTCTCATCCCACAATAGAAATAATAATACTAATAATAATAATAATACAATAATAAAGGTAAGAATGTAATAATGTATGGTAAAGAGAACTGCATTAACAGCCAATATAAAAAATATGTGATTAGTACAATAAAATGAAACAAACATATTGACAACTGGCAATATATGTGTGTGTGTGTGTGTGTGTGTGTGTGTGTGTGTGTGTGTGTACTGTGTTTGGGTGGGTCACTCACTGTCCTTCATTATGGCAGGCTGTGAGGTATCATGCTGTTAGAGCCCTGGTGTCTCTCTTATGCAGCAGTTTATGGTCATCGGAGAGACAGTGAAAGTGCGGGTGAATTTTTTCAAATAGTTTAAAGTATTTTTCTCATAACAGTTTCGATTTTTCACATTGTGTGACGAAGTGCAGCTCTTTCTCTGCAGTGATGCTTTGGCACTGCTGGCACATTTGCTGTTGGGCAGCCAGGTCTGTCTATAGCAGCCAGGCCAGGCCGTGTGGCCAGGTTCTCTCTCTCATCAATTATCCTTTCTGCTTTCCTCTCTTCCCATCTCTCATTGTACCTCCCCCTCTTTTGTATTTTGTTATTTCTCCTTTTCTCTCTCCAACTCTCATTCTCTCTATTATTCTCTCTCTCTCTCTCTCTCTCTCTCTCTCTCTCTCTCTCTCTCACTCTCTCTCTCTCTTTCTCTCTCTCTCTCTCACACACACACACACACACACACACCTACACACACCGTGCTGCACTGCTGCTTGAAGAGCTTCCACAGGTGGACTCTGACTCCAGAGATGAGCTGGACTCTTCCTTGACCTTGCAGAAACTCACTACTGCAGTTGGGCAACGCAGTCTGTTCTCACTGTAAGTCAGGAATTCCTTGACACCGGCACAAATTACATACAGTTAGAAACTGCAGAACCTACTCTTTCTAACAGTAGTGATCTTGTAGTGCAGTGAAGCGTCTGAGAGTAATCTGCATTGTGGAATATCATACTTTTGCGCAAAGCAGGCACTGTTCTTTGACTGATATCATAAACTATGTTAAACTTTATAACTATGATGTATATGTTTAATTATACTTATATACTTTATATTTTTTAACTTTGAAATGTAATTAACCCCCGCCCCATGTATTTTGTTTTCAGTTTCAATCTACTGTTTTGAATGCAGAGAATTGTTAGTGTTAAAGCAATAAAAAAGATGTTAACAAAAAATATATATATATAACTGTTTATAGAAGGTCCTGTTATTAAAATCCAATTTAATAAAGCAGTTTTTATTACCTGAGAATGGACAAGTTGGCCCTGAACAAATAATTTCAAGTTTTGAACTGCTATGACAAGCAGTTTTAGAGATTGGAATGGATCCAAGAGGCAAAATCATCCAAAAAATTAAGACTGCTTGAATTTTTGAATACATTTTGTCACAGTATATTATACAATGTCATTTTTTTTTTTTTTTTCACCTTATAGACACCAATCTGCAACTTTTTTTTGTTCAGAAATCTAGACGAAATCTGGAATGTGAAGTCTCAAGATTCAAAAATAAGTAAAATTGCCAAATTCTTTTTTTTGGATAACAACCTCACTATCATCATGATATTAAACCTGATATATACACATCACATTTATAGATTAATAGCCAAAGGCCTTCCATAAAGATATCATCATATGCCATGTAACATATCTCATGTAACTAGTGTGTTATTACAAAATAATTTCTCCAGGCGTTGATGGTTTGCCATCACATTTTAACAAATGTTTCTGAGACTGTATTGGGGATGACTTGTATGAAGATTTCCGTGAATGTGTCAGGTATGGGTTTTAACATGGTTCATGTCGATGTGCTGTTTAATCTTTACTGCCATACCACTTCTCTAAAGAATTGAGCTGCTGCTCTTTCAGATTAACAGATTATAAGATTATATCCAAAAGCTAAATGATTAGCTAAAACATTCTTTCTTTAATAGTGATATTATTATGATAGGATCATGGTTCTTTGCTTTCAGGCTGCCCAGAGACTGTTGTACTAATATCACCAACATTTCTTTTATCTTTGATAAGTTTGTGCTCATGATTATTGGCTACAGGTCATACAAAGCTGGTCTACACAGCAGCTGCGAGTGAAAGAATGGGGATCAGGTCAAGGTGTCTCCTGGATCAGTTCAGGACAGAAGTCCAGAGGTCACTGTCATCTGACAACTTGAACTTTTTGAATGATCCTTCTATCCTTTCTCAGTGGAGAGGTTGTTAGTACAATTTTCCTAACTGCTAACTGTCCATCCTGCTTTTGAGTGTTTCTCTGTGGTTAAAGAAACACGACTGTGTGAAGGTGTCATGAAGCCTACTTCTGTTGCACCTCAACCATGTTAGAGTTGTAATTTTTGTCTGAGTCAGGAATCTAATTCAATCTTTTTTCTCCCTGCTTCATGGTTTCAGGTGTTGGGTGAACTTTTGAACTTTTCTTGAAGTACAGCAAAGCTAGCCATTTGAAGACAAGAAAAAACAGATGTTAGGTCAGGGATAAGTGGATGTGGTGGCCATGTTCCAGGGATGGTGGTGGCATGGTTTGGTTGAAGATGGAACCTGCATACTACCATTTGCTGGGGAAATTGACAGATTCCATGAGGATGTGGGGAATTAATGGTGCTGAATAACATGAAGTAGGAAATATGTTTGATTTTTTTACTTTTTTGTTTTTCATCTTCCTGCTCCATTAAGATGCATGAAAAGCTATGATATTTTTTTATGTACGGTTGTGTCCATTGGACTATCCCAGTAAACAGGATTTTAAAATTGAAACTCTCTGTCTTTCCTTGATGATGGGGTGAGTGATGGTGCTGTTGCTCTTGGATGAAAGAATGGTGTGGAAGGAGAGCACGAAGAAAAGTTCTGTGACTGAGGACACTTTTCAGAGTACTCTGGTGAAAAGGAAATAAAGCAGTGGCCTAGGCCAATGATAAGGGGTGGTAAGGTGAGGCCAGTGGAGCACAGAATGGGGGAGCTTAGGAGAACCCTAGTCCAGCTCTGGCACACTGATGATTCTTGGCAGGAACTGCCAGGATGCAAAGCTGAGTCAGTGATGTTTGTACACTCTTGAAAAGAGTCAGTCTTTTCTCAGCAAAACCACAAATGACCAACATGTCATGGTTGAGGAATATTTATCTAACCTCAGGCTTTTCATTAGCTTAGTACAGGCCTTCCTGAGATGTGAAGAAGGAAATCGGTCTACCAGTTAATGAAACTTGTGCTAAGACTGAAATTGTAGCTTTAAAAAGAAGATGTCTCTTTTTCTTCTCGCTGTTGCGCCTGATGAACATGCTTCTTTCCATTATGACCAGGATAAAGGTGGGCTTGAACTTATTAAAGAGAAAGGGATAGATATTATGCTTGTTAAGGAGACAAACAGTGACCGAATGAAGTGGACTGAAGGAAGGAGTGGAAAGGGGAGCTTCTGTTTAGTCACTTGAGCTCCACTAGACCTGGAGCAGCAGTTTAGTTTATGAAACATTTCCTGCCCATCTCTTACAAGGTGGAGCAGGTGATGGAGGGCAGGTGTATGGTTGTGCGAGCTCCGGTTGAGCATTTTAAGAGAGTTATTTTTGACATTTATTCTCCCACATATGGAGCTGACAGCAGAAGAACTGTAGCCTTTATGATTACCCGTGGGGGGCAGGGGGGATTACTGTAATCTTTAGTCAAAAAGTGCCTACTTGCATTTTAACATCTCCATTTTGGATTGCAGAAGGAACACTTTTGCAACCTGTGTGAGTGGTGGGATTGTGGAAAGGTTGAAATCAAGCAGCTCTGCCAGCAGAACACTTTCAATGTTTCTCTGTATCTCACTCGAACTATGAAAAATAGAAAATTGGCATTTTAGAACAAGAGAGCCCACTAGTTCTGAGCAAAACGAAACACGCCAGATTCCATCTGTGTTTGTAAGCACAGGCAGCTCTGGTCCACTCACATTTCCAGAGCCTGACACAGATGGATGCAGTTTTTCTTTGGCCTGAAGCAGTGAAATGGTCAGATCTGGTTTATTCTCTCTTTGCACTCTGAGGACAGGCAGGAGCTGTCAGAGCCAACAGAGATCCGTAAGCAGGCTGTAGAGTTTTACTCTGAACTGTACAGAAGTGTAAAAACAGGGACGAAGGAGGACTGGCTGCTAGTTTTCATGAAGTTTTGCCAAAGGTTTCTGAGCCCTCCAGTTCAGAACTAAATGGGCCTCTGGGAATGCTTTTGCCACCAAAAATAACTTTCATTTCTTGAACTAGTTCCGTTCAGACTTATAAGAACCTTGGTGTTTTTTTTTTGGTAACAATCCCATGCTTTCATTAGTTTTAGTGGAACCGTGGACACATCATAGAATACATCAGCAATAGAGGGCATCACACAGCATCAGTACATGGAAGTGAGAAGATGTTGGAGCGCATAAACTGCCTTTGACCACTTGTGCTGTTGCAACTTTTTTATATGTTGTTTACATGCTTTTTCTCCAAAACGCATACACCAATCATGGATCAACTTTTGCCAATAAGAAGACATAGAAGACTACAATGTGCAAGATGAATGGTATGTCATTGTTCCTTTCTCCTGTACAACTAGATACGCCCACAGCAGTTTGGGCAGATAAACCTACAAATTTTTGTTGGTGGAAATGTGCTGAATGGTTCAAAATTAGCTTCGTAAACTGGAACGGATGGTGAGAAGCTCCACACTGCCCTACGGAGCATGGAGGGTGGAACTGCCCCAGGTATGGATGGCCTCCCAGTGGATGTTTACAAGGCCTTTTGGACAGAGCTGGTGCCAATCTGCTAGATGTTTTCAACAAGAGTCTGGCTGAAGATTCCTTACCCATTTATATAAATGCTGCAAGAGGGCTGTCATCTCCCTTCTGCCTGAGAAGGGTGACTTGCAGGACATTAAGAACTAGCAGCCAGTTAGTCTCCTGTGCGCAGACCACAAACCTTTGGCAAATAGGCTGAGAGATGCAATGGGGCAAGTCATCCATTGAGACCAGACCTACTGTGTTGTCTGGCAGATCCATTAGAGAATTTTTAAACAGATACTTGAAGATGATTTGACCCAGTAATTTGACTTGGTCTTTTGATTTAATAGAACTGGAAAGTACGATTGGGTAGAGCATCCGTATTTGTGGCAAACTCATACATCATTAGGCTTTGGGCATTCCTTCATTAACATGATTAGAGTGCTATACCAAAGCATTGAGAGTGTGCTCAAGAGTAGTGGTGGGTTGAGTTTTCCTTTCAATATCTGTAGGGGTATATGTAAGGCTTCTGTTTCATCTGGTATGCTGTGCTCTCTTGCAATTGAGTCACTGCTCCTTCTGAAATTGAGGGTGGGGTGTTGGGGTAGGATGGTCACTTTCATCATCATAGTTTTGGTAAGGAGGCAGATGGACATAAACAGGCCTACTTCTGTTGCCTGGGATTTTGGAACGGTTTCAGCTGTGAAGGGATGCTCTTATAGTAGGCCAGTGGAGAGGGGTGCTGAAATACCTTTTCTTGGGGATGAATCTGTGCAGCAGAAGAATCAGGTTGGTACCATGGAAAAATGATGGGTTGAATCAGTGTTGAATGGCCCTAACACAGTGTGAAGGGGTTGCTGACAGGCGGTCTATCGAGGTGTCTCACACACCACAAAGAAAACAAGAATCCATGAGAACAACACAAACATTTACGTCACGCCCATCGTTATTAACTCTGGGATCACTGGTGGGTGATGGTCTTCCACTGCTTTTTAGAATGCTTGAGATTTAGCTCCCTTTGTAACTCACTAGGTTTCTTATTTTAAAGTATGATACTTTGACTTTGCCTATACTGAGAAAGAGTTGGCACAAAAAACAGTTTAAGCAAATGCTGTTATAGTTGGTCAGGCAAAATTGGCAATATAGATCAAGATAGAGAACAGAGTTTGAGGCTTTTTGGGTATTTGAGGTAGAGGGATGTTACAGTGATGTCCTGTGCAGTGTGGAGGGGGAGATAATCCTTGCTAGCTCTTTGAGCTAAAGACAACAGATATATTTTGTCCAGGATATCACATCAAATGACCCTGCTGTTTTTTGAATTGTTAAATAAATGTTCTGTTATGTAATATGTAATGTATTTTAAAATACAAAATCTCTCTCTCTCTCTCTCTCTCTCTCTCTCTCTCTCTTTCTCTCTCTCTCTCTCTTACTCTCTCTCTCTCTGTCAGTGGAATAGAGTGTGGACAGGAGGATGTCTCTTAGTGCTAGAATCTATTAAGGAGCCCATCTGTTCCTTTAATGAAATCTCTCACAGCTCCAGTCACTTATTACACACACACACACACACACACACACACACACACACACACACACACACACACACACACACACAAGCCACAAATACCAACAAACAAAAAGAGCATTTTCCTTTTTCCTTCACTTTCACGCACAGAGGCCCACGTGAGTGTGTTCTGTGGGTTATTATTTTATGTGCAAACATAAACACAAACACGTGCAGTTTGGATTCAGTTTGCAATCTGCCTTTCTATAGCCATTTTCCACACAGCCTTTCATCTCCAATCTCCTGCCCACAGCCCATTTACTCTGAGGATGTGTTAATTTCCCTGTGTTTACTTAACCGCTGACAAAGAGTCTAGCATTCCATGACTCTTTTGATTAGCTCCTGTCATCCCAACGTTAGAGGGCATTATATCACCCGGGCTGCCAGAGCCCCAGATGACACCAGCATCTAAAGCATCTCCAAAACACTTCAGTTTACAGGAGAGCTGAAAGAAACACTGTAGCTGCCATATCACGCTTATCTAAAGAAAACTGGCATCTTCTGGATGTAAACCAAGTCAGTCAGTGATCAAACAAACCTGTGCTTCTCCAGGAGAGGCCAGGACAATTTTATAGCATTTCATTTCATGGTTGTGAGAAAGAGACAGAAGCATAAAGAGAGAGAGAGAGACAGAGAAATACAGCAAACAGTTTCATAGATGGAAAGGAAAGTCAGTTTCAAAGCAGGCACATTTAATGGTTGGAACTACATAACTTTTATAGCAATACAACAAAGCAATTCCCTTACTGTCCTGAGATCTGGGAATGTTCAGCTCTTCCTCTAGTCTAGGAATTATGATACAGATGGTATAAGGCTCACATGCAGACCAGATACATATCAGTACCAGCAGATCAATACCTTTCTTCTCCAAAAAAAATGGATTAATAAAACATTGCTGTATCTCCAAAAAGCTGTACTTTCAAAAAAATAACTGTTTCTCCAAATAGATGGATCTAAAAATGTTGTATCACCAAAACACAGTATCTCTAAAAATGTTGTATCTTCAAATATTTACAGAAATCTCCCAAAAAACATTCTATCTCTAACACTGGTCAGGATACACAAATACTTTCAGTTAAAACAGGGTTTATTGTAAGAAAATAGACAAATAGGCAGAGCAAAGACAACACAGCGGGTGTGAACCAGACAGGGGAAAAGGAGTAATGTAGTATAAAGAGTAAACCTAAACTGAGCAAGAGTGAAGCCAAATAACAAACAAAACAGCAACCAAAACCAAAGTAAATCCAAAAGCAGGTCCAGAAAAAAGCAAAGACGAAACATGATACAGAAAGAGAAAGGGCTTGGAGATGTACTGAAAATAGTAACAAAGTCCAGTACTGTGTAAATCAAACAGACAGGGTTAAATAGTACAGAGAACAGGTGAGAATGGTTAGAATTCTGGTGACCTTTAGAGAGAGTTCTGATTGGCTGAGGTAGTTCTGTGAGTCTCAGTCACTCATGATTGCTAGAACTGGGATTCATGACAATCTCCAAAACAATACATCTCCAAAAATGATGGAGATCCAAAACTGCTGTATTTCTAAAAAAAAAAAGAAAATGTATCTTCAAAAGCACTCTAAAATCTCCAAAAATACTGTATCTTATAAAAGAGCCAAAAAGCCAAAACACTGTATCTCCACATACTTTGAATCTCCAAAACTTTAGTTTTCAAACAAAAATTTCTCATTTCTTTGGTCCATTCATTCTGAGTACAGAATTATCCACTGAAGACAAAGGGAAGGTAAAAACTAGCCAATGAGAATTCACTGGTTGTGATGAATTTAAATAACAGGCTATGGACATAAATAATACCTTTAAGTTCATTTAAAAACACAAAATGTGATCTTTAATGAATGAAACTGGGTTGGGGAGAAGGCCAGAGTAGCAAAATACTGATGTTTTTGTGCATCATTGTTGAAGGTGCAACGAAATAATATATTTAATATTTAAAATGTTTATGTTTTGTGATTTGTGATGAAGTATTTCTAAAATTATATTATAACCTGCAGATATAAAAGTTCACTTAATTGATAAATGAGAAGCTAAACACAAGTGACAAATATGTCAAGGATTAACAGCAGAATCTGTCCAAGGAAACTGGAACATCTACCTTGTGTCTGTTATTGAATCAGGTGCCTCATATGTGCATTATTTTAGTTTTATATTTATTGATTGTTGCCTGACTGTTATCTGCTACTACACAATTTTGAACTCCCCCCAATTCTGTTCATCAGGTGGAAAGTGGCCAACATAGTCCCACCACTGGCCATGTGATATTATTTTGGTAATGGACCATTCTCAGCACAGCATTGACAGTGAGACGTCTTGGCATGCTGTTGTGTAATATATCAGACTCAACAGTGTTACTGGAGATTTCACACCTCCGCATCACTATTAGTTAGAAAATAATTTGGCAACCAAAAATATCCATGTGTATCCATATAAATGTGTGGTCAGAAACTGACCACTGATGAAGATCTGCTGGAGATTCATTCATTAATATTCACAAAATATATCGACGTGGTATCAACTGCCTTTTGTCTTTCATACATACATACATTATATGGACATAAGTTTTGGGACACCTGCTCATTAATCTTTCTGATATTAAGGATATTAAAAATAACTTTAATCCTGATTTTGTTGGAGTAACTGGAAAGGAGACAGAAAAGGCCTTCTACTAGACTTTGGAGCATTGCTGTGAATATTTGATTGCATTCAGTTACAAGAGCATTAGTGAAGTCAGGATGTTGGATGATAATCACTCACCTCATCCCTAAACTCCCAATTCAACCTGAAATTACTGAGTGGATCGCCATAATTACAGAGAACACAGTTCCACTGTTCTACAGATTAATGCTGGAGGGCTTTATATACGTCTATGCGGTCTCACAACAAGAAACAGTGCAAAGAAAAAAATCTACAGGACATGTATGTTGTCAAATTGGGGTCTTTAACGGTGACAAGGACAACCCACACAGTTGCACAAATTCATCCACTATCAGACCATGACTATTCTCATTGACTTTCACTGAGAAGACTAACTATAACTGAATCGTCCTACTCACTGACTTTCGCAGTCATTTGTACAATCCCAATTCCAATGAAGTTGGGATGTTGTGTAACATAAATAAAGACAGAATATGATGATTTGATTTGCAAAACATTTTCAACCTATATTCATTTGAATACTCTACAAAGACAAGATATTTCATGTTCAAATTAATAAACTTTATAGTTTTTTTGCAAATATTCACTCATTTTTAATTTGATGTCCATAACAGTGTTTCTCAACCCTGTTCCTGGAGGCACACTTACACATTTTAGCTTTAACACACCCCTTGCAACTCTGAAGGGCTTGTTAATGAGCTGATTAGTTGAATGAGGTGTGTGGGGAGCAGGGTAAGCTCTAAAACATGGTGTGCAGGTGTGCATCCCGGAACAGGGCTGGAAAACATTGATCTATAACACTGTAACAAGTTGGGGCAGGGGCATGTTTACCACTGTGTTACATCACATGTTCATTTAACAACGCTCAAGCATTTTGGAACTGAGGGCACTAATTGTTGAAGATTTATAGGTGGAATTCTTTCCCATTCTTGCCTGATGTACAACTTCCTTGCTCAACAGTCTGGGGTCTCCATTATCATCGCACTTCAAAATGCACCACACATTTTCAATTTTCTCTTCAGACCACAGGACACTTTCCCACTTTGCATCAGTCTATCTCATATGAGCTCAGGCCCAGAGAAGCCATTTCTGGGCCTTTGTTTCAGAAGTGTTTCTGGGTTGTTGAATTATGGCTTCCACTTTGCATGGTAGTGTTTTAACTTGCACTTGTAGATGGATTGATGCCACTTACTTACAGAGATTTCTCTTTGACTCTTTTGTTGATATTATGGACTGTAGATGATGAAATCCCTAAATTCCTTGCAATTGCATGTTGAGAGACATTGTTCTTAAACTGTTGGCCTATTTGCACATGCAGTGGTTCAGAAAGTAGTGAACCACTCTGCCCATCCTTGCTTGTGAATGATTGAGCCTTTCAGGGATGTTCCCTTTATACCCAATAATGACACTAACCTGTTTCCAATTAATCTATTCACCAGGTGTTTTTTGAGCATTCCTTAAGTCTTTTCTTGCCACTGTCCCAACTTGTTTGCAACATGACATCAAATTCAAAATGAGGGAATATTTGCAAAAAACAATCAAGTTTGTCCATTTGAACATTAAACATCTTGTCTTTGTAGTGTATTCAATTGAATATAGGTTGAAAAGGATTTGAAAATCATTGTATTCTGTTTTACACAATGGCTCAAATTTATTGGAATTGGAGTTGTATATAAAATAAGCAAAAGAGGAGACACAACCTTGTGGAGAATCACTAAAAGAAATGGGTCTATCAGAGAATAAGTTATTTAACTTGACTTGTCAAAAATCAATAATCCACACTCCCAAGCTAAAATCCAATTAAAGATTATACACTAGGCTCCTGCCAGTAAATGTGGCTGAATAGAATTAAAGGCTGATGATAAATCAATAAAAACAGCCCATTGTTTTATTATATTTTCCCCTTCCAAATGTTCATGCAAGAAAATAATAAGGTTGCAGTAGCATTCGTCCATTCCATATTTGCCCTAACATCAACCCACAGTGGGTCTGAATGTCCCTCAATTCTCAATCCCTTTCTCAATTTCTCAAAATTCCATCATTAGATATGTAAAGGTAACAAGTCTGAAATCACCAGGGCCTACAGGCCACGTCACTTCAGCTAGTGGAATAATTGTGTATTGCTTCTATAGACTAGGCACACACTCGAGAATGATAGACTGATTAAAGATGTAATAAAAAAATTCACTCAGCTCCTTTGCTCAGTAGCATAACAGTTCTCCCACTATTTTATCCGGACCTGAACATTTCTTTTAGTCTGCTCAAACCCCTTTTCTACAGTCATCGTGTCAAAAGAACACTTGATCCTCATGATATATGGTTTAAATATAAAACCATGCTCCTCAAATTTCAAATACAGCCTGTAAAAATAATTTGATATCTCTTTATCACTTCTCTTTCCTCCCAGTTCAGTACAAGTTCCTCATTTACCATTAACTCCTGCATCATATTCTACCCTTCTATATGGATGCCATATTCATTTTGCTTAACTCTTAGAACCCAAAATCCACACTTTGTGGGCAGTTACATGCCGTTTTCTAGGCCTCAAATCTGAAGATCAGAGTAGCATACAAACATGAACTGCATATCAAAACATACTACCCTAATCCTAACTCCTGGTTTATATATAATATATAATACAATTTGTTTATGAACTTCCATCTCCCTTCACCAGCAGTGGTCTTTAAGATGGTACTAAATACAGTGGTGTTTGGGAACATTTTGGAATTTTGTATATTTCTGCATAAATTCGACTTCAGATTTTAAAAGTATATAAGTATATATAAGTCCTAAAAGTATATAAGGAGAAACAAATCAAACAAATGAGACACAAATATTACACTATGTCCTTTTTGTATTGTGGAAAATTACATTGCAAAAGTATGTGAACCTATGCAAGTAGTATGCAGATAATTTACAAGTGAAATTAGTCATTCTCAATAAATGAGAAGACATTAACGTGTGACTGAGAATCCAGTTTTATTTAAAGAACAGTGAACAATTAAAGTCTGAATTCAAAGCATGCTTGTGGGAGTGTTTAATGGCCTAAACAATGTAGATTTCTGAGGAGCTTGGAAGAAGAATTGACGATGACGCTCATCAGGCTGGAAAAGGTTACAAAACCAGAGTCCACACATCCACAGCCCTCAATCCATTTGTGCACAAATCAAGGAAATTCAAGACCATTATTACCTTCTCCAGGAGTAAATGACCAACAAAGCTCATGCCATGCGTAAGGTTTGTAATAGTCCACAGTGTGACAAAGGAACTGAATGTATTTTTGCGGACCATTTGAATACAAATCATTCTATTCAAGAATGATTAAAAGTTAAGTTCTTACCTTAATAGATCAAGTACAAGGTGCTGTAATTTAAACATCTATGCATCTATACTCTTAAAATGCTTCAGGTTTCTTTGACAGATGCCCTGGAAGTGTTTTTGTTATGGACATAAGTCAACACGAAGAACCGTTTCATCAACTGAAGGTTCATTAGACCTCTTTTGAATCCTGCATCTAAATTACAAACAAGAGTTTCTTCTATAGAACTGCTCAAAGTTAACAGGTTTGTAAACTTGGAGTTTTTTGGGGTTTTTTTTTTTTTCAAATTAACAAAACCTTTGTCCTTTATTTGACTCCATATGACCCAAATGCACAAAAATTCAACCCAACAAACAATTTGAGCAACTTCTCTGCTTAATTGTCAGACTGTCTGGGGCAGGAGTCAGAAAGTAAATGTGGCAATGATGACAGCTGTTCATAGCTGTATCGATTACCTGGCCAGTATAACAGGTTAAACTATACCTGCAGAGCTTGAAACTGTGCAGTACACCTGGTAGGTCGGTCAAATGGAGGTTAGATCATGTTTTCAGCACAGATGAACTGCTCAAGACTGTATTTGAGATCAGACTGAGGTCACTTCCTCTAAAGAGTCTCAGTGCAGTTGTTTTGGTCTGCATCTGAGTTTGATTACTGTATTCTGACCTGCACAAAGGAATCATACAAAGTGTGAAAACGAGCCAATTTAACCTGACTTAACCTGAAAATTGCAGGTGTGAAAACACCCTAAAATAGCCTGACAATACAGTATAGACAAGTATAGAAAAATCCTACAAATTAATGTATAGTCTGTATATACATTGGAAATAATCACACAGTAATTACCATGCATAAGGGAAAACAGCTAAATAATCAATAATATTTGAGAAGCAAATATTGAACATCACAAGAATTGCCTGTAGATGGTCAGTCAGCCCAAGTTGTGGAAATTGGTTGAAAGATTGGTGAATAAACAAAAAGTGGAATAAGCAAGTGTGTGGGACTGCGGGTGGGACTAAGTTGAAATGCTGGACAAATGCTGCCGATTTCTGGTGGGAGCAGGCAGGAGTGAGATGGACTAAAATTGGACTGAAAATAAGAGAGATTAGAAATTCAGTACCTCACACACCTCTAATACAGACTAAATGATTATGTTCTCAAAAGCCCTGTACAACAATATGGATTGGAGTTCAGACTGTCTCTTCTATGTTTACCACTCTGTCTTGTTGATCAATGATGCTGTACTCTTAAAGAGCAATGCCACTGGCTGTTTAGCCTTCTTTCTCTGCACTCCTCTGGGTTCTGGAGGAATGGCCACTGGTCATCGTGATATAATCACGAGTGGGTCATTTTATGGTAAAAATCTACCCAAACAGTACCCCACATACACTAGTTAGCTGTCATTGATTGTGGTCATCAGTGAAATATCACTACCACAGCATTATGCAGGCTACAAATCTCAAACAAAATTGCTGGTGTGGCATTGGCATGCTGGCTACCAGTCTCCTCTCACATCACTACCATGGTGTTAGAACAACAGCTATGGCTCTCGTTCAAACTCGTTAGTGCAGTGTTAGCATGCTGGCTACCGGCCACCTCCTACATCCAGTCCATGGCATTAGCACAACATTAGAACGAAGGCTACTGGTATCTTCCTACATTGCTAATGAAGTGTAAGCATGTCAATCACCTCTGTGGAGTTAGCATGCTGGCTGTGGGCCTCACTTACAATGTTTTTAACATTCAGAATCCGAGATCTGCAATTTGCAGACAATTAGATGCCATTTTCTAGGTTTCATAAATCAGGATCAGAGTAACATACAGAAATAATGTCATACATATCATACAAACTACAAAACTGACCCTAACAATTATGAAATATCAGTCAGTAATTCAGCTTAGAAAACATTAACTTGTTTCCAAATGAATTAAATCCCAGTATAAATGCCAAAGGAGCCTTCAAATGCATGTTTACTACTCTGTCTATACATGCTCAACCTGCATAGAGACTATGACTCATCAGCAAAAATGAGAAGGAAGGGGCTGTTTGAATGACATTCAGGTTGTCATTGTAAAGTGTTTTAGTCCTTATTAAAGAGGGAAATTTTTACATCTCAAATGAAGACAAATTTAAGTAGCCATAGATCTCCTGAAAATAACAATATCTGGATTGTGTGATTGTCTAATATAAGCACTTCATCAAACTATGAAAACTTCCAGCAAATTTAGCTTAGAGTGCTAAAAGTTAAGTCAGTCCTTTCACATGAATTACACCCAACACTGTCCTGAAACTTTACCCTGTGAATCTCTGACAGAGTCTAACACTACAAAATGACACAACCGGCTCTCAAACCACTTGTGCTCCATTTCTCAGTCATTTCAAGGTGTTTCTCTTTAAAAACAGAAGCTCTTAAATTGCTCTTGAATAATAAAAAATAAAAATACATTTACATCAATTGAAAGGTTGTTTAGGTAACAAGTGCTTCTTCCATGGTATTGCTAAAAAGTCATCCTTTTTAACACCTTCATTATCAAGCACAGAGGTCTATCCAGAAACAGCAGAGCTACACTGATCAGCTTTGTGAATTGTCTCAGAAGCTGATCAGAGGTCAGTGCAAATTGCCAACATTTTCTGTCCAGGCTGATGCCTACACGCTTTATTTGAGCCTGGAGCTGGCTATATATGTGTGTGTGTGTGTTTGTGAGGGAGAGGGTGTGAAAGGGTATGTGCATATCCGCTAGCTCCTGTGAGCCAGCCTGGATCCTGTCTGTTTATTTTGCTGCGAGCTTCACAGTGTTGTGTAAAGGAAAGGGGAGAGTCTGGCAGGGCAACTACATACTGATCATGTTTGGGGATTCAGAAGTAGACAGAGATTAGTGCACGGTGGCCTTGAAGTCAAATGTGGGCTAAGATCACAAAACAAAATAGCTCCAAGGCTATTTTAGGAATTAAAATAAACTATAAAGCCAAAAGCAAGCAAGCTGCCTGCCAGAAGCAAAGCCTAGGCTACTTTTGCTAATTACTTTTTTCAGGATCATTATTTATTTGCAAAAATGATGCTGTTGTTTAAAAATTGAGAATATAGTCTTTAAACTAATTGGCTGATTCCATTATCTGAGCTATTTAATGCAAGAGAAAGCTAACTTAGTTGGCTGTTTTTATTTAAGTGTTTGAATCAAGTATTATCTATAATAGAGACATAGAAAGAAATATATATTTCTTGATACGTGTCTTTCTGAATGTTTGGAACCTGAGCCCGTTTTTTTGGGGATTTTTTTCATACTTTGACATATTTTCATTCACCAAAAAATTGAAAAGTATTTATTGGAGACACATGCAATATATTTCTATTTTCAGGAGATTATAGGCTACTCAAATTTGCCTTGTTTTAGATGTAAATATTAAGATAACTGACATATTTGTATGAATTTGGCATGTTTTGATCGAAAATTTACTTGTGCCTACAATTTCTTTTCTATTTAGGACTAAAAACACTTTCTCAAAATCACTTATCTCAGAAATTATATTGTGCAGTAGATTGATTCTTATATGTTCTTCAAAATACTTGTATGACACAGTAGTCCAAAGAAAATAAAACCTGAGTGTCCTTTATTACTTTTGTTATTTATGTATGTTTCAGAATTATCCTTTACTATGACTTTTATTCTGAAATTTGTTATTTGAAATTTGAACATAAAAATGACAAAATGTCCCAAAACTGATACCTTTGCCAAATGTTTTTTACTCTCTTGGGTGGGTTACTTTAAACAAAATTACAATTATAAATCTATTCAGATAATATAATTTAGAATCTATAAACCTGTACAACCCATTGCATTAGTATTTTGTGACATTACCAGCAGTGTCTTAGATGGGAGCTGTGATACCTGGTAACAAACCAGGTATCTGGTACCATAAAGCAAGGAGAGCTGAGTAGTGTGTGTGCAGTTGGCAACTGTCTGATATCAATTATAATTTTTAAGATTGTAATATTAGTTATTTGTTTTTATAACTGTAAATTCTCTACATGTCCCAAGACATTCAGTCATCATTCAAGGTACTAAACCTTGAGCCTGGGAAGGATGGAGCCTGGCCAAGGAAACTGTAATAACTATACTGATCTGTTAGGTCAGTATAGTATGTGCATGCTGTTACTAATTGTTGCCTGTGTGATGTTTGATACTGCATATTATAACAACCCCCTTTTCTACTGTCCATGGACCACTCTTAGCACAACACTGACAGTGAGACAGCATTCTGTTGTGTAATATATCAGACTCAACAGTGTTACTGGAGATTTCACACCTCCATATCACTATTAGGTTGAAAATAGTTTGTCAACTAACAATAGCCATGTGTATCCATATAAATGTCTGGTCAGAAACTAACCACTGATGAAGATCTGCTAGAGATTCATTAATAAACTGTGCATGGAAAAATATGAGTTGTGGTCTAATATATACAAATTATATTAACATGGTATCAACTGCATACATGCATACATTATATGGCGGCAAGTATTGGGGCACCTGCTAATTTGTGGGGGTTTTTTCTGAAATCAAGGGTATTAGAAAGACTTTAACCTGCTTTTGTTGGTGTAAATGTCTCTATTGTCCAGTGATGGCTTTCTGATCTTCTGTTTTGGAGCATTGCTGTGAAGATTTAATTGTATCCATTAACATTTTGCTTAATTTTAAGAACTTTAATTGGTTATGAACCTTTAAATTGTGTGGATCTTCAAACTTTAAAAAGATTCTACATCTCAAGATCCCCTATTTTCCCATAATGTGTAGGCTTTATGTAGGCTATACATCTCATAAATAGAAAATAATTCTTTAAAGAACCATTCATTGGTAGGTTCTTTGGCTGCTCAAAAGAACTCATTCTGGCCCCCTTCTATATTAAGAATGTATTTCTAATCACAGTAACTGACTAACCAAATTGTATCCTATGCTTTAGAATTATCTTTAATTAAGGTGTTAGACAATTCTTCTTTTGAGAGAAAGAAACATCAGCCTACAGTTTCTTCACTGTGCAATCTCCATTCAAGCAGTGGAGGTTTCCATCACAAAACAAAGCAATCTCAGTTGAATGCAGCATAGAGCGAATCTGATTGGCTTGGAGTACTGCTCGCGGTGGTGAAAGCGATTGAGCGACAGGACCTTATACCCTGTAATATCCAGTAGCTGACAAATCAGGTTAATTCCTCTGCCGTTACCAGTGCACCTCCCCCACAATGCGGGCTTTCACTGGGTTGCTTCACTTGGTACCTGGAAATGGAGCCTATTGCTTGGTGCTATTTTCATGACTTGCATTCACACATGGGTCCACAGGCCTAGAGTGTGAACCGAGGTGTAAACACTGCCCATTAAAAATTGTGAAACATTTGGAAGGAGAGAATACTTCAGCATCGGTAGCAGGTTAGGATTACGGAATTCTTGCTTGGAGAATAGTGTGGGCCTATGTGGCTCGTGTCCAATGAGTCAGCGGGCCTATGGCGGCGAAGACTTATCTCTCGCGCCTCTGCGGCTCCCCTGCTGAAAACATTCACAGTCATCCGCTCTGCTGTAGCCACGTGGGCGGCCACCCTCCTCTCCTTTCGTCACCTCGTCACCGGTGGGAGCTTATGCCGTTGTTTAATGTGTTTACTGCTATTTGCCATTCTCCTGCCTAATTATGTGTGGCACTGTCGAGCCTTATTTGAAGCAAAAATGCAAGAGTGCTGCACGTGAAAACCTACAAACATCCATGGCGGGTTTAATCAGCCTTCAGGTCACCCACTAAGCAGGTTCTAATGAATGCTGTTATTATTGTTTAGAGTGAGAGCTCTAAAAATATCCTCCAATTTTCTCTCTGTCTTTCTAACTCTCTATCTCTTGCTGACTGTTTCTCCTTCTTTCCTTTTATGTCCAGCCCACAGTCCATACACCACTTCCTTGACAAGCCTCTGTGTGGAATGGAGCGAACAGGAGTGAGTTAGTTTGTCACAAAGTGAAATGGAAGGAGATCGACTTGGACATAGGCGAGAGAAAGTGGGTCACTGTTGGTGCTGTTGTGAGCAGCGATGCCTGTAGCAAACTAGGCCTATGGCAGGAAAAGTGTCACTAGCTAAACAAATACTAATCCCCTCACAGCCTCACAATCACCCCATGTTTTCCTTCCCCCTCTCAATGCGAAAATGTCTCTGGGATATTCTTGTGAAGCCATGACTAAGAGAGATTTTTCCGTTTGGTTCTTTGGTGCTTTAACGTTTTACACAAGATGTTTACAGACTGTGACTAGGTGTTCGTCTTCACACGTTCACGCTGTGGTCACCCATGGCTTTGCTTGTTTCCAGTGCTGGAACGTAACAGATCCGGACAGATTCTCTCCTTGTGTTCCATTTACAACAAATAAAGTTAAACTGCAGACATTTCTTCCTTCCCCCAGAGATGCGTTTTGTGGTTATGTCTGTGCTGACCATCTGTTCTTTTTGTCCCCTGCCCTTGCACTCCTCCCAAACGTGTGAAACCTTCAAGGGAAGCATGATGAATTTTCATGAAAATGGCCCCGGGTAAAAAGTATTGTTACAATCACCAAATCGGAACAATTTAGAGGACATTGTAGCCTGAGCTGCCCTCTAGAGTCTCAAGTCAGACACTTTTCATATTAAGTTTTATTTCAGGGAACTTTTACGTGTGCATATGGGCGCACAAAGACTGCTATATTGAATATTTGTCTGTGTACAATTTATGTAAAGAGGGTTTAAACCTATAGCCATCGATGGGCTGGATAAAGCCTCAACACCCAAGAATGGGAAAACCTGTTTTGACAACTTGCTCTGATTTTCCTTAAGTAAACACAGAACAAAAGAACCACAAGAATACAAAACCACAAGTACAAACAAGAGGCACAAAACAGGAGAACCACAACAACAAACAGTTATGATAACACCTATACATTAGAACACACAGTACACAAAGAACCATGAGAACACACAAATGTCGCAATTACACAGAAGAACCATGAGAACACACACAAAAGCACATAAAGACTAAAAGAACACAAGAAATATGACAACACGCAAGAACCACCTCAACAAATAACCATGACAACACAAAATAACCATGATAAGACACAAGAACCACAAGTACACACGATGAATATGAAAAGACTTGAGAACCACAAGAACACACAATGACCATGAAAAGGCATGAAAACCACAAATACAATGACTATTTAAAAAAACAGGAGAACCACAATGAACATGAAATGACAAGGAACCACAAGTACACACAATGTTCATGAAAGAACATGAGAACCACAAGTACACACAATGACCATGAAAGGACATGAGAACCACAAGTACACACAATGACCATGAAATAACATGAGAACCACAAGTACATACGGGAAAAGATGCAAGAAACTCAAGTACACATGATGATCCTGAAAACACACAAGTATTACAAATACACACCATGACCGTGAAAAGACATGAGAACCAGAAGTACATACAATGGTCACGAAAAGACATGAGAACAACAAGTACATACAATGATCATGAAAAGACATGAGAACCACAAGCACACACAATGACCATGGAAAGACATGAGAACTGCAAGTAAACATAATGACCATGAGAATTCACAAGAACTTCAAATACACACAATGACCATGAACAGAAATGAGAACCACAGATAGGTCAACAGATAAGATCTACATTGACAAAGAACCATGACAACACACTAGAACCAGAGAACACAGAAGAACCACAAGTACACACAAAACATGGTAATCCCAGATAACCTTAATGACAAAGATCTATAAGAACACGCAAAAAACAAGAGCACATGAGAACATAAAAGGGCGTTCACAGGAAAAAAGATCACATCAAAAACAACAACAAAAAACCCTACCATAATAACACACAGAAGAACCAGGACTACACACAAAATAACAGGAGAACCTAGTAAGCCATGAATGCATACAGGCACCACAAAACTTTAAAGAGAGAGGGACACTGAGGAACAGAACAGTGCGAGGACTGAGACTTTAATGTTTAATCATTGGTTCTTGTGGGTTTTAGAAGTGTTTGGGGGCCAAACCAAAGCATCTGCTATTCAGGTGGAACCTCCTGTGCCGCAGACAAGCCTACTTCAGCCCGAACCTCGATCTGACCTTCTTAAATCTGACTGAGACATTCCACACTGACCCGCCACTTCTCTGCTCACTTGCTCGCAAATTGAAGAGCCTGTCTCAAGGAAAAAGGAGGCGCGTCACGCGCTTCTTCAGCACAACCTCCACCTCTCTCTCTCTCTCTCTCTCTCTCTCTCTCTCTCTCCCCTCCCTCCTCCTCTCCTCTTCTCCTCTTTCGCGTGCCCCTGCGCACTCTCCACAGTCCAGGCGCGGCGAGGGAGCGGACGGAGAGCGCATGCGGCGAATTCCCTCCTTCTTTTCCTCCTTCAGACGGATCCGAGTCGATATGAGCGTCTGCGGTGCTCGGCGATGACGGACGTGCGCATCGACGACGCGCATCGACGTTTCCACCCCCGGCGATGAAAAGGCTGCAAAGAGCGCATGATGGTCTCGAGACCAAGGCGACCTACTCGTCCTCCGGCAGCGCGCGCGGCTAGCGCCTCCAGTTCTGCGTGAAGGCTGCGCGCGCGCGCGCCCTGCGAGCCGGAGCACGCGGTTCTCGCGCGTGCCGCCACGTCTAGGAAACGTGAACACAGCCGACGTGATCGTAACGCCGCCTGGTTCTCGGGGTGTCCACTTTTGCACCAGACCGCTGAGAATGCGGAGCGCGCAGCGCGCGCGGGGGAGCCATGGGTGAAGTGCGGCTGCCTTCCACGGCTTCATTCCGCGTGGAGGCGGCGAGGGTCCCCGCGTGAGACGCTCCAGGGACGAGGAGGGTGTCCGTGAAATGCGCGCCTTGCCAGCGCTCTGCTGGACACCGCGCACAGAAAGTGAGTGCGGGATGAAAGCGGATTAGAGAGTAAAGGTGTGAACGCGCAGTAAAGGGTACAAACCGTTCTGTGGGATAAAACACGGGGGACGTTAAATAACGCAGTTCCACTGGAGAGATGCCATTTTTCAAAAGCTGTTCATTTTAATAACCAGTTTTAATATGGTGCATAAACCCTTTTGAGCTCAGTTACATGCCGAGCTGAATTCAACTGAGCCGAATTGAATTTATTAGAGTTCAACTGAATTGGACTGAATTTAAGTGAATAGAAATGAACTGATAAAGCACATATTGAAACATCTACCAAACAATAATAATACATCACCATACAGGAAAGAGGCTTCTGTAGAGTACTGACTAAGGGGTTATCTGGCTCCTATCGCAGTTGTGCAACCATTTCTGGTTCTGTTTTGAACCATTTTAAATGTCCTGTCCAGAACACTGCACAGAAGCCTCTTTAGATTTTATTGTTAAAAAAAACATCCAGCCATGCTTCTTTAACTTATGGTTCTGCATGGGACCATTGCCTTAAGGCACATTTGAAGAACCTTTATTGGAAGTGTGAAGAGAAAGAAAGCAAATGACCGAAAGAAAGATTTACAGGCACATTTCCCAGCAAACACGTTTAATAGACGCATACATGTGTGTTTTGCTTGTGATTCATAGTTTCAGCAGGTTTCCAGTTTTTTATGTTCATTATAATCTGGTTCATTTCCACTACTTTTTAAATTTGGTTGATTTTGCAACAGATTCGACCATTTATTTGCATTCTTATTTACAGCTTTATTGGTGCATTATTATTATTATTATTATTATTATTATTATTATTATTATTATTACACCTCCATTTGTTTTTGTTTTTGTTTTTCTTTTTCCTCTTCCCTTCTGTTTGTTCTTCTCCAGCCTGACGCCGCTCGCGCTCATGCTCCGCCAAGTGCTCCTCAACTCCACGGCGGCGGCGCGCGGCTTGGACGCGATGAGCCACACGCACGCGCCGCCTCCGCTCGACGTCTCCCTGCACGCGCCCGTAAGCGTGTCCGCGCTGCTGAAGCCCTCGGGGCGCGGCGGCGGCGGCGCAGGAGGGGGCGCAGGGGCTCTGCGCGAGGGCGAGCTCAGCAAACCGGACCTGGCCACGTACGTGGTGATGTGCCTGGTGCTCTTCCTGCTCGTGCTGCTCATCGTGCTGTTCATCAACTGCCAGCTGCGCAACTCCTTCTTCGCTTCCATGCCTTACGACCGCTCGCTGCGCGAGGCCCGCAGCTCCTACAAGTGAAGCTGGAAGGCAGGGGGTCGGACAGGTGGATACAGACCGAGTTAGGACCACACCGGGGTCTCGGAGGTGTTCAAAACCAGACTGGGCGCAGAGAAGTCAAGGGCTCGGACTGACGCTCTACTGTAGTCTTGTTTTCCCCCCACCAAGGAACACTTGGTCTGAATGCACTGTACTGTCACTCTACCTGTTTATCAGCCCTTCCCCATGTCCTGTAAACAGTGTGATTCTTTTCTTGTATGCCCTAAATCCATCATTAAATCTTATACTATATCCTAAACCAGCCTTCCCTCGGTCACTGGAGAACCAACAGTACTGGAGAACCAGTATCCCACTGCTCAGATCTGTTTATAAGGAAGTCGTCTTGGGTCTTATCTTGCTTTCAGATGGTCTCTGTTTTACTGGGGGAAAACTGACTTTCTCACCAGGAGATACCTCATGAATATCCCTCAAAAACGCCTGGTCTGGTCTGGTCTGGTACAGCTGGTCTAGTTGTGGAGTTATTTTTGGTGAGACAGAAGAACTCATTTTTAGGTTCATTTCTTCAGAATCATATTTCTCTGTACAAATGACAATTTAAGTAAAAACCACTTTTGTTTTAGTATTGTCACAGGACTACATAAAAGCAATGCCTTCACTAAAAAGAGCCCTTGAAGAACACATTTCTATGTGAATGTACTTGAAATCTTGGAAAATTAACAATTTAATCACATTTTACTGTGCTCAATCATCCTGAATCATACTTTTCATATACTTTTAATATAAATAAATCAATGTAGGATCAAGAAAATGAAATTGTATTTATATTAGATGTGCCAAACAATCTCATCAATCAAAAAATACATTCAAATGCTAGTGCTTTCTTGTATTTTTAATATTTGAGACAAAATAAATGTACTGTGTTCTGCTTAACAAACTGGCTAGATGAAACTGTTTTAACTTGTATTATCATATCTCAATAATTCATATTCAGCTTCAACTGCTTCAACACAGCTGGATTATGTGTAAGCTGTTGGATAGGTGTATGTTAAGTTGTTTGATGATCTGTAAATAATAACTAAGACTTTGGTTGGGCAAAAATGTACAGCTTTATAACAACCCTGTTATTTTTCCTCCAAATGGAATGCTCAGATTCTGTTAAAAAAAAAAAAAGAGCCCATGTTAATTGGATGGTTTAGGGAACTGCAGCAGTTCACCGCACCATAGCACAGCAAAGCCTAGCCTATCTTAGTGAGAACCACTGTAGCAAGAACTGTTTGCAATTATTCAAAAAAAAAAAGTCTTACTTAATCATGTTGCTCTCTGTCCTCTCCGTGTCCAGTCAGCACGGTGCATGATTAGTTAGCTTTGAGATTGTTCAGTTATGGTAAGGTACATACAGTTTTTGATTCTAAGGCATCTTAAATTTTTAAATGTTAACTCATTTTTATGTACATTTTTTAACATAAATTTTTATTCTGTGTATGCAGAAGACATTAACAACCAGATTAGGACTGATGTGGATGGTGGTTCATTTTCAGCACTGCGGTGAAACTGATGTGGTGGTGTGTTAGTGGGTGTTGCACTGGAACGAATGGATCAGTCACTGCTGGAGTGTTTAAACCCCATTGTCGATGCTGGACCAAGAATACTCCACCAACCAGAAATATCCAGCCAAAAGCATCCTGTGGGCAGGTCCTGTGATCACTGATAAAGGATCAAGATAACATATGGATAGGGCTGCCCACTGCTCCAGGCACATGTGATCAATGCCCCCTAGTGTGTAAACTAACTAGTGTGTATGCGTGCGTGTGGATGGATTAAATGTAGAGGACAAATTTCCCTGTGTGCAAGCACAGTGAGGTGATGTGCACCTCTCTGTCCTTCCTTTCTTCAAACTGGGCAGAAACAGATGAGCTTCTGTCTCTGACTTTACATACACAAGGTGGAACAACATGGTAGGAGTGTCTAATTGAGTGGACAGTGAATGGACACAGTTTTTAACATTCCAGCAGAACTGCTATGACTAATTCACTCAAACCAGCACAAAACACACCACCCACATATTACCAGCTCTGTAGTGCTTATCTGGAATCCTGACCATTAAAAGATGATAACAAAATGTACAGGAAAAGAAACTGATAAGCTGTATGTAGAGTGTCAAACAAATGTATATATTTCTCAATAATGCATCAGCACATATGTCCTAGAAAAGATCTATGCTTCCAGGAAAACACTAAAAAAAAAAAGAAGACAAATGATTTTTTTCTAAATGGTTAAGATGCACTTGCAGCACCCACGGTCTGTTCTGAAGAAGAATTTGAACGTGTGTGTCCAAAATGGCATTTCAGATCTCAATACTCAAAACTCTAAATCTAGGTCTACCCTCAAATATATGCATGTCTTACTAACTTACGGACCAAATATAAAACAAAGAATACTAAAAAGCAACCAATTGTAATTTCATTTCCTGAACACTTCAACCTAAATGTAACTTTACTCTAATCCTAACCGTAATCATAAACTTAACCTAAACTTAATCTAAACTTGACTTAATGGTTAGCTTAATCATAATGTCCATTGAACCGTGAGTCAATATAATCTTTTTGTGTCTGAGATCTCAGTTAACCTCTCTCTTGACAAATAGGCACAAATAATGTTTTCATCACATGTACTCGCTTGTTGCTCACTTAGTTGATTAATGGCAGTGGTAATCTCTGCACAGCTTCTCTCCTCGTCTCTATTGTCATGAAAGTTTTTTTGATTAACATATCATAGAGACACTCATGTATTTACACTCTGGCCACATTGACCACATTGTCCATTTTATCAGCCCCACTGACCATACAGGTGCATTTTATAGTTCTATAATTATAGACTGTAGTCCATCTATTTCTCTACACACTTTGTTAGCCTCCTTTTACCCTGTAATTCAGTGGCCACCACAGTGTGTTGTGTATTATATGGGTGGTGGGTCATTCTCAGCACTGCAGTGACACTGACGATCGTGGTGTGTTAGTTTGTTTTGCACTGGTACAAACGGCTTGAGTGTTTAGACCTCTCAGTGTCACTGCTGGACTGAGAACCATAAACATCAACCAGAAATATGATGAAGGACTTGAGGATGATCAACACAAACTGTGCAGAAACAAATGACTCTGCCTCCACATCTACAAGGTGAAGCAGCTAGGTAGGAGTATCTAAAAGTGTAGCCAGTGAGTGGACAGAGAGTGTTTAAACACTCTAGCAGCACCGCTGTGTCTGTGTGTCTAGCACCTGTGGGGTCCTATTCATTGAAGAACAGGGTGAAAAACATGGGGATAACATAATATTCAGGGAAACATATAAACTACTGTCTGTAATTACAAATCTACAAAGTGCTCCTGTAAGATAGGGAGAGAAACAAGGAGATGATGTAACAGCTAATCAGTGTATGTGACTAAAAGTGCATGTCAGAAATCCTACAGTGTGTGCAAAATATAGTTTGAACCTCATCCATATGCACAACTTACTAACACAACCCCCACATGAAGATAGCAAACATTTTGAAGAGCGATCATTACAAAGCAACCTCAACTTTAACCTAAACTGTTATCCTATCTCTCTAACATTAAAGTCCCCTAAATAAAAACAGCTCTTACCCTAACTGTAGTAATTCATTGTCATAAGCATTCCCTTTAGAAGGGGAAAAAATCATGATGTGGCAACACTGGATTCTCCTTTCGAGTACATGGTAGGATGGGTTATGTGTATCTGGCAAAACAGTACCAACAGTGGATGGGACTTCTTTGACAATCATAACATATATATGATACACAATTGTGCAAATCCTACTGGAAATCACACTGGAAGCCTGCTATGGCATTTAAACTGGGATTTCATTCATTTGGAAACAAGTGAATTTTAGCAGTTTTCTGAGTTTTCTGAATTACTCACTGAGAGTTCATCACATGATGACAGTAGGTTAGATAGGGTAACGCTTGTAGTTTGTTATGATATGTGCATCATGTCTGTTGGTTACTCTGATCCTGAGTTTTGAAGCCTAAGAAACAATTTGTAACTGCCTGCAAAATGTGAATCTAGGGTTCTAAGGGTTAAGATGTCAACCCTTGACTCAAAATACTGCCTACATAGACAGTTCACTATGTAGCGAGACTCAGTTTGAGGCATAACCACAGTGTACCCACAGATGTTCACTGAACACCAGAGCTTTTGTTGTGGAATGATTCCCAGTACTTAATGGGCGTTATGTGAAGATGATGAAAGCATGAAGCATTATTGTAATCTTCCTCCTGACAGTACAGATCATGCGCAGGCTTATCACTATTTTACGCCCAAATTGCGCCGAGCACACTCTCGGTTAACAGTCTTGCTCTTCTTCTTTTTTAATTACAGTGTCTTCGCAGTGATGTGTGTGGCTCTGATGAAGATGTGCATGTGCTGAGGGGAGATTAGCTGGGCCTATCTCTGCGTTCCTGGCTCCTACACAACACAAGGCGCCGTGCCCTGATAAAGATCATACTATCCACTCTAATCCGCCTCCAGCTTAGCATCACACGCAATGGAAAGCAGGTGTGACGCGCCATGAAAAGGAAGAAATCGACTGAAATGGGTCTGAAATGTGGGGGGAGGTTTGATGTCGACGTTCCCAGAACGTGAGGCCAAGACTCATTTTCAAGTCATATATTTCAGTAGTATTTTCAGCATTTTGGGGGGAAGGGAGCAATGGAGCATGATAATGGCTATAGACATTATAATGTGTCTCATTAAAAATGTCTGACTGCCCTTTGACTGCCCTTATATCAGCAGTGGTATACAGTGCGTCAGCAATCAACCACGGTTAAGGGAATTACTGTGATCTGTAGAGTGTGAAGGTGTGTGTGCTTTATTGTGGGGACCAAATGGCCCCAGGGAAAATGATGGGGACAACTGATTGGTCCTCATATAAGGAAACACACATTTTAAGAAGAAGAGAAAGGGCCACACAAGTCTAGCTGTGGCACCCAGGGAGCAGTTGGGGGTTAGGTGCTTTGCTCAAGGGCACTTGAGTCATATGCTGTCACTTCAAGGGACATAACCAGGCACAAGGCCACTTCTCTAGCCTTCATTCCATCGCTGCCCCCCATAAATGCAGTTCTTCATGCAGGATTTCATTTTGGTTTCTAAGGTTAGGAGGTTAACTATTACCTTCAGTGATAAAAAAGTCAACAGGAAGCTCCCAGAGACAGAAACAGGAACATGCATGCACAAATGTGTGTGCAGTCAATTTTAACATCACCTATGAAAGATCAACCAATGTGAAATGCTTAATGCTGGTGATGAATCTACTGTACCATTTCTGCCTGGTGAGAAAGGAGTGGATTGAGGGGCATCGGTGCATCACAGTATGTACACACCATTGCGCATGTGTGCAGATGTGGGTGGGTCGAGGGGGGGGTGGGGGACGGTGAGGGGGAGCGTGGAAATGGAAATGGAAATGAGTGCAGAAGCGAAGATAATACTTAATCGCATCAGCTGGAAAGAAACCAAAATAAAACTGGGTTGAGTCAGCACATTTTTCTCAAGGAGAGACTGTTATGGACAATATGCCATTGAATTTGCATGAGTAGAGTGACAGTGGCTTTTGCTCAGCTGTAAAGACGACTGGTCTGCCAGAAGCTATCTCTTTCTCTCAGGCTTAAGCGTCCACCAACTCTTAATTCTACACTTGACCAAATAAAGCGTATTTAAGGCAGACATCAGCAGGATTTCCCCTACAACTCATCAGACTTTGAAATTAAGTGAAAGGAACGTGATTTGAGTTGTACAGTAGTAGGTACTAGTTTTTACTTGTGACAATTATTGGACTTTAACCTTATGGATGTCACAAAGTAGGTAGAGTAGTCTTAACCATCTGTCATCACCTCAAACTCCCTGGAATAGTGCAGTGAATCTTTTAAGAAGGTTCAGCATCTTCTAAAACATATTATTGGAGGTTTAAAATAAAAGAAAATAAAATAAAATTGTAAAGCTTGGATGTGAAAAAATGTGAGTAGAAGCAAAAGCAGTCCGAGTTCTGTCATCAAGAAAAGGGAACAAAAAACAGAAAAGAAATGATTAAATAAAGGTAAAGAACTCCAGCAAGAAGACTCCCTTTGTCAGACCAACTATGCGCACTGGAAAGTGTCCAGATATCTAGAAATCTGTGAAAATGTAGGAAGAAAAAACAGAAATGTCATTTCCTTAAAAGTCAGTTCTGGGAAACTTGCAGATTTCCAAGTATTCCCTGCTTTATACTGGCTCCAAGTCATAAGGTAAAATGTCAAATCCTTAATGGGATGAAGGACTGAATGTGAATCTGAATGTGTTGAGAGACAGGAGATCCTGGGAATAGGTTTGAGATGGTTTGGGGTTTGGGATATTCTGCAAAATAGGAACCTTTGTGATAGAAAAAATACTCACAAATTCCTTCATCTTTTGTAACTTATAAGTTTTGGTTCGTCATCTTTGCTGCTTTTCTACACAGTACCGGCAGTGGGTCTGGAGCTTACGTGGATTCATTGGGCGCAAGGCAGAAATACTCCCTGCATACGGTGCCAGTTGATCACATAATGACCAGAGGTAGCCCCGAGGAAAGAGCTGAGGAAAATTTGTTACACAATCCTTTATTTTAGTAATGTGGCTGTGAAAGCCCACTCTGTGAGTATCAATGGCAGTGATTAACTGCCCATCAGGGGAACCGGACAAAATACCAGTGGGATGCTATGGGTGTGGACCACTGAGAGGGTGAAGGGGCAGGTTGCCACCCACCCACTCACCCACTCACTCACCCACCAAATAAATAAATAAATAAATAAATAAATAAATAAATAAATAAATAAATAAATAAGGCCAGTCACCATAAAAACTAGGCTGAATAAAGTTGCCAGTCCAGGTCACAGACTTTGTTCACTGGATCACAAATTTGATCCTGAGAGTGATGCTGCTGTTCCTCATCTCCACACAAGGTGGGGCTCTTGTGTTAAAAAAAAAAAAAAAAGTGTCATCAAAAACTTTTATCCCTACAATCCCACAAATCCAAACTTTACTAAAAAAGCTTTTCAAGTAAAATCCTTTCGTCTGAAGCTCTAACAGGCGGAAAGGTGCGTTTCAGGCACTTCATGGCTGCACGGTGGCTGCAGTGACGCTCTCACTTACACTTACACCTTCAATCAAAGCCGTAATGAGCGCGAACTCTCGTCCGGCGTCGGCGGTGGGGCTCGGTCTCTCTCACCGCGTCGTTTCGGGAAGCCCGCTCGAGCGCGTGCACGCTGCGCTAGCTCAGGTGAGGCCCGTGTGCGTGGCCCCGCCCCCACGCTGCTAACCTGAGCGAGAGAGACAGGAAGAGCCGCGCGAGCGTTGCTGATCTGCAGGCAACTGTGCGGAACTGCGCGATCGGCGGACGGAGCTTGGCTTAGTGCGGGAGTGGAGTCGAGGAGTGAGCAAGTCGCGATGTTCGGAGGCGGAGGCGCAGTCTGGGGCATGTTACCGTGAAGTTTGGGGGGGTAGTTTGCGGCGCGCGCGCGGGCAGGGCGTCTGGAGTTATTGAACGTTGGCCAAACTCAGGAGTTACAGGCTGGGCGGTGAAAGCGTGCGTCTCGGAGTGATCTGCGACTTTAGAGGCCCGGGCTGATCGGCAGAGGGGTGAGGGGGTGTGTTGGGGGTCCTGCTGAAATTTCCCTCCTTTTTCCTTTATGCGGGGTCGGGCCGCGCGGATCAGTCCGTCCGTCCGTCCAGTCGCTCGCTGTGCTGTAACGCACTCAGGCGTCCAGAGCTGCCGGTGAGCCGCTCCGCAGATCCGGACGCGGCTGCTTTTGGGAATCCGATCGACCATGGACCCTCCTCAGCCCGGGAACCCGGCCTCCTCCTCCGGAGCCGCGGGGAAGAGCAGCAAAGACAAGAAGCCCAAGAAAACGTACGACGAGGGCAGCGAGAAGAAGAAGTTTGTGAGTATCTGAGTGGGAAGAAGGGATGAAACGATCTGATACTGCAGTGCCTATTACACTGTGCCTGTTGACATCAAACGCACCGCCAGGGTAGACTAGCCGATCTAAGCCTGATCCAGTCCAGCATGGAGGCGTCTGAGCCTTTTTCTGACTTTCCAGACGAACTCTGTGCCCTGACTTCACTAATGAGGAAGTAAAGGCAGGGTGGGGAGTGTGTTGGGACGCCAGTGGGGGCTCGGTCCCAAATGCAGCAGCTGGAACCCTTCGTGGGAGAGGAGCTGGCTCACACACCGAGTTCTGGGTCTACTAGGGGTCCAGACTAAGTGGGATAAGACAAGATCGTGGTTGTGAGCAGTTGAAACTGCCCAGTGTTGGACAAACACAGCCTTGGCTTCTCTTGACCCTCAGACTGGGTCATTATTCTGATCTAAACGACTTGGAGGCCACAGCAACCAGGATGGAGGCCATAACAACCACTTAGCAACCACTAATCAACACCTTACCGACCAATTGTTTTTTGTTCTACCATAATAGCTGATTAGCCACACCATAGAAACCACCTGCGACACTGTTAGTGACACAGTGTGCTGTTGATTGGCAGTTGCTATGTGTTGCCTAGTGGTTGCTTTGGTGATTGATAAGTGATTGCTATGTTCTCAAATGTTTGATATGAAGTTGTTAAGTTGTGGGAAGGTGGTTGCAATGATATCCAAGTTGGTTTGCAGTGCACAACCGTAATCGAAAAGCCACAACTTTGGTTCTGTTAACTCCACAGTGTAGTTAAAATTGGTGAGAATAATAACCCAATCTGCTGGATCAAAGCAACGCAAGGCTGTGTTTCTTCAATACAATACAATAAGTTTGGTTCAGTTGTAATAACGCACTTAAATTTAAGTCCTGGGTGGCATTGATCTCTGCCTGAACAGAGTTCTCTCAGTTTAAAATGTTGGTTTGCTACTGTCAGGATTACAAGCTCTCACTTGGCACGCCTCTATTTTCACAGTGGCACAGTCTAGTTGAGCCAGTGTGGGCTGTTTGTGTAGGTCTAAGCCAGCTGTAAACCTTCCTAAGTTTGTGTTTGTGGTTACTCTTGGAAAAGGGATCTCTGTTGTGTCATAGTCTGGGAGAAGTGGCTCAGGCCAGGAAGTTGGCCCTCTGAAGATGAGGGCGCTGAACATGTTATCCTATCTCCTCCCCCCCGTCTATTCATCTTAAGAAAACTGATATTCACCTTCCAAATGTTACCATAGAGTCGTAAACACACCTGGTGTTTGTAATCCCTTTATATGAAACCCATCCGCTGTCTTGTAGAGAGGCAGCAGACAATACACATGGTGCATCTTTACCTTTGACTCCAGTCTCGCAAGGGACGCCTGCCTTGAATACATCAGTACATCCCCACACTTACTGTCAGGCCCAAGTTTAATTAAACCTTTAGCTCATCAGTTTGCTTAGGTGCACTGAATAATCCAGTACAGACCCAGCTGAAAATTCTTATAAGGTATCTCTGTGACGGTACGGAAATATTGTTTCAGGAACGTTTGTGAAATAATAATGCTTTGCATCACATGGTTTTTAGAACATTTCCCAAAATAAAAATGGGAAAAACAGACATTGCTAGGATCTAATTTTGTACCAGTATGAAGCAATTCATATGATTACCTTCAGCTTTAATACCATAGCAAACCTAAAACCATTATAATCACGGAGACCCTAGTTTTAAGAACTGAGGGTTGTAAGGTTTAAAAAATGTTCTACTTAATGTTAAACATTGTTCTCTGGGGGTTTTCTTCTCTTTGCTATGGACTTTTTCTTCCAAATGTGACCTTTTGGTCCATTAACCACACCCAAATATGAGGTAGGTGACAATTTTGTGCAAATCAAATTGTTGTGTGGCATATCTAGGGCACATTCCTGCTGTCAAGGGCTGTAAATCATACATACATAAACAAGACAGACTGAGGCACACAGTCAGTTTCTGGCCTGCTGGAATTGGGGATAGTAGTCTAAGAAAAGATTTACAAAACGAGTCTAAGCTATATTTACCCAGAGCCTATATAAGCTGTTGGGATTTGTGGAAAACATCAGTCCATATGTTTAGTGTGTGAAGTAAACAGTGCCCAGCTTGACCTGTCAATCACGTTGAGTGCAGGTATTTGCCTCAGAGACACCTGGCTTCATGAACGAGGTCGCCTTTGTTAAGGAGGTGAGCTCATTAGTTAAGCCAGGTGGTGCTGTAGAAAGTTGGAACGAATATCAGTGCAGGCCTTGATGGATCAAATGCAGTAGAGTGGACTTAGAAGGTGGTTCAGCAGGCTGCATGTTGATGATTGCTGCTGGAAAATTTGAGGTCTAAGTTTAGTTTTGTATTGTCAGTGATGCATTACTGGATTCCTAAATCGTCCTATGCAGAACGTATTAGGGGACGTTTGCCGTCACCTCTAGTGTTGCAGCGGTATACTAGTTTTAGGTGTACCATGGTATGAATATTGATGGTTTATAATAACATACACTGTTTAAAAAGCTGTCAATTGATAAGTAGAGAAAATAGTCAAAAGATTATTCCATGATGAAAATGGAATCATAAGCGCAACACAAAATAGTTCAAAAGAGGCATTGTTTACTTTAAGTGGCTTTATTCATCTGTCTTTCTATTTATTTTATTATTTATTTAACCCGTTCTCAAAAAGTGTGTGTGTGTATACAATTTGTTGGTACCCCTCGGTTAATGAAAGAAAAACCCACAAGGGTCACAGAAATAATTTGAATCTGACAAAAGTAATGAATAAAAATGCTATTCAACATTACTTTTCAACCTACCAACAGAATTATTTTAAAAACTAAACTCACGAAACAGGCCAGGAAAGAAAGGATGGTACCCGTAACTAAATATTTTGTTGCACGACCTTTTGAAGCAATCACTGGAATCAAACGATTCCTGGAATTGTTAATGAGACTTCATGACTTCATGAGACAGTTGTCTCAGGTTTGAAGGGTGACTTTTCTAGATGACATGTTTCAGCTCCTTCCAAAGATGCTCAATAGGATTTAGGTCAGGGCTCATAGAAGGCCACTTCAGAATAGTCCAGTGTTTTCCTCTTAGCCATTCTTAGGTGTTTTTAGTTGTGTATTTCAGGTCATTATCTTGTTGTAAGACACATGACCTATGACTGAGACCAAGCTGACACTGGGCAGCACATTTCTCTCTACATTTACATTTGCGGCATTTAGCAGACGCCCTTATCCAGAGCGACTTACAAAAGTGCTTTGCTGTTTACTTAGAACATCCTTAGCTAGTAGACAAGGCTGGAATCTAGAGATTCCACACGTTTAGACCGTGTTGAAACAAAAGTCTTTATGGAGTTAAGTTCTCCTGAAACAGATGAGTCTTCAGTCTGCGTTTGAAGACATTGAGGGACTCAGCTGTTTGGACTCCCAGGGGAAGTTCGTTCCACCATTTTGGTGCCAGAACAGAACAGAGTCTGGATGCATGTTTTCCTTGCTTTCTGAGGGATGGTGGGTCAAGCCGAGCTGTACTTGAAGCTCGAAGGGCTCTTGGTAGCTCTTGGTAGCTCGAGTTTTGACCATTGCCATCATGTATGGAGGGCCTGGTCTGTTTTTGGCTTTGTAGGTCAGCATCAAGGTTTTGAATCTGATGCGGGCAGCTACAGGGAGCCAATGAAGGGAACGCAGCAGAGGATCCCTTGATGGTCTTGAGATTTCATTTTACTCTGCACAGATTCAAGACACCCGGTGCCAGATCCAGCATAGCAGCCTCAGAGCATAACTACCTGTAGGCCCACTGACTGGTTACAAGACTGTAGACACCTGTGATGTTAATATGTGAACACACCTTGATTTAACATGTCCTTTGGTCACATTATTTTCAGGGGTACCATCATTTTTGTGTAGGTGTGTTTGAGTTTACTTTTTAAAATAATTCTGTTGAACCATGACTGAAAATCAGTGTTGGATTTTCATTTGTAATTTTTCATAAAATTTGTGTGTGTTTAAAACCAGTTGTTTCATTATAACTTATATCTGAGTAATATTTGGACATTTTATTAAGAAGATTACTCTTTACCAGATTTCTCTCAGATTTCTCAGTCTGCACATTCACTCTTCCTGAAGAGCTCCACTTGTTTCTGATCAAGAGAGGAGCAAGCAGCGTGAACCAGTGGGATACACCAGCAGGGTCTCCTCCTTCCTCCCCACCACATTGATGTGCTCCTGTGAGATCGTTCGTTAGTTGCAAAGCAAAAACGTCATGATTGCCTGATTCCTATAAACGCAGATATAAACTGATAACCCAGGTGCTTATAAACGTTTGATTTGGTTAATGACACCAGGATTTCTGCAGTTATTGAATTATTAAGTAAAGTATTGTGTGGAATACGTCTCTTCGTCCATTCCTCATGGACTAATTTCAATTCAACAGCAAAACAGCAAAAATGGGATACAATGGTTTTGTCCACTTGGTCTTGTGGGTAGGAATGGGGATGATGCCTAAAATTCTCATCAGAATATGATTAGGAGAAAAGCTGAAATGCAATATAATTCGATGAAAAGCATGAGTATAAACCTTAGTGTTATAAAGTATAGCAAAATATATAGTGTTAAAGAATCAGTTTTTGTTAAAACCAAACTCAAAGCATGCTGTATATTTAAATAGTCTAACTATTAAAAACGTTTAACTGTATATTATATTTTTAATAATGAACATATTTTCAATAATCAAGAAAATTACACACTGTGATATTTCACTAACTCAGCAAACTGTGTTGGATTATATTGTTTGAGTGATATTCGAAATATGGGCCTTTTTATATATTGTAAAAAAAAAAAAAAGTTTGACTATATCAATAGTTACAATTTATCCCACAGCTGGACTAGTGGGTAGACGTTTATTGATGAGGGGATGCGTTTGCTCTGAAAATGAAAAATTACTGAAGCAGAGTGTTGACAGAGAATGGGAGCATCTGTTCCCTGTCTTTATCTAAACTTGGATAGTGCATTTCTGACCTCTACTTTATCAGCTCATACTTTGAGCATGTTTGTCATACTTGATGTTCTGGCATTTATCAGTCAGTCCTTGCTCTCCTTTGTACTGTTCAGAACTTCAAGAACCACATGACTGTTGTAGCTCTTTAGATAATTCTAGATCTGAAATTTTGAAGAATGGTGAATGTGAAGGTTTGTTCTCTTGTAGTTTGGCCAGTAAGCCCCGTGAAAGAGAACCTGGAAACCTGTTGGATTTGTCCGAAACAGGAGTTGACTGAGCATAATGGGCTCTACCTCAGGGCTGAGCAGGAATGTTCTTTCACACTCATCCTGCTGGTTGTTTAACATGAAAGAACAGAAGCATACACATGCATACATGTGAGCCTTGACCTCCATATGTCTTTAAATGGGTGAGAAGTCATACACAAGTAAAGCAAATAGACTTGGTTTTGTGTGTGTGTGTGTGTGTGTGTGTGTGTGTGTGTGTCTGTGTCTGTGTCTGTGTGTGTGTGAGAATGGAGGAAGTGGCCAGTATCATGGGTCATTACAGAAATCTTGCACATAGATGCATGTCCTCCTGCCCCCTGCTTTAGTCATTGTCCTCTAATCCTGTAGTTTATCACCATAACAGCCCGAGACTGATGAAGATATTCTGATGGTACACACAGATGCACTTTCCCTTGTGACTGAGATTTTGTGCTGTTTTCAGACACAAGAATTAAGTCATGTCTGACCCTTCTGTTCACTCCATCTGAATGGAGCTCACCTGCTCATTCATTGATTCTTCAAAAACCAAGGGTATGAAAGAGTTCATCTTCTTAAAATAGCTGAATGCATTCTTTACACTCAATACATTTGTTTTAGGCACCATTTAAAAATGAATTTAAACTAATAAAGTGGCCTGTCTGGACAGTAAAATGCTTTTGCTCAGTAAAACACTCTGCTATACAAACGTTAATCTGACGAATCGATTATTTGTTTAAGTAATGATTAAATTGGTTGCAGCCCTACTTTGTGTCTCTCACCTGCTCAACATTTCTTCGTGAACAGCTTCCAACTCTAGATACTCGTTTCCAAGCAGCAATTATTTCACATACACAGAGAATCCCCTCAAAGAAATGCAGAGTTTGCATGCTTTTGTATTTTTAAATATGAATTTGCTTAAAACTACATCCCCGGATCATTATTACACCTGATGCAACAAATTCAGAAATCTTGAGATCATATAACTCTCAATGCAAATTGTCTCCATTAATGACTTTCTTCAAGTGGCATTCCATGTGTTGTTTTCGTGATTATCTTCTATTATCTTTCTTCTGTCTTATGTACAGACTACATATGAGAGGACCATATAAGTACAATTGAGCTCATTCTTCAGGCATTCTAGTCTAATAATGTCATGTTATTTTCAACCATTGCTTCATCCATTAAATCCAGCTTTAAATATAGCTCCACCAGATCAGAGTAGAACCTCTTGGGTTAGCGAGTATGGAACCTGCAGTGACCTGATGATCGAGATCATTTATGGAAGCAACTGCATAATTTAGAGGCACAACAGGGTAAACAGGCCCAAGCTTATACACAGAGTGCCTGAAGCTATTGATTTTTGGCATTCCTAGAAGCCAGAGCTGTTGCACCATTGTTTGCTTTTCTTATCCTTGCCTGTTCTTTTTTTTGTGTTTCTCTGGCATGCTATAGCACACACATTTACCTCAGTCAGCTGTAACATTTAAACCTTTGATGATCTAGTAACAGTGGTACTGTCAATTGGTGGGAGACATCAATTGTACAGTAAGTTCTTGAAGATGGGCCACTCCGACAGGAGTCAAATTGTGATGGCTAAATGAGCATTCCCTACACAGTAAGAGCATCCCTAATATGACTGGTTCTGGAAAATACTCCTACTATGAAGTGGTCAGTACCTACAGGGGTTGGACAATGAAACCGAAACACCTGCTTTTAGACCACAATAATTTATTAGTATAGTGTGCTAGGTCCTTGGGAATTACATTTTTTGGATATAATCTGGGTTAGCACCCCAACATCCCATCAGACAGCTTCCTCTTGCGTCCACAGTTAATCCTGTTGGATGTGGTTGGTCCTGCTTGGTGGTGCTGACATTACCCTGGATACCGTGGCTCTTGATACATCACAAAGACTTGCTGTCTTGGTCACAGATGCGCCAGCAAGACATGCACCAACAATTTGTCCTCTTTTGAACTCTGGTGTGTCCCCCATAATGTTGTGTGCATTGCAATATTTTGAGCAAAACTGTGCTCTTACCTGCTAATTGAACCTTCACACTCTGCTCTTACTGGTACAATGTGCAGTTAATGAAGATTGGCCACCAGGCTGCTCCAATTTAGCCATGAAACCTCCCATACTAAAATGACAGGTGTTTCAGTTTCATTGTCCAACCCTGGTGTACCTGGTGATGGGTTAATTCTTAGGTGATTTCTTTCCTAATAAAATAATTTATCTTTGTGATCTTGATATATTTGATATATTGTGTAATGTATCTTATGTAATTGATATATTGAATTCATCAGTCAAACAATACTAAAATACTGTTGAGAATTCCCTGTAGATTGGGATTTTTTTTGCCTGGGATGGTAACTACTTTCTTCACACTGTGGCCTTTAGCATGGCCAAATGCCGTCACATCGGTTTGCCAATTATTAACTTCTAATTTGTAACCCATTTCTCACAAATTGATGTAAACTTTATTGAGGGTCTGTAATAAGTCAACATCCAGTAACGGGACATGAATCCAACAGCTCATAAAAATGGATTAACACATCAAACTAGCAGATAAGCCTGTACCTAAAGTTACTTTGTCCCTAAAATTTCAGAGTGCAGCCTCACTGTATCCTGTGGGGGAGGTGTGAAAGAAACAAAATGGCTGTGATTACCATGTTGTGGTTGAGTTTTGGTTATGCTGCTGCAACCTGGTGATTCAGTTCAAACTGCGTGCATCACCTCTACGCCATGTCAGCCATACATAGGAAACAATTCTCTAAACCAAATGGCAAACCTATGAAGCTTTTAGCCAAACTAGCACAATCAGTTTAAAACACAGACGCACTGATCATTTTTTTTGTCCCCTGATCTGACCAGAGTACCAAACCAATCTCATTCAATCTTGTTTGTACAAATAATACGGCCACACAATTTACATAAGATGTGCTGTTTAGCACTGACATCACTTTTATATTGACAGAACCGTTTTTATAATGAGCTATTTATTTTGTTTGGTGGCAGCTAATTTAAATAATAATAATAATGAAGTTTAAAGTGTTTAATGCATGATTATACAGTTTGACCATTTAGCTCCCAGTTTCTTGCTGCCAAATTCAGTGTTTGGTGCAGGGTTAGACCAAACAAAGGAGCGTGGTCCTATTGTTTTTGTGCATTAATGTGCCCACCAGAGTGTTCCCATCTGTATATGTACTAAACTACATAGATTTAATGGATCTACATCAAATAGTAGGTGTTAAAGGTAATTGTCATTTTTTGTAACATGTTTTGTAACTTGTTCTGGAAAAGAAATGTAAGAGAAAGGGATACTTTTATTTGTAGTATAAACAGTTTGTAGTTTTCTCTAGAACTTATCAATGTGTGGTACTAATCAGTACCATCAGATTTCTATGAGTAAGGTAACCTGTAATGAATTTGTTTTTTATGCAGTGGACTGATTTGTTTGGATTTGCTACTGTGAGAAACATGGCTTCTGATTATTCACAGCAGGTGTTGTCCTACCTTAATGCACCTTTTGCAATCAGTTGAAAGTAAAAATAGATTTATGTCCGTTACTGTCGGGTCACATGCTCTACAACCCTGCCCTTTCTTTGTAGGTTATGTTTAGTCACTACATCCATTAGGGTTTCATTACATTTTATAAAGTATTCATTGCTGGAACTTTGCAGTATTAGTGAAGTTACATATCTGCAGACCTGACTAATCCAGCTCCAAGCAATCAAAACAAAATCCTGGACCTGGATTGCTACCCTCTGTTTATCTCTTGGCCCCTATGAAATATTATTTATTACTGTAATTTTATTGCATCTACATGTCTTTAACATTCTTTTACATTATCAAAATGTCATTGCAGAAATCACGACACTGTTTCAAGTGTCCCATGGTATTACGGTCTTTGGTTACATGTTCACTGGTTAATTATTAATAAACCTGATTAACATTTTTTTGCTGTTTGACATCTCTTAAATTGACATGAGAACAAAATCTTACCTGGAATAGTAAACCTTAATCAGTCTCATAAAGGAAATGAAGTCTAATGTTTATAAACTAAATATTTATTGAAATCTTAAAGGCCCAGCATGTTATCAGTATTATTGTATTGCATCATTGCTTCTATACAAATGTAGACTAAAAATCACTCAGCCCTACCATAATGTGTTTGTGTGTGTTTGTGTGTGTTTGTGTGTGTTTGTGTGTGTTTGTGTGTGTTTGTGTGTGTTTGTAATGGTGGGTTTGCTGGGTGTTTTTCTGAATCTGAGCATGCATTTCCCAGTGCTGGTCTGTGTTTGTGTTCCTATCCTTCTGTGTCTGAAGTGAATCATGGATGCTGGCTCTATTACTATAGACTACTATTACAATGCCATGGTCTGACTGACTGCCCTATTCTCTGTGGCTCAGCTCAGGGACAAAAGTCTTTTGCTGCCATTAGACCAGTTTTGGCTGCCCTTAGACCAGCTTTGGCCTTCTCCACAGCTCTGTGCTTGAGCACACACACATAGTGATGCTCAAATGTCCCGTTCTGTAAGCACTTACCTTTATTTGGAATCTCTTGGTATTCCTTGGAATCTCACGTCACACCCTTTAACCAGTAGAGTGCTTTTGGGCTTTTGAATTGTTGCTAAGCTCTTTCTCCCCCTCACTCTTGCTTGGGAGGTGAATTGAACAGGTTATTACTTTGTTTTTGTTCAGCTCTTTTCTCCATTCCTTATTATTGAGCAACAGAAATGATGTAGTTATCTTTAATTGTTTAGAGTTTACCTCTGGCCTTTTTAGGTTCTTTTCATTAAAGTAGGGTCACAGCATTTAAACATTTCCTAATTATGCTCTTTTTTGGGTACCCATGAGGATGAGAGATGGAAACCCACAATGTAAAAACAAAAAGGTGTTCTCTAGCTCATTCTTTCACACCAGCTTTTGAGGAATTGCTTTCACTTCTTTCTGCCGTTTCATGTTTGACGTTTGCGTTCCTGGTTGATAAAATGTGCTGTTTGTTTACGTCTCTGTTGCTAGGTATCCACTGGCAACAGCACAGTTGTCCAAACACATCTGGTCAGCCAGGTTTGACCACTATCTCAGGCATAGATAAAGAACTCTTAAAATGTGATGTCTAGAATGAACATTATATTTCTTTGGATGTTGTGAATATGTATTTAGTATTAATGCACTAGAAGTAGAATTAGTTGAGCTGTTTTCACATTTGAACTTGTGTTGACTTGAGTCTTTGGTTGACTGTTGGAGTAAGCGAACACACTACTGAACATAACAATAAAGCAAAATAATAAATGCTCACTGAGTCAGATTTGATGAAGCAGCAGCTGAAGTGCTCACTTGGGCTGCAAATACATATTATTTCATAATTTTACATTAGTGTGAGTATCTGAACCAGTGACGGGACCGGTTTTATTTCTGTGGGTGTTTTGATAAATAAAATATAAATCTAATCCAGCAAATGTTTAATTATTCAGGTTAAAATGATGCAGACTGTTTGTGACGTTACTGATTAACCATTGTGATGGTAATTGCTTTTGATTCTGTCTTCCTTACAAAATTATCAAATGAAATAAAGTGGTTGTCTGTTATGTAAACATGATGGAGTTGTCACATAATCTTTGTAAGATAATACAAATGTGCATATTGTTAAAGCTGTGGTTGTGGGTTGTAATTTTAATAAACTGCTTAGAATGACTTGACCATATGAGGGCTGAAACACTATTTTTTTTTTGTGTGTGTGAAACATGATGAATTGTGCTGAGAACTTGCCTCTTACACCATATTAGCCTGCAGCACTGAGCAGGTTCAGCCAGTATAGCTCAACATTTTTATCCTATCCATGATTTGCATTAAGTGGTTTTATAGTAACGGCAAATGAGGTCATGGCCTCTGGTTACTGTATGCTTGTGGCTTAGTATGCAGCAGTTTACTCATAATGCAAAGGTTTATGTACTAGGGATGAATTGATTGGTCAACTAAAATCAATTATTCCATTTTTTGGAAAGTTAATGACCGTGTCGAACAGTTTTCTGCTAGATATTTTCATTTCTGCTTGACTTTTCATGCAGTGCTGCAGTGAAAACATAGAGACTGAGCAGCTGTCTGCCACGTGAACGTGTTTGGATGAAACCATTACAGAACCGAAAGGCACCATGGCCATACATCTGCATTGCATTACTCTGGTGTGTGAGTGGAGAGACGAGTTGTGTTAGGCATGGACGTCTTATATGGACATGGACTGAGTGGGTTGACTTTGTCCTTTTTCTAGAGATGTTCTAAATGAGGAGACCTATCAGCTTGATGGGTATGGATAAAGTCTAGCTTTTGCTGGTTACATTGTCAGTGGAGGAGTCAACAAATGGCCAACCATGTCGAAATAATTTACTAATAAAAATGTAGGAGAGACACAACATATCTTCAGACTTAAAGCTAAAATTACCGTCTCAACTTGGCTCCCTTTTTTATGCTGATCTGGTAAATTACAGAAAAACTGATTTAGTTTTTCTTTAGTTTTAATACTGTTTTATTAAACAGTGAATATTTGAACATGGTACTCATCTTTTTTTCCTCATTATTGCTTAAGAAATGCAGGGTAGAATATTAAACCTTATTCAGAAAACTCACTAGAAATTTAACATCAAGCAGCTCCATCGTGGCTACCATTAAATAAAATAAACAACAACATGCCACCATAGAGCGTAAAATTGTACCTCTAAATGAGGGTAATCATACTGTCAGGTAAAGTACTGGCGGTTAAAGTGTAAACATTTATTTTGTAGGGGAATTTTGGTGTCTTGTGCCTGGTTTTCCTGCTGCACTACCAGACAGACTCTCAGCACTTAGCCTAGTTCCACAGGTAGTTAGCTTACCAGAGCCGTTGTGCACCTGTAGCTTGGAATAGATTTATGATGACTCGGCAGAAACTGCAGGACTTCTCACATCAAAACAGCATTTATTCAAAGTCAGAAAACAGTCCTGTGCTGCACCCTCGCCTTGTGGATCACTGCTGAGTCATAGTCGCTACAGGGTCAACGCTACACCCTTGTTGTATAAAGCAGTCTGTGTTCTTCAGAACGACTCTACATGGTTATGTTGTCATGTCTGGCCATATTGCAGGAAATGATCTTTATTGTGGCCTTTCAGTGCTCTCTCTCACTCATTCTTTTGCTCGCTCACTCTCTCGCTTGCTCCCAAACATGCTCTCTGATGGTTTAAAGGCCCTGCTGTGTCATAAACATGTTCCTGGTACCAGTCTACTCCAGCTGCCTGTTTCCTTCGATTCTCTGTGCCTTTCTTGCCCTTTCCAGCTGCCTGTGTGAGAAGAAATAAACTAAGCCGTGTTTAACATGCATTTTAAAAGTGGGCTCGTCTAACCGGTTGATTTATAAGTATCCAATTATATTGAACAGACGTCAGCTGAACTATACTAATCTACCACTTTCTGCATTTGAAATGAATTGCTGGCTGACCATCTTTGCACCTCCAGTCCTGTGGCTTTTTCTAAATATAGTAGTGTGATTTAACAGATTCAGATCAATCACACTGCAGATTGTGATTTAGCAGATTTCACAAGACTAGTGAATTCACAAACATTAGTCAACTAGTTCAAACTAGATTGATTTTGTTTTGTTTTTTTATATTAAGTGTCCCTTACACACTTATTAACAAACAATATTGCAGCCAGATGGAACTGATGCAAATCTGAGCATGTAGTTGTGTCTCAGGTAGATGTATAAATGATTACTGATGTGGTCTGATTGGTTAGATTTCTCTTTGACTACTTTTGGGTAGGGTACCTCTTGGTAAGAGGTTGTTGACTGCTAGAAACGCCTCTGTGACGGGATTTTAAAGTGGGTCTATCATGGATTGGGAGAAGCAGCATGGTCTTTTTGACAAAAAGGAAATCTGCTGTCATGGTCCTGCCATCAAGGTTCAAGGTTTGATTTATTTGTCACGTACATAGTTATACAACGTGCAGTGAAATGCTTCATTATACTGGCTGCATCCACAGATCAGTAGGGGAGAGGGTAAACAGAATCGACAATGGAATAAATATGTGCAAACTGAGTAGAAAAAGAAATAATAACTAACTAAATAACTTTCTCTGAGACTAAATAACTCTGAGGAAGGAAATAATTTATTGGATGTAGGTATGTGAATAGTTTCCAGTTGTGTAGGAACAATGCAATGTGTGATGTTTGCTACATAATGTTGTTTAACAGAGCGTTGGTGACTGAGAGTCCGTTGGTGACTTATGAGACAATATGTGATATCTGGGATATTATGGGTTAAAAATGAAGTTGGATCTGGTTTAGAGTCCGAATAGCCTGAGGGAAGAAGCTCAGTCTCATCTCAGGATGAGATGCTATTCGGGCTCTGAACCAGATCCAACTTCATTTTTAACCCATAATTTGTTGTGAATGTGACATTGAATACTATGGATTTGAACCGCATTGTCTTTTACTATCAATTAAGGTTCTGTTATGGATTCAATGACAGTTTGTGTTTGAGTTTGGTCGCTTTGCTGTGGAGCTGCCCTAACTGCTGGTGTAGTTGCTTACCCTGTTTTAGCCGATTGGTTGCCAATCAAGCATTCATGGGACCAGCTGGGATGTCAGCTTCGGTAGCCTACGAGTGTGCAGGATCTAAAAGCCCAGCTGCAACATCTGTGGGCAACAGTGCCGCAGGATGCCATATGGAACCTGTATATTTCCATACCCAAACGTAGCTCATCTTGAAACCAGGTTAGAGATGAATTTGTGTGAAAAGGTTAGAGCCTTCTTTCAATTGACCAATTAACTCATCCTTTCATTCTAATATTGCAATCACTTACATATATCATCATTAAATTAACACAAAGTTTCATTCCGTTCCTTTTTGGAGTGTTATTGTCACTGATTAAAATGAATCCTGTTCAGTCTGAAGACAGACAGCAAATATTGATGTATTGTTGAATTGCACTTTGATTGGACATTTAGTTGTTGACTGTATAAAATGCCAACAGAACATCTTGAATATGTCAGTATACAGGATATGGCCCTTAATCATAATGCAAGTTGGACATTGTGAGGTTCATTGTGAGTTGGACATTCCAGACCTTGGCTTGAGGAAAAATTCTCGTAATTAGATTAAATACCCTGTTCTAGAGTATTGTCCGTGAAAATCATCACATGAAGCGTTTGCTGTGACAAGTGTGTAATGCTGAAGAACAATTGTTGTAATTCATGCTCATGTTTCAAGCTCAGATGCTCTGCCCACAGTGACTCTGCATATCAGTACTGTGAAAATAAACCAACACCATTAGTACTGCTTTCATTAGCATTTGATGTATGGGTCGGTAGTCTGTGGTTTTGCATATCTCACCCCTCATGTTTGGCTTCACTTATGAGTATGGTTTCTTATCAGGGCTGTAGGGAACACGCTTCTGTACACTTCTATACTTCTTTGCACACAGTGGGAGCTGGTTGTGTGTTCGTTTGATAGTATATGACTTTACACCGAAATGTTTGCCAGCAAATCTCATGACTAAATCTCAGTGTTGGTTTTTAAAACCTGTGACCAATGTGCCAAAACAGAACTATCAATTTTGTATGAGGACTGTAGCCAGCATACTAACACCAAGAGGCGGTATGTCACGTTGATCTCCTGCATGTTCACTATAGTTTTTTACCCCAGAGCTGTAACTCGGGCACTGACTTGGACTGCTCAAAGCGGCCCTCAGAACTAATGAAGGACTATATAAGTTGACTGGCATCCCTGAAACAACACTAGAATATTGTTTTACAGAAATACTTTTACTGAAACGTTTGAGTTTTCACTGTGACTACAGTAGAATTCAAAAAGTTAGAGGTTGTTTGCTGACAAAAAGCAGATCATCTGGGGTTTTAACTTCTCGTGTTCATGTCTCAGGTGTTAACGACTGCTGGGACTGAACTGTTGTCTGTGTTTCCAAGCAGGTTGTGCTGTGGTCATTAGAGTGTGGAGTAAACTCTGCTCAGCTGAGCAGAGTGTGTTCTGCTTAGTTAGTTCAGTGAATTATCTGCTCTGCTGAATCGCACCATCTATGTGTTTGTGACTGAGTGAGGTTCTCAGGTGAAATAACAGTGGATCCCATTTTCTCTTCTATATTTTGGTCCAATCCACAAGGGAATGAATTGGAGTTGGATTAAATTAGATTATAGCACAACACACCAAACGCAAGCAGACAGAATACATGAGTTACTATTGAGAGGTGTGTGTCTGTGTGTGTGTGTGTGTGTGTGTGTGTGTGTGTGTGTGTGTGTGTGTGTGTGTGTGTGTGTGTCTGTTGCTGCAGTGGGATTAAGCAGGATTAACTTGTCAGTCATGCAGTTTGACGCTCACATTTTCCCTTGTATGATTAACGCTAATCTACTACTGCCCTGATCAGTACAGCAGGTACAAGTGTGTGGTTGTGCGTGTGCTCTGCCTATTTAGTGAGGACAAGTAAGGACCTTCTGTTGACCTTGACACCCTAACCCTAATCCTAACCTCAGTAACCAAAGGTAAATCATATTTCTCTCTTAGTAAAGTCAAGTGCCAGTTTTGTAAACTTAAAATTCATAAATTGTCAAGTGATTAAAATAATAACGACCTTGCCTTTTCATAGGCAATCAAAATGAATGACATTTATTTCAACCCTAATTTAGTTCTTAGTATAAAATGTATTTGTCTCTTAGGTACAACTGTAAACAATATAATGTGTCTAAAGTATAAGGCACACATTTTCACACAGTAGTTTTGTAACGAAACAAATAATCTGAGATTATTCACCAATTTTTAACCATAACAGTCTAGAATAGAGTTTTTTTCTGCTGCTGTCGTCACTTTTTAACAGTAATAATTCCCTCAATTTAGATGCAGAACTGCAATGAGAACATAGTCTGAGCAGCTGTCTGTCCATCTAGCCTCAAAAAATAATGCACCCAGAAGGATTCAACCACAGGAATGGAGCTTGGTGGGTAGCACCCCTTTTCTATAACCGCTTGTAAATGCTCTTTGTAGCCACCAGCTTCCAGTTCTATGAGGTTCCTTGGGTGTCTTACATGCACTGCTTTTTTTTAAGGTCTATCCACAGATTTTCAATTCTGTTCAGATCAGGGGACTGGAAAACTTTCTGCTTGTACTTTTTTGAGGTAGACTATTGTGGATTTTGCGAATTTGCTGGAATTTCATTGAATCCATTCTTCCCTTTACTCTGAAATGTTCCCCAAACATCCTGAAGGTCTTTTGCAGTCAAGCAAGTTCTGATTTACATTCTAGCAACCTTTCTTTTTTTCACTGTAAAATTATACAAACCCTTGCCTTCAACTTCAACTTGCTTAACTGTTCACAATAACAGAAATTTTGACCAGGCGTTCAGGCAAAGTCCTCCTATTCTTCTCATCTCTGTGGTTCCCCTCTGAGGATATTATACCATTCATTCTGTATGTGTATCATCACTGTAGTTTTGATCTATATGAATGGATCCACTACACTCCAGACATTCTGACACAAAATCAACAAAGATGGCCCCCCTGCTTGTTGGCACCACATTGAGAGACTCTACTATAAATGCATGACCTACACATACAGTAGCTCATTTATCTACCTTCTGAATAGCATTGCAATCTGACACTTCCTTCTGAATTCACCTTTTTTTTGTGTGTAAAATCAATGAAACCTGTGTTAACAATGGTGGCGATTTTGAAATAAGTGCTGCATTTCACATTTTTCTGTTCTGTTGTCAGTCAAGCAGTCCTCTGTGTGTTTAGTGCGAGCATATAGGGGCAGTAGGTGGCTGGCTGTAGAAGGCTGGTGAAGAAAGGGCATGTGAATCACTGTGATTACAGTATTTAACTGTACGTTTCACTGTGCGTGTGTGTATGTGATGTGTTCTTTGTGATCTTTTCTGGTTGGTTGGTTTGTGTGTGTGTGTCTGCGCGCATGCACATGTAGCTACCTGTTTGTGTGCGGTCAGCTGACTGCATGTGAATCAATCTCTAATGGGTTTGTGTGACATTTGTAAAGTCAGAATACTGAGAGCAGAGGTTGAGCAGAGTGAGGTATTTGTGAGTGTGTGGTTGTGAGGGCTGTTGTAAACCAATAATTATTCTTTACAAGACTGCCAGCATATGGCAGCAGAAGTGTGTGTGTGTGTGTGTGTGTGTGTGTGTGTGTGTGTGTGTGTGTGGTAGTTATTGAATTGAAGTTGAACAGAGAGCTGGGTGACAGTATGACTGTACTAAAATGTGTGATGACTGTGGAATTGTGAAACTGCAGACACATTACCAGCAATGCTGAACATTTCCTGCCTCCAACCGTCATTCAAGACACACACACACACACACACACTTTATCTGTCAAAAGTCTCCTTTTAGTCCTACATTGATCATTTTGATGCTGTGTGGACTTTCGAACTCTGACCTGTGCACTGACTTCAGAGACTGTGTAGAATTTCATAAAGAAAGGATGTTTATCTTATCTAGCAATGACAAGTAAAGATTGAATTCAGAAGAATAGCTGCTAGGTGGTGTTGTTGGATAGCTGTAATATGCAGCAAAACAAGTAAACAACTTTCCCTGTAACAGTAGTAGAAATTGGGTAAATGAGTAAAATACTGAGCAGAGCTGAAGATGTTTAAGATGAATAGCACGCCCTGCAGGGATAACTGCCTACATGAGCTTGTCTGGATACTGAAACTAGGCAGCAGTGGTGGCTCTCTGGAACAGCATGGGGGAGACACAGACACCAGATTATCTTTTCGAAATGAGTTTCCTTAAACTTCTAAAGTTCTTTTTAGCAACTTTTTTTAAATTGATCCCGTTGTAGCTATCTAATGAGTAATGTCGTTAAGGAGTGGAGGGGCAGCTCTCCACACACAAATAAGTACTACATAACAACCACAAGCTGCCGCACTTCTCTTTTCAAGCTGTGGGCTCTTAAGAAAGCAGTCCAACCAGTTCTCATTACGTCACAACAACGCACTCACACAGGGGGCCTCTGTTGCTGAGAGTGGGTGGGGGGCAGTACAAGGGTGAAGTTGGTTGTTTTGCTCTTTGTTTTCTTTTTCCAGAATTTAATCAGCGCTCCTCGCGTGCATGTGCCGCACTCATACTTTGTAGCTCTGTGTTGCTCATAACTGAAAGGCATGATTGTTGAACTTATGACTCAACTTCCTTTTCCATTCTGGGTGGGAGAGCGCCAAGGTCTTCAATTTTTTTCAAACTGGACACTTGTAGATTATTCAGGCCTGTCAATGTAGCGTCTGCACACTCGACAGCCCACTCAGACGGCCTTAAGTGGTGACTGAGATGGTGACTAATTGAATTGTTTTTGAATGGCCGTGTTTCACATGACGGTCAGCTGAACTATGCGATAATATAAATGTCATCAAGTTTATTTGTATAGAGCTTTTTACAAGCCGAAAAGGTTACATCAGATGATCCGGATCCAAAGCTAACTGTCACAAGAAACAATCCTTGAAAGCTGGAGGAGAAAAGCTTGAACGAAACCCTTGCCTTTGGCCACTACCTGATCCACACAGCACCAGACCCCTATTATACCCCTCCCATGGGTGTAGACCCGGGTCACCAGATGCTCACCAATTAGCCCCTCCCCCAGGCCTGGCTCCAGGGTTAGTCTTTGAGGGTGCAACTGGATTGTACTTTGTGTAGCCTGTCACTTAGGAGCAGTTTGCCCTGGGAGAGCCTACCAGGGACTACTACCCCCGACAACATGGCTCATAAGGTCCAGTCAGGCATGCAAACCCCTCCACAATGATATGGTGGTGAACCAAGGAGGGGTGTTTTTTTAAGCCCAGGAGTGGTTCACAGAACCAGTCTCTGTTCCTCCTATATTTGCTGCTCTAGGGTTAACTTCAAACACACTCTGGTTTGGTTTGCTCCGAGCTAGAAAGCTATCCGCTCCCGGATAGGCAATCGTTTTCTGTTTTGCCAACATACTATAGTTGAGACAAAATGTTACATCCGAAACAAACCATAAGAGCAGGGCAAAGTCAGTCTGTTATTCCCAAAAACTAATGTTGTGCGAGGCACAAGTGGTTGCTAATGTGTTCACTCGTCACTGGTGTATTTCACTCATTTTCAAAGCTGTAAGTGCTACTTCAGCCCTCTTGTGGAGTAACTGCTAAATTAAACTGTACATGTACAGTTTCATGGATGTACATTTTTCATGTGTATGAATCTCTTTAGTATGAATTAATTTTAATAAATACTGTCATTTTGTTTTTGATTGTATAGTTGTAGTAAATGCATTGAATTATTTTCACATGTTCCTGTGGCATATTTTACAAAATGTCATCTTTTATTTTTTTTTTTAATGTAATAAACATGCCATCATGTACAATGGGTGATATGCCTTATTAATATTATGGGTAATGTAGTGGGTGAAACAAAATATGCTTTTCGATTGTAATGAGAGAAGCAAAAGTGTCAAAAGGGGCATTTCAGTTTGAGACACCACACCAACCTTGATGGCTCACCCATCAACAAATTCAGCTGTTCACATAACCGCATGCTCGTACTGAAATAAATTGCCCATTTTACCCAGTAAGGGTTGTTTTTTTTTTTTTTTTTTTTTTTTTTTTTTTTTTACACTGTCCTCAGAGCTTTGAGATGTATGGTAATGATTCTCAGCTGTAGCGCATAAAGCTGCACCTTACAATGATCGCACACCTGCTGCCTCACAACACACACAGTGCTTCCTTTTGGAGAAAAGTGAGCGAGGTGATTCCGAGGTGAATGGTATAACAAGACAAGTCAAATGTTTGACTCATTTTGTTATGAAAAGCGTTAACAACACTGATTAGCTTAATGCATTAGCATATTTCACCTTAGCAAGATGAAGGAGATGAAGTTAAAAGTCTGTTGTTGTTGTTGTTGTTAGTGAAATAGACCTAAATGAATCAATATTGAATTAAAGTGACTCAAATTGGAAGTTGAATCAAATTGGGACCCCCCCCCCCCCCCCCAAAAAAAAAACAAAACAAAAAAACCCCAAAAAAAACCAACATACACACACACACACATACGCACACACACAGACCATTGTTGTAGTGATGGCATTTGTTGTCTGGGTAGCCCCATTAGCATTCAGTGTCTGGGTAACCCCCTTAACTCCCAAGTTGTTTACTGGGTGAGAAACGGTAGTTATGGTAACTTATACTGGAACTTTTCTTTCGTTTACATCCAACTTTCTACTGTTAACTCGTCTGCCTTATCTGAGGCCTAATGAGGATATGTCAAGTAAAAGTGTTTTGACTGTGTGTGTGTGTGTGTGTGTGTGTGTGTGTGTGTGTGTGTGTGTGTGTGTGTGTGTGTGTGTGTGTGTGTGTGTGTGTGTGTGTGTGAGAGAGAGAGAGAGAGCGTTAATGAGAGAGTGTGTTTCTGTGAGGGAAGCTGAGGCAGGTGGCCAATCATGTGAAAACTGGTCCTTCTAGCAGTGAAGCGTCATCAGTAAAGGCTGACCATGCTAGAGAGAGAGATACTGAGGAAAGCACATGAGGAGAGAGAGAGAGAGAGAGAGAGAGAGAGAGAGAGAGAGAGAGAGAGAGAGAGAGAGAGAGAGAGAGAGAGAGAGAGAGAGAGAGAGAGAGAGAGAGAGAGAGAGAGAGAGAGAGAGAGAGAGAGAGAGAGAGAGAGAGAGAGAGCATGCGAGCATGCTCAGAGGAAACCAACTAATTTAGCATAAAGGACTTCCTGCTGTACACACAAGGCACCTTCTGTGGTCTCTCTCTCACTCACTCACTCACTCACTCACTCACACACACACACACACACACACACACACACACACACCAACAGTTGACTCAGTACAGTTATGTACAAGTGGTCCATATCTCTACATCAATCTTTGTGTTCTCCCTCTTTCTGCTCCCCTGTGCTGGTTCGAGCTGTTTGTCTGCTTCACAGTCTGTATTTGTTGTTGTGTCGATCATGCGGGCAGACTGAAAGTGTAAACCTGTCAGAGAGACAGATTTCCTGTAAGAACTTTGCACAGGAAGTGGCTTGCCACTTACACGGGCGTGACTGTTCCGGGCTAACTGGTGACCTCACATCACTTCTGTACCTCACTCCTTCTCCCTCTCTATTGCTTCAGGGGTTATGGTCTCCTGGCAGCAAAGGAAACAGTGTGGATTACGACACATTACCCAAATAAGCCCAAATCCCACGCTGCCCTTTTTGGAAAGAGCCAGGAGGTTCAAATGATTTTTTACTTTCCACAACACACGCGCACATGCGCACACACACACACACACACACACACACACACACACACACACACACACACACACACACACACACACACACACAGTCATACTCACTCAAAGACAAGGTGCAACTGACTTTTAAAAAAGATCCAATTCCTTTGCAGTATAAAAAATATTATGTTTTAGTTACATACTGAATTTTTGTGGGCACTGTTCCCCATATTTTTGTGGCTGTTTGACTCACACATTCACACAGCAAATAAAGTGGCCAAAGTTTGGTTTTCTCCCCATATCAGATATTATTTTGTAAGCTATATTATATTATATTATATTATTTTATATTATATTATATTATATTGTAAGCTATAGACATCCTCCTTTAACACAGAGTAGATGCCGTATGTAATTTCCCATTTTGTTTAGACACATTATTCCACCATTAAAAGCCTCCCTTACTGTTGCCTCCTTTTCCCTTCTCCTCAGTGCTCATTTATAAGCAAGTTGCTTGAATTCTAATGTGAATGACATTGCTGTGAATAGGATTGAATGTACTGAATTTCAACACCACATATGGAAACGGCTCAAGTTGGATTTGAATATCCAGTCTATTTTTCTGTTCACGCTGCCACCCAGAAGACACACGTGGGTCACATATGATGAAAAAAGGCTGGGCCACTTTTACCTGCTGTGTAAAAGTAGCTTTAGAATGGTCAAAATTTGTGTCTTGACACAGGTGGGAAATGGAGTGTTTTGCTCCAACATAAAATAACAATACAGCATTTTTAAAATTACTGTCAACATTTCAGCTTCTTCAACTCCACTGAATTGTCATGCAAAGCACATGAACCGGGAAAGTTCCAGATATAAAACTATCCCAAAAACATGCAAAAGTCTTTATACTAATGATTAGCAGTAAAATGAATTGGTTTTAAACATCTGTGACGTGTGAAACTTTGCATTATGACATTCTGATGAATTTCTTTTGGTTGGAAATACTTTCCAGTTGTTCTGTGCTCATGGTTCCACTTTGTACAACGGTGGTGTCCACTAGGCTGGGTCTCTCCAGAATGAATATTTAAGACAGCTTTTATACTATAAAAGTTTATATACAGGCTATTTAGCATTTCCAAATACAAAATACCGATGGGCCTCCTTGTATTGTATCCGTGTCCGTGTAGCCACATCTGTGTATTTTTCTAGGCATGTGACTGCACTGTAGGGTTGTGATGCTTTTCCTCAAACCCTTAGGCTCTTAGCTGCAATCTTGATTATTCACAGCGGAGATCTTCAACCTGTCTGCTTTCCCTCTGACCGAGACGATCAAAGTGCTAATGAAAGCTCCTTAATTACAACAGATAAGCACCAGCCCTGAAGTACCAGCCTCATTCCTGTTATTGCTTAGCTTTCAAATATTTAAAGTTGAACACGCTTAGTTCTGGATATATATATATAGCCCTTAAGATTCAGATGTGTACCTTTTTAAAGATGCAGTACATTCATCTTCCCAAGAGGGATGAGCAGGTTTGTACCCTTTGATGACCATGTTTTCAAATAGAAGAATAACCGCTGTATGGTATGGTACAGGAGTATGGTACAGTTATGTTCACTGACCGAAGGCCCACCGCAGTGACGAGGGGTTCTGCTGCAATGATGGTTTGGTTCTTATTTTTTTGTGGGCTTTTGAAGTGGATTGGTGCTGCCTCAGATTAAACATGATTTCCAGATTTGTACTAGCATGGTTTAAACAGAAACAGTACGGTGCATGTGCATTCCTGTTTTCTGCGGATCTTTGTCGCTCTGGTAAATAGATTTGGGTTATTTTAGTCACAGGACAATGAGAGACTTTTCACATGACTACACCTTAATGTCAGAAGGCCAGATGTTGTGTGTGTGTGTGTGTGTGTGTGTGTGTGTCTCTCTCTCTCTTGTTCTTAGTAGAGGGTTTTCCATCCACCACATTTAAATTGCTCATTAAATAACCTCAGTAGTGTTTTCCGATCAGATGAGGTGGGATAAGTTAGAAAATGCAAAAAAGTGATGGAAAATGTTTTTTGTTTTTTTTGAGTAAACGATGAGTTTGCCTAACTGCCCAACTTGTTTAAAGTAATGGGGATTTTCTTGTCAGAGACCACCCATGCCATCTGATTGGTGACAGACCCGACAGACATGTCCTTTTCAAATGTTGCTCTCAGCATTCAGAAACCCCAAATCCAAAGCCCACCTGAAAAATGGCTCTGCACGACGAGTTCCCAGAACTGTTTGCTGTGTGTTGTGATGTACAGTGGATGTTGTTAGGGTGATGCAACGATATCAATCTTGTTAGGTGGTCCATAGCCTGTCCTGCCCAGTGTCTCTGAACGGCAAACACCACAGTCATTGAAAGATCACAAGTGGCTGTAAAGATGATGCCACTAAAAGCAAAGGCTGAATCACAGTTGACTGCATCGTCTCAAGTTTATTTACATAACTGTAATGGATGGAAACATGGCTTATTTAACTTTTTTTTTTGCGGACTCTTTCTTACTCTTATGCACATTCACTCTCACTCCCTCACTTTGTCACTCTCTCTTGTTTGCTTTCTAGCACTTTGACTTACTCTTTCGCTAGCTTGCTCACCTTCTCCTGCCCATCACCCTGTTGCTCACTCTCTCCCACTTGCTCCAGCTTGTGCTTGCTTACTCTTTCCTCACTCTCACCGCAGTCTTCCCCAGGACAAGTGGATAAGATGAACAAATAATTCTGATAAATAAACACATATATACAAGTGTTACATATGAGTTATATATCCAGTAAAAAGTATGAAATGCAGAACGTTCAGCTTTTCTGGAGTTCAGTAAATGATTTAAACGCTGATTGATAAATCAGTCATTATATGATGTAATTATAGTGTGATGGCTTTCGTTTTTGTGTCTTAAGCTGCTGTTGACAAATAAAAATGCTACTTCTGCATGGTTTTTTGCTTAAATTGTGTATGGATTTGTTTGATTATGCACCCTCTTAACAGACAGTTTAAGAGACCGTGTTTGACAAATAACTGTCCATGGCGTGCGGTTTACTCCCACATTGCCTGCATGGATATGTGTGCACTGTGCGATTACCCCAGCAGAACCTTGTCAGTGGCCTGTCATCTGGCTTTCTACTGTTAGTCAGTAGTGTATTCCCTATCTCTGTGATTGAACATGGTGATGGAGAGGAAGAGAGCTCTGTATTGACCTGTACTCATTTCCTTTCTGCGCCAAGTTGCCCGTCAGGCGTGTAATTGGCTCTTTATCATCTGCATGGCACTGCATCATAAAGAAAAACTGCTGCATGTACCGCTTTCTATTTTGCTCTCCAATGCACTCTCATGCATTCTCTCTCTCTCTCTCTCTCTCTCTCTCTCTCTCTCTCTCTCTCTCTCTCTCTCTCCCCTTTAATGTAAAAGGTCATGAGGTCCTAGTGGGGTCTAAGTGGAGGGGATTAGGTTGGTCATAGGCTATTTACCCTGGTGAGTGCAGCACAATTAGAGCCCTCGCTGTGGAGTGAAAGCAGCAATTACCTTCCTCTTCCCATACTGATTTGGTTATGTGATGTACTTCCCTACCTGCGTTATGAGATAATTGCCTGGTATGGAGGAATGTTTACATGTGGATGTATGTGTTTGTGTAAACTCAAGTAAAGGAAAGTGGTGTGTGTTTGTGTGTCCTTGTATTGTGGCACTGGAAGCCCGACGTGTTTCCTTACTCCATGGATACGGTTAGGATGTTTTTTCACGGCGTAATGATCCTCATTGCCTCCACCAAGACTACAGTGCAAATGGACACACATCCACACCGTCTTTATTAACATTCAGAACATCTACAGTTCATACGCCCCTTGTGCTTGTAATTACACCAAAATGACTCACTTGCATGCTTATTATGTAGCCTCAACCAAAGTCGTACAAGGAATTGCTTAAAATGTATCTTAAAGAAGAGGTTCTGAAGTTTCTGTGCAAGATACTTATTTTATCTGCTTTTGTTGGAAAGCGCAGATGTGGTGCAGAACAGAACTGACTATCTTTCATCATTTTCCTCTCTTGAGAATGGTTTCTAAGACTCGGAAAAAGTCATTTTCATTTAGTTTTAGTAGTTTGAAGTGGCTGTCCTTTTAAAATGCTTATAATGAGAGCTGTTATCTAGTGAGACCCACGGACAAGCACTGAAAAACGTTATGATGTTCAGTGACAAAGCAATACTTCCTTAAAGGAGGCAAGTGACTGATCAGTGAATTTACCAGAACCTTTCCTGCAGTGGCCTTGGGCCGCCTGGCCATCCTCATTTTAGGGCTGCCTTTGATTTTTGATTAGTGGTGTCCCGATCTGATCCAGTGTATCAGGATTGGGGTCAATCCAGCATATTTCAATTTTAATAGTTTGGGTATCAGCTATTTTAGTCCTGATTCGGTTCGAAGTCTTTGCTTTATCCATTTTGTGTGTGTGTGTGTGTGTGTGTGTGTGTGTGTGTGTGTGTGTGTGTGTGTGTGTGTGTGTGTGTGTGTGTGTGGATCATGGTGCAAAATGAAATGATCGAGACAATCAAAAAAGATATATTTGTTTTTGTTTTGTCCATGTGTCTGATTTGAGAACCAGTGTTGTACATCTAAAATTGAAGCCGTAACCCACCCTATTCCTGATGGTTTGAGACCTAAACCAGTCGTGCGTCCACAGTTAATCCTGTTGGATGTGGTTCGTCCTTCTTGGTGGTGCTGACATTACCCTGGATACCGTGGCTCTTGATGCATCACAAAGACTTGCTGTCTTGGTTACAGATGCACCAGCAAGACGTGCACCAACAATTTGTCCTCTTTTGAACTCTGGTATGTCACCCATAATGTTGTGTTCATTGCACTATTTTGAGAAAACTGTGCTCTTACCTGCTAATTGAACCATCACACTCTGCTCTTACTGGTGCAATGTGCAATTAATGAAGATTGGCCACCAGGCTGCTCCAATTTAGCCATGAAAATATATATATATATATACAGGGGTACACACAGGTGACCTACAGCTGAGTTATTGAGTAACAGTTAAACACAGAGACATTTAATCTGTATTTATGCATGTTTTTTGAAAGCTTGCTGGTGCAGATAAAACAGGAAATCATGGTGACTTTGAAATATCACTGTTACCCATGCTATTTCACCACTGCCTCTTTCATCTTTTTTGTAATGAGTATGTTATCACAACCTGCTTCATGACATTTGTTGTTGTGAAGTGTTTTCAAATGTTTGATTCCAGTCAGCCGTCTATGCCAATGTAAAGGATGTGCAGAAGTATGTAAGCAGAGGAGGAGTCATCATTTGATACCGCTGTATTCATTTCTGCACATAAGGGAGTGTAAATTAGCCTTAAGGGGCTGTAAAAGTAAGTCTGTTGAAGTACGAATTAAGATCTTAACCTGCTTTAATGTCTGAAGGAAAAGCACTTAGTATCCAGACCTGATTGGATCCCTATGTTGAATCCTGCTACCCTGCTTTATTTAGGCACCACTGTGTATCTCTCGCACTAGTCACCAGACCAGCTCAGTTCATCACACCCTCACAAATTAACCACGATATTAAACCCACAGCCCAGATTGGCTCCAGTCTGTTCGAAATTAGTCCAAAAGAAGAAAATGATCATAGTATTTACACTCTGAGCACAATCTGTTGCAGCTTGTGTTAGTCACAATTGAGAACCATGAGTGCATTTGTATTTTAACAGCATCATTTATTGTTGGCAGACATGGTTTGGAGAAGGATGCCATCCTGCGTTGTTTATCAGTCCAGATGTAATCTGCAGATGCACGCTGAGTAATTTGCACAAGCATAATATTTCTCTGTCAAGGCCCTGACCAATGAAAAGGCGTGACAGAAATATCAAAACGACACATACATGCAAGTCAGAAACAGCTACACTATATAGATAAAAGTATCTGGATCCATCTCTTAATCCTTGAATTCAGATGTTTAATTCTGTTGTATTACCACAGGTGTTCACAATTAAGCTCCTAGCCATGCAGTATTTTTTTTTTTTTACAAACATTGGTGAAAGAATGGGTGGTCTTAAAGAGCTCACTGAATTCCAGTGTGGTACTATAGTGCACTGAGTCAGTTATGAATGATATTATTGAGAAGTGGAAGTGTTTGGGAACCACAGCAACTCTGACCACTTGAAGTTCCAGAGTGTGGTTACAGAATGCTGAAGAGCATAGTACATGAAAGTCTCCAACACACTGCTGATCAACAACTGCAGGGATCCAAACTATTAGGGTTGGGTGTTATCACTGAGTCAGTTTGATTCTGATTTCCCCCATTCGATTCATTTTGATTCAGTATTGATTCATTCAGGCATATTCAACTCGAGCACCACAAACTGCAACACTACAGGTGTTTTCTCACCAGCACCTTTGAGTCCGGATAAATCAAACTCCGATTCATCTTCACTGTTGGTGAAGCTTGTTTGGGCAGGGGTGTGAGGAAATACACACCCTTCACCATATACAATCTTACATCAATATCTCAGCAAATGGTCATCTCTCACCTTCTGTGTATGACCTTTTTTTAACTCTATTTACATGGTGATATAATCGACCTCCTGAAGAGTGATGGTGGTCGCCCACCTGTGTAGAGATTCCTTACTCCATTGGCTCTATGCAGATTACACTGTTTACGTGACTTCACCTTCACCTCCCACGTACCCATCCTTAAAACTCTTCTTCTTCCTCTTCCATCCCCCTGCTACCTTCCACAATGTATATAAGGTCCTCCTAAAATCCCTCAGATTAGACTGGACAGACCTTCAGACTGGGAAGATTGGACACTCCGGGTTGATCAGACTACAGACTAACACCAGACTACTGACCAACAAAGCTGTATCCATACGTGCTTCTCTGTCTGCACCTGAATAAACCCACAATCTGAACATCCAGCCTCCTGACTCCTGTATCCCGAATTTCTAACGGGTGTAAACAGTAATTGCACTTAGATGTGTACCAAAACAATGGCACCGTGACCCTTTTTAATGGAGGTGGTCTTGGTTCGGTCCCCAAACTATCTCTGGAGCGGTTTGTTTGTGGTGAGAACTTGATCGGACCATTATCCGACCCATCTATAGTATTTTGCAGGTTTGTGCTCTGCAGGTGTAGTTTCAACTGCTTTATTGGTCAGATAATCGTTACAACTCTGAACAATCTCCATCTCTGCTGCTGCTCTCTGCACACTGGTCCAGAACACAGCACCTTCTTTCTGTAGTTACTTTCTTGCTGCTGCCCCAGAAACGTCTGGCCAGTCAGTGTGGAACATCCTCATCTTTTGTTTTAACTCATTTTGTTTGCACTTGGAGCTGAAAAAGATGAGTCTTCTGTCTGAGTTTGAAGACCGTGGGGGACTCGGCTGTTCGGACTCCCAGGGGAAGCTCGTTCCACCATTTTGGTGCCAGAACAGAAAAGAGTCTGGATGCATGTTTTCCTTGCATTCTGAGGGACGGTGGGTCAAGCCGAGCTGTACTTGAAGCTCGAAGGGCTCTTGGTACAGCTCGAGTTTTGACTCATATATGCATTTTGTGTATATAAAAAAGGGTGACTATTTTAACACTAGCAGCTGTTAGCCCTCACACTCCCAGTGCTGCTTACTACTTATGCAGCCTGCTTCTTGAAGGAATACTTGGCACACTTGGGACAAGCGAACGAGCAAGGGGAAAGACCCCGTTGTGACCTTTTCACTCTCACAGCATTCGCTTTAAAGCATCCAAGGTTTAATTCAGGAAATGTTCCCTCAAACCCTGGAGCTGCACCAGACACAGCTATAGATAGTAGTGAGGATGATAGAATGTGTGGAATTTATGTTGCCATGTCAGAAGTGTGTTGCCATCAGAGGGTGTAGCAGACGTCTAATTTGTCTCCGTCTGTGGTTTGCAACTGAATGTTCACACATTCAGCTCAGTGTGTGTACAACTGTATGTGTGGACCGAGTTACTCTTAATGTTGAGTGTGTGAATTACAAGGTGCCTGGAGCTGTGTGTGTATGTAAACAGGCCACCCAGTGTTGGTGATGGGAAACAGCTCTCGATGTCTAAAACATTTCTTCACTGTCCAAACTGATCAGTGAACCCTCTATATGACCCTCTTCGCAGTTCCATATACACCAGTAAGCCAAAACATTGAAACCACTGAGGTCAGTTGATTAACATGACCTCATGATCCCCTCATTATCTGGGAAGAGTTGCGATATAGAAATATTAGGCAACAAATGAACAGTCAGCTCTTGTACAAGCATAAAGGATCTGATTCGTCTCTGACGAGGTCAAATTGTGTTGACTAGATAGACTTGGACAGAACATGTCCAGAACTTTAGCTCTTGTGGACACCCATGGCTAACTAATGTGATCCATGGAGGCCCCACTTTAGCAGCAGATCCGTTAAATCCTGTACGTTGCAATGCCTTGTTGGAGGGCACCTTCAGAGGTGTTGTGGTGGCCTTGTTTGTTGAATTGTGCAGATGTTTTGGACAATCGGTGGGATTGCCTGTAACAGACTGAGGGATAGATGGCACCAGTGGTAGATGGCAGTTAAAATAGCTTGAATGACTTACTGAAATGGGCAGCAATGAGCCCTCAGTTACACACACAGCTGCACTAGTGTTCTGTTGTGTTTTGGGTTCTATTTTGTAACCCAATGTTTCTCAACCCTGGTCCTGGAGGTACCCCGTGCCTGCACACACCTACTGCTCTTTGAAAGGGCTTGTTAATGAGATGGTTAGGTGAGTCCGGTGTGGTGAGAGCAGGCAAAGCTCTACCATGTGCAGGTCAGGGGTGCCTACAGGACAAGGGTTGAGAGACACCGTTTTAGCCCAATGGTTTGCTCAAGTCTTTAAACAGCAGCCAATAATGATCTTCTATAAAACATGAGTCACAGTTGCACGTCATCTATTCTAGTTAAAGTGATCAAATGTAGGATGTCATTCATACCAACCAGAAAATTACTGCTACAAGAACGTGTCTATGCTTTGCGTACTGTGTCACTTAGAACAGATATATGCAGGTCATACTACCTAGCTAAATATGATATATAAAAGATGTACTAGATTCATAGGCTGTATTTTTCAAATATCTGATTGTAAGAGTTTTTTTTTTTTTTATCTCTTTCTCTCCCTGTTTTTATTTCGTTCTTTCTCTTTCTTTAATGTTTTGTTTGTTTTTTTATTTAAAAAAAATGTTTTTCCTTCTATGATGTTAAAAATATGTATATATATATATATTATTTATGCCGTTGTAAAAGTTGGAAAACATAAATAAATAAATAAATAAATAAATATGATATATAAGAGTTCTTTTAAAAGAATACATGTATGTGTGGCAGGTTTGTGTACAGTTTTTTTCCAGAATCTTTTCAGAGAAAGCTTTGTTGAGTTGATGGATTAAAACTGATAGATCATTTAATGGCCGTTGCCCTGTTGATCATCTCTTGTCCTCCAGTACAAGCAGGTTGTATAACTGTATAGGTGTGAGTGTGGATCTGGTCCTGGTCTATGGAAATGCCCATTAAAGCAGTGTCTCGTGAACTTCACATCTTGCATTTTGTCAACATCAAAACCCGAAAGGCCAAACAGATGCACGTGCATGTCCAGTGCTAATGATGGGACTTTGCACACTTGAAAACATTTCAAAGAAAGCAATTGATCAGTCTGTCATTTTATCAGCTGGTGTTTATGCCATGTTGCTCAGAACCGTGGATACTCCCACACGCTGACCTCAAATTGACTACACAAGAAGCCTGCATGAACTTTCTCGCAGTGTAGATAAATGGTAATGTGCATGTTAAGCTAAGAATGTGCAGTTCTGGAGAAGATTCTGCCGAAGTGAAATGGTCATTATAAAAAGAGGAAATTGCAGAGAGCTTGACTAACAGGGCAGTGAGGATGAGCTGAAAGTTGAAGTTCTGTGGTCAGGATGGTGTTCATGACTCAAGTCAGCCATGTTTGGATATGTTTACAGCCAGGTTCGTGAAAAAAGGCTCATTCTATTGACGTAAACTACACATTCATTTAGTGAAACCACAACAGTGATCCCTGATATCACGATTTAAGAGACTCTGTCACTCGGTCTCTTGCTCTCTGACCTGCTGCGCTGATTGTGTGATTTTGTAAAGAATGACATAATGGGGGGAGGGCCAGGTTCTTATCAGAATCTGCAAACACACATTGTGTCAGTGGTTTTACCAATAAGGCAAGGGTGTATAACTGAGAAGAAGTTACTCCTTTACTATTCCAGAAGTATTTGCTGGGCTGCGCTGCCCTCTTGTGATTGGTCTAGGACATTACAATCTGAGTATCTATTTCTGTATTTTTCTGTCGGAAAGTAATATCCTAATGAAATTATGCCTCATTTTTTGATTACTGGTTTCTCTTCTGTCTCTTAATAAATATATCTATTTAATTCATGTGATTCCTTATATACAGTATATAATCATGTCATAAATCATCCTTAAACCATCTATACATTATTATGACCATCTTCTTGTTCCTGCATGTTGAACTTCACCTACCATACAGGAGCACTTGAATTACAGACCTGTACAGTCCGTAGTCCACTTTGTAAGCCTCATATTCCCCCGAGCATCAGTGGTCAGGACCCCACAGGACAACCCTTGAGCAGGTATTATTTGGGTGGTAGGTCATTCTCAGCACTGCACTGACACTAACATGGTGTTGTTGTGTCGCTGTGTTTTAAGCCGGTACAAGTGGATCAGAGCGTTTAAACCCCTCCGTGTCTCTGCTGGGTTGAGAATTGTCCACCAACCAGATATATGCAGGCAACAGCGTCCTGTGGACAACACCAACTGAGCTTCTGTCACTGACTCTACAAGACAGAACGAACTAGGTTGGAGTGTCTAATAGTGGACTGTGAGTGGACACATTGTTTAAACACCCCAGCAGCACTGCTGTTTTTATTTATAGAGCTGCGAGTTACTCCTGTATGGTAAGTGGAGTTTATTAGAATGTGTACAAGGTGTAGAAAGCAGGAGATGGTCATAAAAATGTGCACACGTGTGTGTATGTGTGGACAAAAATGTTTTGGGACAAATACAAGACTTTCAATGACACCACATTCTAAACACACAGGCATTAATTTTGAGTTGGCAGTTAAACGTGGCCAAGACTTTGCTGACTGTTATTCAAATCTTAGTATTGGGCAGACATTTCACCAAATATTGAACTTGTTGCAGTATCTACTTATGACAATTGAATGAGCCATACAAATCTAGTAATTGAGAGGTGTGTCCCAATACATTTGTCCATATGAGCATATATTTTTCCCCCCATTTTTCAATAAAATTGGATTTCTTTTGATCACTTTTTTTGCTGTTCTCTTCTATCTTTCCCCCGTCTCTCCTTCTTTTGTACAGACCTTCAAACGACTCATTCCTGAAGAGGTAGGTGAATGTGTGTGTTTGTTTACTTACACACACACACACCCCCACGCGCATTGGCACAGATGTGTGTTGTGTGGCTAACCCTATTAGTGTTTCCCTAACATCACTATACCCAACGTCATCTGACTCGTTATAACACCATCACTACATTTGACCGTTTAACCATGACACCTGTGTGTGCATCCGTTTCTAATGTCACTCCTCTTGTCTTAGCTGAGTGTTGTTGACTGCATTGTCTTGCCTTCTGTTTGTTGTAGGCCTGTGTTTAACCACCCTTGTTGAAGTTGCATTCTGAAATATTCGAAATGCTGCCGCTGTACCACAAGATAAACTGTAAACAGTGCCTCCCTCTTCATTCAGTTTCAGTACCTCACACTGTGTGAGGTCCGACCCAAGTTGACCACTAATCTGAATGGGCATTTTTACCTTATATTAAGTAGAATCCACAGGACAACATTCATGGAATGTTTCAATAGAGCACTTCCTTCATTGGTCATATTTAATTGGATGTAGTGTGGTCAATATTGAATCCTCATGCTAAATCATGTCAGTATTATAATGTATATTGCATACAATTTTAAATGTGATAGTACTGTGTTTTTATGCCATATTGTCCAGTAGGAGTGGGCGATATGGTAAAAAATATTATGTATTACGATATCTTCACCATACACATTCACATTTCAAAGCAGATTCTTAAACTGTTATTCTAATACTCTTATACTGACTACAGTGATTTTGTTTAGGAAATGCTGCACTTTAGTACTGATTACAGTCTCTGTCATGAAACGTGCAGTTGGCAGCACTATTGATTCAATTTTTCATCAAAATAATTTTTCGCGATATAAATGTGCTACATGTGCTGCCTTAAGACATACTTTGATTGCATTTTTATATCAGGATGTACAGATAGCAGCGAATGTTTGGCCCAAATGTTCCCAGAGTTGACTGAAACATGCCTGCTCTCTGGGTTGTCTTTAAAAAAAAAAAAGAAAAAAAAAAGTGATAAATTCTGCATCCGGGCAGCCGTCCAAATGTTTGCATCATGTGGTCACATTATCACATTCACAATAGCATCCAAATGGCAAACGATGCATGGCTGACTAGAATAAAAATGAGATCCTGCAGCCCACGTCAAAGACAGAATGACCCCAGAAGCTGGTGTAAATCGAATCATGTCCGAGGAAGGCTTTACTTAGAAATGCTTCACATTTAAGAAAGAAAAATCCTAATTACAGCCCAAAACATTCGTCTGCAAAGAGGACACTTGAGTCAGCATTATCTTTCAGAATGCAGCTCTTGTATATTACTGACTCCACTTTCATACGTTTTTAAATATTTTTTTCCTTTCACAAACAGCAAAGAATTTGACGGCATGCTATGTTGTGTGTTTTACTGTAGTGGAGTTTGTTTTGTCTTGAAGAGCTCAAGGTTAAAGTATAACTGTCTGAGAGGTTTACACTGAATTCAAAATATAACCAGTTTGGTTGGTTTGGATACGTGAATGTTCAATGTTGTATATGTACCTTCATGCTTGTGCTTTATGTTTTTGTCACGAGAGTAGGTGACCAATAGTGCCACCTGCTGGATGTGCTTTTTTCTGCGCTGGCTTTCCTGCTGGCATTGCATAAAGACTTGGGCCTCTTTCACACCTATTATCTCTGCAGTGTGCAAGTGAGCAACTGCTGTAGCTGACTTTCATACATACAGAAGCGCTGCACACACATTGGGCTGGAAGTTGTACAGCATTCTAGCCTGTTAAAAGTGGTAGTGAAATGTAAAGATATGCGTGTAGCTCATACCATGCAGTGGTAGTGTGTGTGAAACGGGTCAAAGTAGTAGGATAATTGTGGGTGGGTGGGTGGGGGGGGTCGGTTAAAATGCAGCAGACATTTTTATACTTAACCTACTGTTTGTGGGCAAAAATGTGACTAAAGTAGCTAATCAAAGTGACTGACTCCAATGTAGTTTTAATTTGGGGTCTGAAATAAAATGGTTATTTAAGGGTTCTTTATTAAAGGTAGTGGTTCTATATTGAACCATGGCAACTCAACCAGCCATTTGAATGTTTAAAGGACTCTCTTGCTGGTCAAAGGGATCTTTGCATTGGTGGTTAACCTTTAATAGATACCAAAAAGTAGATGGTTCTACTATTGTAAAGCCTGTTTTCAAAAGTAAACAAATCTGTTCTGTTTGCATAATCTGTTAGTCAGTGTACATGTGCTCACCGTCTAAACTAAAACTTGTATCTTCAAAACTAGCTTGACTGAAGAAAGAAAAAACATGTTTACATTTTTAAAGTCCTTGTTGCAAGATATTATTTTGAGAGATATTTTACGTAGGGGTTGGCAAAAATATAGCATCACAATGTTTGAAGACATTGTTACATTACATGATATTTACCACAATGTTTGGAAAAGCAGACAAAAGGCATCGGTGTTGGCAGATTCTTAAAAACTGCTACTGAAATGTGGTCCTACAGTACACTGTCCCAAACTACAATCAGATTATTAAGAAAGGAGACTAAATTCACTCAATTATGAAACAGTGCAGTTGGTTTTATTGTGAATAGGGTAGATCTTGCCAGTGATCAGGGTATGATTAAATATTGTCACATTGCCAACCCCTAATGAGCCTTTTTGATTCATTTTAAAATGTTTAGAATCTTTAGATTTTTAAAAAAATTTAGAATCAAAAATGACAAATTAAAAATCAGCCGTAGAGATGAAAGGTTTGTTCCATCAGAATCAAGGTGTGTATAATGTCATGTAGTTATATGTATAGAAGTGGTGTGTATGCAGTTTAATCAGACATGCTAATATTGATATTTGGCCATATGGCAGCTGGAACGGTTCACCAGCATGAGGATTAAGAAGGAAAAGGAGAAGTCCAGTACGCCGAGCCACAGGCACTCATCTGCTGCACAGTATGAGATTCCAACGCAGGCCGCCATGCTGCAGGACCACTCCGACGAATACATCCTGGAGCTCTTTGAACAGATGCTGGTGAGGAGCTTTATTTCTCTGATTACATTATTAAGGCTGTCCAGATGACGCAGTTAAACTTTGAAGAAGAAAGATTAAGAGTGATTTACAAGTTTGTCTTTTGAATGAATTAAAAATGAATGGTGTGATTGATTTTGCACATTATGCATTTGCCATCTTGGGGGGGCGGGTGGGGGGGATGAGGGAGGGGGTCTTTAAAGACAAACCCTACATACAGTGCTGTGAAAGTGTTTGACTCTTTCTAATATTCTTCAATTTTAGGCCCTTTTTCTCATTTTCCCCCCTGATTTAGTCATTTGTTGGTCTCAAGTTAAGTAACCAGTGTGCAAATCCAGTGGTATTGTGACTGCCCCCTTAAGATTAATAGTGTTAGTTAATGAATTAATTGAATAAACACTGGCTTGCATGATCACACATTTAATTATGTGCTTGCCAGCACACACTTAAGCTTTGTGCAGCTCAGTGTGAAGCAGTTATTTGGACAATCAGCTCCTCAAATGTTGAATCCGTGGTAGTATCCCGGACAAGGATGGTATGCTCCCTCCAGGTAGGTAAGTGGAGGCGTATCTTGTGATTTTGTTCATGAGTAATGTGGTTGCTGTACTGGACTACAGGGTTACAGAGAGAGCTAAGCCATCAAGCAAAACACTCCATTTACCAGTCATGGTCATGAAAAATGGGCACTGACCGAAAGAACGAGATTGTGGATACCAGTGGTTTAAATAAGGATTCAGCTTTGCGTAGCTGTGATCACTCTTCGTGATGGTGAGGAACTCCGAGAGAGGCTCTGAGTAGAGCTGCTGCTCCTTTACCCATGACCATGAAGACCCGTGAAACCAAAGATTTTATCTCCCACGCTTTGGAGCACCTGTGGATCCCCCAGCAGTTTCACGGGCTTCTGTGCTTGCCCTATTGCCACTGCAACCATAAACTGGTTGATGTAGAATGAAGATACATCAGTTTTCTAAATGAGCTTCAGTGTGATTGTGCTTCTACAAAAAAAAAAAAGACGCAATCTATGCACAAATGTCTGTCTCTCTTACTTTCTCCAGGTGGACATGAATCTGAACGAGGAGAAGCAGCGGCCGCTGAGACAGAAGGACATTAGCATTAAAAGGGAGATGGTCTCTCAGTACCTACACACATCCACAGCTGTAAGCCACTCAGTACCTACACACATCCACAGCTGTAAGCCACTCACACGGCCACACTTGCTCTTGCTGAGATGCACACCCATAAGCCCCTCACTGCCCGTCTAGCTCCATCTAGCCCTGTGATCCCCAGCAGTACTCTCTTCTACCACAAGACGTTTTTGCACTATGAGGAAGTGTGGTAACAGAGTGGAGGTGGAAATCCTGTTTCCAGTGAGCCAGGAGCACTGCAATCGTTTCTAACTATCATTTAACTCCTCAAACACTGGTCAACTTGAGTCAAAGGTGCTCAAAGTTCAAACTGCCTAGAATTGTACATATTTCAATGCAACAATACATTACAATACAATTTATTGTTAGTATTTATTTGAAAGTCAGATAAATGAGTTGAACCCGGTAAGCTTCATTTATTTTGTGGCTTGTACACAGAGATCTTTTTGAGTTTTAAACATCTACGATGCTCTGCAACGCGATCCATCCATCCAGGAGTATATTTATATTATTCCCGTGAAGACAGATAGACAGGGATTTTTATTATAAAGGCCGCTGCTCACTGGAAGTCCCACATAGTGTAACGTCCCTTCCAATCAGTACAATGTCCTGCTATGTCTCACCTAATGTAAGAGATGTGCAAATAGGGGAGTGGATCAGTGTAGCTTATCTAACACATGCTGCTTTCTGTTCATCTCACACCTGGACTCTAGATTAAATATATTTATAGGTGCTTATTTTAAGCCAAATGTTGTCATTATCTTTATCAGTCATAAACAAAGGGGTTACGATTGTAGTTGCACATGAAATGCTGTGTGTTGGATATTGCAGAGCCAGAACCAGAAAGAAAGCTCCAAGTCTGCTGTGGTGTATATTCAGGAACTGAGGAATGAACCTAGGGACGCACAGCTACTGAGCTGCCTTGAGTCTCTGAGAGTCTCCCTTAACAACAACCCCGTCAGGTACCAAACACACAGACCCCAAAAGACTGCCTCTCTTACGCTGTTACACTCATGCTCTCACTTTAACCCACTTTCTATGTGCGTTGTAACTCGTGTTTGTGCTGTGACACAGCTGGGTGCAGACATTTGGAGATGAGGGCTTGGTTCTGCTGCTCAGCTTTCTCAAGAGGCTTCAGGAAGAGAAGGAGGAATATCCGTGAGACATTTGCCCTCATACAGATCTGTGTTTTACCTTTATCTAGTGCTTGACTGTACTGTGATGTGTGGAACAGGTTTAGGACTGTCACTGTTGATTGTATTAGCAGTAGTGACTGCATTTTGAGACTGAGTGATCTCATTAACGAGATAACTGATGGTTTTAAAAGCCCCCAAAATTTGATGGAGCATCTATCAAACCATGCATAAACTGTTAGATTCTGTAGAATGTCTGTAACTGCAAATGTTATTGTAAGTTAAAATGTGCATAATTGTTCTTTAGATGGCCAAATGAGAATGTGGCAGTTCAGTTCAATTTCATTTAATTCATCATCATATCAAAAAATAAATAAATATAAAGTATATTTAAAGGAAAGAAAAAAAAAAAAAAAAAAAAAAAAAAAAAAAAATATATATATATATATATATATATATATATATATATATAATATATATATATATATATATATATATATATATATATCTCTCTCTACTACCGTTCAAAAGTTTGGGGTCACCCAAACAATTTTTGTGTTTCCATGAAAAGTCACACTTATTCTTACCACCATACATTGTGAAGCGGGTGAAAATAGATCAGGAACATTGACAAGGTTAGAAATAATGATTTATTTAGAAATAACATTGTTTTACATCAAACTTTGCTTTCGTCAAAAGAATCACTCCATTGCAGCAATTGCAGTTTACACCTTTGGATTCTAGCTGTTAATTTGTTGAGGTAAGCTGGAGAATTACCACGCTACAGAGCAGCTCCACAAGGTGGATTGGTTGGATGGGCATCTGGGCGTACCATACGGTCAAGCTGCTCCCACAACAGCTCAATGGGGTTCAGATCTGAATAGCCTTCATTTTTTAAGAACAAGAATAGACTGTCGAGTTTCAGATGAAAGTTCTCTTTTTCTGGCCATTTTGAGCGTTTAATTGACCCCACAAATGTGATGCTCCAGAAACTCAATCTGCTCAAAGGAAGGTCAGTTTTGTAGCTTCTGTAACGAGCTAGACTGTTTTCAGGTGTGTGAACATGATTGCACAAGGGTTTTCTAATCATCAATTAGCCTTCTGAGCCAATGAGCAAACACATTGTACCATTAGAACACTGGAGTGATAGTTGCTGGAAATGGGCCTCTATACACCTATGTAGATATTGCACCAAAAACCAGACATTTGCAGCTACAATAGTCATTTACCACATTAGCAATGTATAGAGCGTATTTGTTTAAAGTTAGGACTAGTTTACAGTTATCTTCATTGAAAAGTACAGTGCTTTTCCTTCAAAAATAAGGACATTTCAATGTGACCCCAAACTTTTGAACCGTAGTGTATGTGTGTGTGTGTATATATATATATATATATATATATATATAGTGGGTGTGTGTGGGTGTGTGAATATGTAAGTATAGCTATACTATATTTACTTTACCACTGTAAGACTGTTGACTTATAAACAGTAATATCTACATTTTTATGCATTTCATATTTCCTAATATTATTCTGTATTCAGTATTCTCTCTCTCTCTCACATTCTCTCCTTCACTCTTACACCACTCCACCCTCCACCCTCTTAGGAATTCTAGCATTTCTGTAAAGTGCCAACATGAGATCATCCGCTGTCTCAAAGCCTTCATGAACAACAAGGTGAGTGAGGATACAGCACGTCCGGTACACACTCCAGTCAGCTGGAGGATTACAGCCCGAGTCGTTCTGACAAACCGGCGCTCTTCAGCTCACAGCTTAGTTGCTTATTATTGGGATTTTTTTACAGTAATGCTCCTTAAAGCCCTAATCAGAAATCAGAGCAGCTGGTAGAGCCGTTTTTTTGGTAGCACACCAACAAAGGCTTTCAGTTGTTCGTAGTTGTTTTAGCTAATGATTGTAGCTTTAACAGCTAATTGTGTTTGAAATAGAAATGTTCATGATATTATCTTTAGCTAATCCCAGCTTTTCTGCTGTTGTACTCCACTTCAGGGTTTTCATAACACAGAATAAGTGTAAATAAATTTTTCATTTTAATTTAAAATATTTTAATATATATGTTTAACTGTTGTACCTGCTTACACAAATCCTTCCAAACAGAAATATGCAGACAGGCTTGAGTGAATTTGAGCCTGATCTCTGGAAGGGCCACTACAGTATTTACATTCATTTCTCATGATGCACACTTTGATATTTCAAAATGCAGACAAAATGAGCCAGTAGTAGCAGATTCTCAAAAACCACTCTTACTACATACGTGCTTTACATCCAATCAAACTCTATTATACACTCTCTGTAATGAAGTGTGGGTCAGATAGTCAGTGTTCTTTAAGGACTGAACATGCTCAGAAATGTATTGTGTATCACGATGTCCGTTGTGCTGGTTAAGCTGGAGTACAGGGTAGGCAGTCCTAATCCTGGAATGTCAGGTTCCTGCACAGAATCAAATCTCCTGTTAATTGACAGGTTTAGAAAATTGCACAATAATCCAGAACTTCAGGGCAGACATTGCCTTTCCTGATCTAGAGTTACACCAGATTGCTGTTCACACTGTAATCATGAAACGTACCAAATTCAGGTGTTTGGACATTCTGACCGAGAAGTAGCACAGATGCACAAAGCAGTATTTTAATTGGCCCCCATGTCTGCACTGTCATCTCCACAATGACAGTTTTACAGAAGATGAACAAATATATCATGTGATTTTTGGAGCACTGTTATTGATCCGTTCATCTGGAGGTTTTGTCACAATATAAAGAACAACCATCAGATTCACATTACAGCAAAAACGGAGATGCATGGTTTTGTGATGGTGACTATATTTGACCGTGATTCCCTCATTAATGTGTAGACCTTATTCTTTGGTCTTCTTTGAGGGAGGTAGAATTGACAGGGCACTTGTTTTGTCCATCATTGCTGTGCTCAAGAGGTATTAGAGGTCTTGCTTGGGTTGCTTGGTGTGATTGTTATTATCAAAGTTACTTAATAATGTTCAGTTTACAGTCTGTATTTGTGGTCTTTATCCATCACTTGAATTTCAGTGATGCTGACATATGACTGAGAGAACCTGAGTTATGTTTGAATGGGGAATTGAGCTGTGCTGGTCTCCCTGCTTGCTGTCTTTCAGTATGGTCTGAAAGCCATGCTGTCCTCCACTGAGGGGATCGCGCTCCTGGTCCGAGCCATCAATCCCAGTGTCCCACACATGATGGTGGATGCTGTGAAACTGCTGTCAGCTATCTGTATCCTCGAGCACCCTGAAAACCTGTGAGTGTTTTGTTTATTTTCATTTCTTGGCACCCTTGGGTGTTGAGGTTGTGGTGTTCAGAACTCTTAAACGAGAATGCCGTTCTAATCTCGCACACTGCTTATGTAGACGTTATATCGTTCAACTCGTTGCACATCTTTGATTAAATCTGTGATATTTAGGTCCAATATTGTGCCAAAACGTGTCATGGATGTTCAAAATACACTCATTATTATTATTTTACACAATCACTATTTGAAAGGGGAGAATAAAGGAATAAATAACCCATTCCCATGCATGTCCCCATTGCCATATTTGTAATTTTGACGTGACGTTAAGGGCAGTAAATATTTATTTTATACATTTTGTTTTTCACTTTTTTGCCTATTTATGTCTTTATCACACATTTAATTTTTGGGGGGCTGCTCGTATTAACTAGATTCCCCTGGGCATGTCACCCATAGTAAGATAAGAGAGCCTTTTATTATCCTACAGGGTAAAATTTGCATTGTTGCAACAGAATATACAGTAAGTAAACAAAGACGCACCTTGTACAAACTACAAAAGATATGATGTAGAAATAAATAAACTAAAGTTTATTACTTATTGTAGGATCATTTCAGTTTCTAAACAGGTATTGGCTAGATATTAGACAGACATCAACAGTGTGTCATGCTGGTCTTTTCTCTCGTCAGCTCTTTGCCTGAGACAAGCTGAAGTCAGCGACATCTATCACATACAAAACTAATGTAGCGAGCCCCTCCACACGCACAAAACAGACCAACTTCCCCACAGTTTGACAAAGTTTATGTATTTTGTTAATTATAATGTTATCAAAGTGCATTGTTCTTTAAATAAACAAATTAGAACGTCATGAAGTTCATAATTTCCTAATAAGGCTTGAGTGGTGTGGTCTTACTTCTCTTTTTTTTGTTCATTGGTCTGCTGTAATATGACTTTCCCTCTGGGATGAATAAAGGTATCTGTCTAGCTGTCTATTTATCTACTCTGTCACTTTACTCTATTTATCCTACAACCCCAATTCCAATGAAGTTGGACGTTGTGTAAAACATAAAAACAGAATACGATGATTTGCAAATCCTTTTCAACCTATATTGAGTTGAATACACTACATAGACAATATATCTCTCTGTCTGTCTCTGTTTATTTATTTATTTATTTATCTGTTGTTCTATTTTTCTGCTGTATCTACTGTAACTATCAAACTTTAATTAAAAATCAATCATATTTTACATTAATTAAATGTAAAGTTAACAAATTATTTTTGTTTTACTTACGGCTTACAGCCATGAATAGCCGTGAATAGCCGTGGCCTATAAAGGCTTGAATTTTGTGTGTGTGATTTTATGTTGCAGTCATGAGCGTGTGCTGGAGTCTATAACGGAGCTGTCTGAGGAAAGGGACGTTGAGAGGTTTCAGCCTCTACTGTCTGGTATGCAGAAATCCAACATCGCTCTCAAGGTAATGCGCATGCATTTTAATGAGTGTGTGTTTTTGTCTCAAGAGGAGATGCATTCTGTCTACAAATTAGATTTTAGTAAATTAGAATGGAAATGTAGAATACAAATTAGTGTGAGTACAGTTACCTGAATGATAAATGCTTCCTTGTCTAATAGTGGAGTAGAACAAGAAGCTGATAGTGTTCACATTCTCCCATAGCACTTCAGCACAAATTACATGCTAATCTAAGCTAAATGATTTTCTCTCCTGCTGTTTGAACCCCCGTCAGTCTTCTGTGCTTGACTGAAGTGTTTGCTTTGTGTGAATTCAGGGTGGCTGTATGCAGCTGATCAATGCTCTCATCAGCAGAGGAGAGGAACTGGACTTCAGGATTCATATACGCTCTGAGCTCATGCGACTGGGACTGAGAGAGCTACTCTCTGTGGGTTTAACACACACAGTTCATTAAACTTACATACTGTGTCTAATGAAATCTAGTTCATCCTTTAAAAGTTAATACTTTAAGTTTATTTTGATGTTAACAAATTGGTTAAAAACCTGCTAATAAGTTTTTATTCTTAACTTGAATCAAAATAACACATCACTCTTCTTTTTACAGTCACATTTATTTAATGAATAACTCCACCTGGTTCTTGTTTAAAGTGCTTTTTCTGTGTGTATGTGTGTGGTTCTCCTGTGTAGGAAGTGAGGCTCATTGAGAATGAGGAGCTACGAGTGCAGCTGCAGGTTTTTGATGAGCAGGCTGAGGAGGACTTTGAAGACCTGCGCTCTCGGCTCTACGACGTGCGCATTGAGATGGAATATCCTTTTGCATGAAACCCAAGTTTACTTGCCATAAATGCAGACCCAGATGTTTCCTAGAGTCCAGACTTCTGTTTCAATTGCATGTACTTCAGAAATTAGCCACCAGGTGTCTCAGGGGTGCCAAAACATTTCCAGTTGTTTAAGGTAACAAACAAACATGCAATAAAAACATGAAATTCTGGAGTCACATTTGCCCATTTTCAACTGCAGGCTTGTTGCCCACACAGTAGTTTGATACTTGGTAAGTTATTAACCATAATTAAACCCTTAGGGTTTCTGTGTTTTGCATTTAGAAAGAAATGCAGCTCTAGACATCTGCCACCAGGTGGCGCAAGGAATTCTGGGGATTTTTTTAAATGTCTGTGTGTGTCTATATGGGGTAATTGGTCATGTCTACTGTGATGGTTGGTGCTGAACACTTGAAACATTAAACCCCTTTTAATGATTGACGATTGTAAATGAGATCATCTAATGTTTATTTTGAGTGGTTGTTTGTTTGTTTATTGATTTTCCCTTAACGCCTTGGTTTTCACTGATGTTTCGGAAGTGTTCCAGATCCTGCTGAATACGGTGAAGGACTCTACAGCTGAAGGCTACTTTCTTTCCATTCTTCAGCACCTGCTCCTTGTGCGCAGTGACTACATGGTTAGGTAGGACTCTCACCTTGGAGTGACCTCCCATTGAACTTCAGAGTTGAAAAATGAAGAGGTGTGAAACGTAGTGAAAGAACATAGGTGGGGATGTAAGTGTCTGAAGAAATGCAAACAAGTGAAGGGCTGATGAAGGAGAGGTGGAGGGAGAAATGGTGAGTGTGAAAGACATTATTTTAATCATGGATTTTTGTACTCGGTACAATACAAGAGGACAGCGGGAGTGGAGGAGTGCAGTGGAAGAGTGATAAGCTGTATTACTGCTGATTGTGTGATTGTGGGACTGAGGAGAGAGAGAGGGACAGAGAAGGCGAGATGAGCATAAAAATAGAACCAGTGGTTGGATTGAGGGAGGGAGAGGGGAAAGGAATGGAATGAGAGTGTTTGATTGATGAGCAGCAGGAGGCTGGATTGATGGCCATCGGCAGTGATCTCTAAATGCAGCACACCTCCATTGCAATTAACACACACACACACACACACACACACACACACACACACACACACACACACACACACACACACACACACCAGGTTATTTTGTTTACAAAATTTTCTTTTGAGGGAGAAGATTTAATTTGGACAACTCACTCTCTCGCTCTCTCTCTCTCGCTCTCTCTCTCTCTCTCTCTCTCTCTCTCTCTCTCTCTCTCTCACACTCACACACACTCTCACACGCTCTCACACACACTCTCTTTCTCTCTCTCTGTCTCTCTCTCTTTCACACTCACACACTCTCGCTCTTTCACACGCTCTCACACACTCTCTCACACACACTCTCTCTCTCTCTCTCTCTGGAAGTAGGTTCCGGAACAGGAATGTCTGTCCGTTTTACACTGAATGTGGTTTTGTTCATTGTGCACTCTTCCTTACTCAGTTCAGATTTTTTCTTTTTGTTGCTAAAATCTGATTTTACTTAACCGTTCACATTGATACACGATGTCCAACAAAAAATATCTCGATATGGAGATCTACGTATGAAATGATTCAAATGTTTCTTTGGCCGTTGTTGAGCCAATCACTACAAACTATTAATGAGCAGGTCACTGCCTATGAACGTGGCTCAGTTTAGGTTTGAAGAGCTTGGAATAATAATTGCCGAAATGTTTCAGACGGCATCTGTTTCCCACTCTCACACATTTGCCATGTTTTCTGTCTGGTTTCATTTGAACAAGCTCAAGGAAAGCTAGAACTCTATGTTCTGTAGAAGAAGGAGAACTGGTGAGCGAGACAAAGCGCACGAGAACAAGTGAGAGAAGGGAAGAGACAGACTGTGAATGGTTTTAAGATGTCAGACTTGTTGCTCGTTTCTTGTCAGCTCGATGTGATCTGACAGGCAGGAAATTGGAGTGCCTCTGTCTGTCCAGGGGTGCTTGTGTGGGAGGGGAGAAGGTGTATGTGTGTATGTGTATGTGAGAGAGAGAGAGAGAGACAGAAAGAGAGAGAGGTTAAAAGCAAATGAGTGATGGAGGTTAAACAGCACAATGAATTCTTCACACTCTTTTTGTTTATCATGTTGAATGTGCTGAAACAAAGTATCTGAGATGGAGTAGATTCATCTGTGACGCCTCTTAATACTGTAAAGTGGTGCCCTCATGTCCTCTTTCTCACGTCTCCCCTTCCCACTTATCTAATTCTCTCTCTCTCGCTCTCTCTCTCTCTCTCTCTCTCTCTCCTTGACCGATTCTCTCTTGCTTGTTCTCGTTCACACTCTAACTCCTTGACCAATTCTACTGCTTTCTTGCACACACGCGCTCTCCCTCTCTTCTCTCTTTCCTTATTTAATTTCTCTCCTCTTTTTTTTTTTTTTTGACACCCTCCTTTTCTTTTCACTTGGTTACACACTGAACAAATAGAATAGAATACATTTTATAGGATGGCTATATATATATAAAAAAAAAATGAGAGTGAAAGAACTGGAGCAGAGTCACGGTAATGAAAGAGGAGATGGGGCTGTACAGGAGGAAAGGAGAGAAAGCCAGCGGAAGAGAAGAAAGGTGGCGAGTCAGGGAGTGTGGTTTTATATTTGGAGGCTGCTGGCTTTGCTGCAAACAGCAGTATCTACCTATTGTGTTAAACACACCATCACTGCTTTAGAACTGCTGACACCAATTTGAAACTGATAATTGGTTCTACGACACTGTTTTCCTTACATCCATCAACCAGATATTGATTACATGCGGTTCACATCCCACTGCGTTTAATCTGAGACGCACACCTTTCATACTCATGAGCAGTTGAGGAGACACTTCCAGTGATTCCAATTCCACTAATTGTGTATTGTCCCCACAATTTGTAAGAGCTGAGCCGAATTTTCCCCTGACGAAAAATATCCGTATTAAAAACAGACACTAGATGTCTCTCTCGCTCCACCAAAGAATCTAAAATGGAACAGAAAGAGAGCGGAAGGGGGGGAGAGAATGAGTAGGAAAAGGGTGAGACCAAATGAGAGAGAGGAGAGAGAGAGAGAGAGAGAGAGAGAGAGAGAGAGAGAGAGGAGAGAGAGAGAGAGAGAGAGAGAGAGAGAGAGAGAGAGAGAGAGAGAGAGAGAAACAGCTTGGTGGAAAATGAAGAAAGTATTGAGTTACTTTCACACCAGGTCACGATGCCAGACTCCTGGCAAATGGAGTGTGTCTGCAAGCCCATCAAATATCTGACCATCAGGGGACATGCACACACTAACACACACATACTCATGAGTTCATTCAGAGATGGAGAGAGGAGAGCAGCACAAGTGTATACACACACATGCACACACCACTCAATTTGCTAGAGTTACACTTGAATTTTTCTTTTTTTAGTCTCTCTCTCTCTCTCGCTCTCTGTTTCTCTCTATCACACGCACACACGCACCGAGCTAGTTGAATGCTGTCTGCTCTCGCTCTAATAACACACTAACTCTGTATGAGGTCTGAAGCTTGGTTTGAAAGCTCAAGGTCGTGGTGCTGAAATGCTTTGTGTTTCGTTATTGATTCATTTTAGTCATTACTCCTGGCCCTCATAACGCCTCTCTTCACATTCTAATTCAGGCAACACTAAATGTTCTCTCAGCTCTGCTGTCTCACTCCCTCCCTGAAGGTTGAGCACATCACTTATATAAATGTTGTTGCCCTTATTCACGTCTCTCCTCTCTGTCTATTGTTCCGTCTTGTAGGCCACAGTACTACAAGTTGATAGATGAGTGCATTGCTCAAGTAGTGTTGCGCAGGAATGGCTGTGATCCTGACTTCAAATGCAGGAGCCTCCAACTGGACATTGAAGGGCTGATTGGTAAGGCACAGACACACACACACACACACGCGCGCGCACACGCATACATGCATAGTAAATGGCCAGTTCCAGTTCATTCCACAATGTGGCAGCACTGGGCAACAATGTACACTCTATGTCCAAATGTTTGTGGACACCTATTTTAATGAATGCATTCAGCTGCTTTAAGTTGCATCCATTGCTGACACTTATGTACACACACACACACACACAGCTTGTCATTACAGTCATTACAGAGCAGCATTACCAATAGAATAGGAATATTGGGAACAGATAATACACATGAATCTACTTGCACCATGTTGGGCTAGAGGGATATGACCCTCCTCAGCATTAAGCTGTGGACCATTGTAACGCTGCTTTAGGTTGTAGATGCAGATGAGTTTGGGAAGGGATTTAGAAAGATCTCAGAACAATTAAATCAACCAATAATCAGGCAAGAGTAAAGTTTAGCTGAGGAAAAACCAGGACTATTGAAACATTGCTCAACTCATAAACTCAGTGTCTTTCTGATGGTAGATGCAGTTTATCAGGTCAAAATCAGGTGATTTCAAATATCCACATCTTTTGATCCCAACATCCTAGCTTTCTCACGTGACTGTGTCTTCTGAAGTACTTAACCTAAAATAAAGTGGTCGCCTGTGTTTTCGTGTGGAACATCTTGCACAACACCATCTATGTTGATGTAGAATTAAAACACAGGGATGATAATAATATAATATAATTAATCAGGTCAAGGTCGAATGAAGATCAGATATGTTTTGATCCCAACATCCCAACTTTCTCACATGACTGTATGTTCTGATAGGTTAAGTATATCATGTTTAGCCATACTACATGATGCTACAACAGAACAGCCTGTCTAAGAGTCACGTCTGTGTAAAGGCATATCTATATGTGTGTGTGTGTGTGTGTGTGTGTGCAGTGTCCACTGTGATCTAGGTGTGTGTGTGTGCTGTTCTCTTGGGTTATATACTGCAGGGATATTTTAAACACTCTCTGAAATACCCTATTCTTTTCTTCCTCTTCTTTTTCTCCTGCTCATAATCAGAGAACAGCAGCCTAATTCTGCTCTGCCTCTTGTTATTTAAAGATTTCCTTTGAACTCGAAACACTTCTGCATTCTGCTCCCAGGTTTTTCACCCCCCACCCCCCCTGCACCATCCCAACCACTCTATCTTTTCTCTTATTGGGTTCTTGTCCCATTTAGTGTGGTTATGAAAAGTAAGTACAGTTCCCCTCGCTTGTTCTCTCCTACCCCCTTTGCTTCTCATGGCTTTGTCCTCAGTTTCTTCTCATTAAATTTCTTCTGACAAAAACACGGCTGCTTCTACTGTGGGTGTTTTTGTCTAGCTTGATCCACTGCATCTTTTAGCGGTATGTTCTTTTCGTCTGTCCATCTATATATATTGGTCTGTCTGCCTTTGTCAGTAAGGGGCACTTCTTATTGGCTCTTTTCACCTCAGGCTCTCATTGCACACCTGTTGTGTCATAACTCTCCAAAAGCTCATCAGATGTTCATCTGAAACTAGACTCTCCTCATTAAAAAGCTTATTTCTTACATGTCAAACCAAAGGTCCAGAACTTGGTTAGACTATCCACCTTATTTTCCATCACTACAATGTAGGGGTCGTCTGTGTTTTTGTGTAGATCCTTTGCAACAGCAAATCAGTTGACACACACAATAAAACCACAGTGATAATAAACACGTAGAATAAGCAGTATAATAAACTCAACAATAGAAGGTTTTAGATGGATTGGATTGGAACTTCATACAGACTCATTCTGTGGTGGGGAATCCAACAGCAGAACATTCATACCCAGAGAAATATGTTGTGAAGCTCTGGTAAAGCAGACATGTTAGGTGTGTGCGTTAGGTATCATTAAAAGCTAACTATTTAAGTAGCTATGCACTAAACGACTCTTAAGCTGTTCCACGCATCTGCTTCACCGGAGCCTCATAATTGAGCCAGGTCTCTGGTTAAGGGTGGTCTGGTCTTGGTTTCCCCTCCACAGAATGGTATGACATTTGAATGGATGTTTCAAATCTGATGCCTTCAACTGTAGAAGGCAGAAGATATAATGTATATGGTGCTCCACAGCAATCTTCTTTCTATTGTTGATATCCTCTAACTGAGCATTACACTTACATAGCACCTTTGTAGATACACAAGGATGCTTCAAAGTCAAACTGGGCAGTTATATCAGCCAGCACCATGCAGCCTATGCTGTACCGGAAAGAACCACCCACCTGAAGAAATGCGTCCTTAACCAGGCATATAGACATTCACTTATTTACACACGTATGTATGTATGTACACACACACACACACCAGGGCAATTTCAAGTAGCCAATTGGCCTGATAGCCATGTTTGAATGTAGCAGGAAACTGGAGTTCCCAGAGAAAACCCACATAGACACAGGGAGAACATGGAAACTCCACCCAAATAGGGCCTTGAACCCAAGACCCCAGTGCTGGGAGACTAACGTGCTAACCACAAAGCACAAAAGCAGAAGAAATGAACTCTTCAAAGTGGGTGTGGCAAAATAAGGTGGATTTCAGATCTGTCTAGAATAATTCCGTGACTTTTTTTTTCTTTAAATATTCCGTAAAGCATCTGTAATAAGTGAGGTGAGAACTGAATGATTTGATGTGTGAACTTTAAATCCTTTTTACTTTAAAACATTTTTTTCTGTTTCTTTCCTTAGTAGTTGAGGTTAAATTTTTTTTCTGTTGAGAAAGATAGAGATGTTCGTGTGTGTGTGTGTGTGTCTGTGTGTCTGTGAAAGAGAGAGGGGATGGGATTTTAATTAGGTTGCTCAGTAATCGGAGCACGAATCAGAGGAGACACACAGACTCATCACAGTGAAGGGCACTTTATCCCCACAGCCAGAAAAAACGTGACACATACACCTCTCGTGCTCTCTCTCACTCCCTCTCTCATACTCATCCTTTCTCTAGATAACATGGTGGATAAGACGAAAGTGGAGATCAGTGAGGCCAAGGCCATGGAGCTGGAGAAAAAGGTAAACAGGCTCGTACACAGAGACGTGCACACACACAAACGCACGCGCTTGCTTACTCATTCTCACCTTGCCCGTACACACAGACGCATTACCTATTCACAAGGTCATACAACCACCAATCACTTTTCAACTGCCCTGAGTGTTTTACATATAAACTAACTTCCTCAGTGTGCACCCACAACACACACACACACACTCAGACTCAGTGTCAGCTGGCAGATGTGTAATTTGTGAGGGGAGATGGGAGCAGACAGGAGATTTCCACTTCCTCTCTCTGACAGCCTCTCTCTTAATCCCTCCCAGCAAGACTCCCTCTCACACACACTGCAATTATCCCCACCCTGTGTGTGTGTGTGTGTGTGTGTGTGTGTGTGTGTGTGTGTGTGTGTGTGTGTGTGTGTGTGTGTGTGTGTGTGTGTGTGTGTGAGAGAGTTGGGGGGGTAAGAGAGAGGGGGTGGGGGGTGTACTCTTACGTACTGCAATTTCCCTGTCACTGCCCGAAATTGGGGCATAAGGAGATGCCCTCTCACCAATTTGTGTGTGTGTGTGGAGGATGACCCTTATCAGGAGGCTGTCAGACAAGTGTTTACTCTCCCTCTCCCTCTCTTCCTCATTCCTCCCTGTCTAATTTAGAGTAATAGCTGTGTGGCAATGCAGGAGAGGAGAGAGACAGACTCTCATTACCAGCACACATATAGAATGAGAGTGTGTGCGTGTATCAGGGAGAGAGAGAGAAAGTGTGACCCTTCAGTTTCCACTGATGCCATATAATTACATGCCAGGACTGCAAACACATTCCTGTCAAAGTCACCAGAAATTATCAATGTTTTTCTGTCCCCCTGCCTGTGTGTGTGTGTGTGAGAGAGGGAGTGTGTGTGAGTCTCTGAAAGAGAGGAGAGAGAGAGAGAGAGAGAGAGAGAGAGAGAATTTGTCAAATAACATGAGGTGAATACAGAGAGACACTAACTGTGGAGAGCATGAATGCATTGATTATTTAATTTGTTTATATGGGTCTACCAGCAGTGGCAAAACCCTCAGTCTGCAGGAAGTTCTCATCAGAATTGTGCTGAAAGACGAAACTGATGGTCACAGACCGCCATTGTGAATGAAAATCACTTTGCTTTGAGGCAAGAATTGCTTCTAGAAGTCAATGCAGGTCCTTCACAACCAATTTCTAAAAGAACACTCCACAGGGAACTGCAGACCATGAACATAAGGAGCAGAGTGTCACACTGGGCCTTTGTTCCTTTCGTTTTTTGGCCACATTTGGTATTGGGATATTTGCAAGCGCTGGTATACTCGTGATCAATTTTACACCAGTAAATTTCCCTGGACTTGACTCCCATCATTTATGTTTACCTACCTGTGTATCATAACTTAAATTTAAGCTTCTCTCTGTACATGCTATCCAAAAGATAGAACTTCAGTTATTTTAATTGAAATAAAAATACTAATGCTTGTGTTTATGTGCCACACATGCCCTATGTCAATCTGGGGCTCAAGTCGGGCAACTGCAACTGTACCCCAGAATCTCCCAGGACAGGCTTCCTCCTCCAGACATGCAGCTGATCCGTAAATCTGAATAGCTGTGTCGAATTTGGAGAAACCTCATATACTGGTCGCATTGAGCTATTTAAAATGTTTGTGTTTGGTTTATTACAAACAGATGAAGTTATGGTTGAGCCATTTATGGTTCAGTTATGTTCCATATTTAGATAAATTTAACTCTAGGTGTCACACTTTAGATATACCTTCAGATGCTGGTATACCATGATGTGCATGCACAGGTAGGAAGCCAAACATACCATCATAAATCATCTTACAAGCCAACTGAAAGGGTTTGAGAGAGAACATGCTAGAGGTTCCCCCCAAACAAAAGCAGCTTTGAAACACTCAACCCAACCTTTGTTTGGTTGTTTGGTCCATGTTTGTTTGTTGTGTTGGTGTGCTCTGGGCATCAGTCCAGTTCTGCTTTATGACATCAAACTTAGCTTCTCATTTAAGACATGTTTAGACTCTGATGTCATAAATGCTCCGAAACCCCATGCTCTTGGAAAGCATGACACATTTCCATATTCGTCCGCTTTCTCCTCACACCCACTGCTGGAAATCAGACAAAAGGCGGAGAATACCCATTAAGAGATTAGTTTGTTCTTTCGTATGCATTCCCTCAGCCAGTGCTGTCATACTGGACACAGAATTTGGACAAGAGAGATGAGCGAGCAAGTCAAAAAGCCTATTTGCATAGATTCAAGCTCTGCACACAGCAGAGATGATGAAAGATGGATGGACGCACACGACCAGAGTGCCAATTTATACCAGACCAGTGTCAGCAGTAAAGTGCAATGGGAGAAACAGCCTTGTTGTCAGCACTGACAACACAGTACAGTGCTTATATTTCCCAGTGTGTGTTCTGTTTTTAGACAAACATTCCATTTTTGATTGCGGTATGTAAAATTGATTGAAATCATCAGTAGATGTAATTGAAAATGCCGCTGCCGTTGAAAATGCTTCGACATCCCTATTTTAAGCTGAAGCATCAATTTAAATAAAAGTTTTAATGAACTTATCAGTTTCATTTCTAACACACTTCTGTTCAAATAACAGTACGTAATTCCTGCTGCTCCTCAAAGTTGTCCATGTTTGGTTAGTAATAAAGGTATGCCATGAAACAGTCACAGCCTTGTCAGCCATGTAGTATCTCTGCCATGTGCATGACATGAGTGAAGCCCTCCACATGATATCTGCAGTTGTTTCTCCTCCACATTTATGTCACCCTGGTTGCGGAAGCCAGTTGAATGTTACGCTGAGGCCTTAAAACATGCCTCGCTGGCACAGCTGTGTTTGTTAAAACACATAAACGTTCTGTTTTGAACATTTCCACAAGTAACGAGGTATGGACAGATGAGTACAGCAGGGAAAATAAGCATTGAATACATCATTTATCTCAGCAAATATACTTCTGATGGGTCCTATTGGCATAACATTTTCACCAGATGTTGGTAACAACTCAAACAATCCACTCAGAACAAAAAAGCACTTGCTCAGAACTCAAATAAGTCATATCTCCAAGCTTTTATTAGCACGTGGAACTAGCTCAGAGCTTTCAGTCAAACATGGAGCTTAACAAGGCATCAACTAGCACACACAAAGGAGTGTAAGCAAGCGGCTAGTAAGACGGGCAAACTTGGGTTGAATAACAGCTGCTGCTGTGTGTAGGGATGCACTGAGTGCTGGTGCAAGCAGCTGGAAATGAGCTAGGTGACAAATGGATGGCTAGATCTGATTGGTTCTCTGGCTAATATGACGTCAGACGGTCCAAGTTTAGTTCTGGCCGTCTTGAATCCAGCAGATGAACTAATCTATGAAATAGTTGACTTTTCCGTAAAATAAGACACCAGATTAATTAAGTAAAAAATAGGCATTAGTGGCAGCCCTACAATCACGTGAGCAAAAGAACAATAAACCATCATTTTATGTAATTTTTTTCCCCCTTAGGGCATGTAATGCCTGGCCCTGGACTGTTAATAAATCAATTATTTGATTGATTGAGTAATTTAGAGCAGCCATATGCTTAATGTGTCTAAAATGGACACCGACTTCTTTATATAGCATCCGTTTGAGTGACAGAAGCAATATAAAATACATACTCATTGTCCAAACTGCTGGACACAGTAGGCGTGATTGGTATAACACTGTGACAGGAAGGGAAAAACTGGCTCAGAGTTTCTCCTTCTTTTCTATTGGTCTGTCTGCTCAGTCCTCTTTTCAGCCAGTTTCATATTTCATGGCTGTTACGGCAGACAGATTCAGTGAGAGCATGCTATGTAGCTTGTCAAATGCGTCAAGTAGCCGCTCACCCATATAGTGGACGGTGTGTGTTCCAGGAGGCACACAGGCACCTCGTGTTCAATGTGACTGCAATCTGTATGCTTTTGACATTCTTCAGCATGGTTCGTCAGGCCTGGTGTGTTGCAGCATGCACACTCTGATATGGGAGAAGGCCGTCTGACTGCTGAATGCCTCCTGTCACGAGCAATAGATCCCTACACATACGACGACATATCAAAGCCGCCTGCTCAGACTGATTTGTGTGTCTTTTTTTGTGTGTGTGCGTGTAGCTTGATGCAGAGTTGACTACACGGCACGAGTTGCAGGTGCAGTTCAAGAAGATGGAGGGAGATTATGAACAGAAAGTCCAGGAGCTCTGCACAGATAAAGAAGCGCTTGGGAATGAAAAAGTAGAGAAGGAGAAAGAGAACCAGGTGCTGAGTGGAGAAATCAGCCAACTCAAGGAACAGGTATTGGGTCACATTGCTCACAAGTCACAAATTCACTCCTCCTCGAGGCAGATCCCTCCTAATTTATCCATAAATTGGTATTCACTGATGGTATATTGATATTTCAAATATGTCACTCCTGCCACATCAGAAGCTCTCTTCCTCAGATATTCATTTGTAAATGCCACCTCTGGCATGCACTGTTACCCTGTAAAAATGGTCCGGAATTCCTTACACTCCTACTTACAGCTACAACATAGTGCTGGTTTCTTTGATTTTCATTTAATTAAGTCTTTGTTGTGACAGATGCTCTGTAGAAAGTTTTTTTGTTTGTTTGTTTGTTTTTTTTACAGGCGAGTCTACAAAACTAATACCATTTTCAAATTTTATTTAATTTTGAATTTAATGGTCCATTTGTTATTTGAACATGAAAAACATGTCTCTATCTTTGTCCCTTTGTTAGTTTTCTCCATCATTTGAATCATTGCTGCTCTGTACACTGTGCACAAATATTTCAAAGTGAAATATGTTTGCATTCTCCTGCAGCGTCACTTTATTAGACAAATGACAAATTGAGGTTTTTTTTTTCTAATTATATTTTCTATGTACTCTATGCATGTGAATAAGCAGCAAACCTACATAAAGATCCAATTAAAAATATCATTGTAAAATATTTTACCATAAAACTTCTAAATCAATTCTCCTCACACCCACTGCTGGAAATCGGAGAAACTGCACAGAATACGCATGAAGAGATTAGTTTGTTCTTTCATTTGCATTCCCTCAGCTAGCGCTGTGATACTGGACACAGAATTTGGACGGGAGATATGAGTGAGCAAGTCAGAAAGCCTGTTTGCAAAAAAAAATATTGATACACATATTTGGCTTCACCACCCACACAGAGGGAAAATACTTTGGTTTGTGGACGGAGACCAGTTTAGTGCGAACTGTGCCTTAGAAACATTGTAGTGAAAGGAGTGTAATATTTACGGTGTAAATGCACACAGTGCCCAATTCAATGAACACACTTTCAGTTCTTCACTCACTTTTTGTGCTTAATGCATCTCATTAAAAGTTGCACACAAAACTGAGTATTTCATAGAACGACTCAGACAATCCTCATATAGGAGAGACCTGTTCCTTCACTTTTATCTATCAAAATATCAATTCTCCAGCCTCTGTAGCTAAACGTGTATTATTCTTTCCAGCTTTGTGAATCAGAATATTGGCAGACGCTTTGATCATGTGATAAAGCAGGTGTTTGCTTACCTCTTTTCTGCCTCTCTAGCTTCATAATCTGCCTTTCCTCAGTTTAGCTCTGAAGTTTACTTCCACCCTTCTGATCTGAAGTTTACTTCCACCCCTTCTTCTCTTCCTAGCTTCGCGTGTACAGAATGCTGAGGCGCGCACGTTTACATTTTGATTCGAGATCAACTTGATCAGCCAACCAGTAAAAAGAAGTTGTCAAATTGGTGTGGATTTCACTTTCTATCAAAAGCTGTGCTCTAAAACTGTCAGAGAGAGAAAGCAGGTGTGTGTTTTTTGTTTTTTTTTTTCGGTGAAATAATTTCTCCAATAATGAGCCAAACCGCAAAGTCTCCCTATGAATCTGTCAAGTGCAGACAGAAACAGAAACTGATCTGACAAGATAAAAGCTGCGCTGCCCAGTCACCAGAAAAGCGGTTTATATTGACCTTTACTGGGGCCAGTCATCTGAAGGCACATACTCATCAGGCGTGAGGTGCTTTCGTGTTTGGGTTATTGGGAAAAATCATTGAAACAGTAGGTGGAGGGATGGAAGAGTAGAAAGACGAAGAACATGCAGCAGTAGAATAAAAGTTGGAGCTCCATCAAACTACTGTGACATACATTGTTTGTCAGCGAACTCCCTGACATCAGCACAGGACAAGCACAGAGAAGTGTGTGTGTGTGTGTGTGTGTGTGTGTGTGTGTGTGTGTGTGTGTGTGTGTGTGTGTGTGTGTGTGTGTTGGAGAGATAATTACAGTTGATGGCAGCAGGAGAAATTCCAGAGTCAGCAGAAGTAGAGAAGTTCTTAGGAGGGATGAGAGGAGAAAGGTGGAGGAGGAGACAGGTTTGGACTAAATAGGGATGGATGGAAGCGAAAGTGGAGGATGGCAAGAGGATAGACGGATGCGAGAGGGAGAAGGGGAAACTTGCTGAGCTAAACACAGCCTGTCACCTCAACCTGCTTTTAATGTGGAACAGATAAACAGCTGTCAGAGACGCTTGTCATCACATCATACACAAACACACTCTCTCTCGCTCTCTCTCTCTCTCTCTCTCGCTCTCCCTCTCTCTCTCTCTCTCGCTCTCTCTCGCTCTCTCTTCATCCTGGCCTTCTGAACTACATCCAGGTTTTGCAGCATCAATGGACTCCTCTCCCTGTCACACATCAAACACTGGCACACGCGCCAGCTTAGCTGGGCAAGAAAAGCCTTACTCTTCTGCTTCACTTTTTCTCTCTCGTGCTTTTCTTCTCCACTCTCTCTCTCACCCTCTCTCCCTGGCATTCTCTCACTCTAGCTCTCTCCCTGATGTGGTATTAGCAGGCTGGTCATTTTTAATGAGCTGTGTCGAGTTCTGGATAAATAAATGATGCTTCTAATTAGACATGGATTTAGCCCCCACTCATCTCTCTCCAATTCCAGTCCTGACCTTTTTAGATCTACTTACTCTCCCATCCTCTCTCTTCTTCTCCCTGTCCGGGCCTAACCTCATTATTTGTCCTGGGGGATTTAGTAAACTCTGCTTTGAGAAAACTTAGTTTGACAATGTTGCAGTTCTTTTCTGTGTAATCAACATCACATGGTAATTTGTGTCTTCTTCTTCTTTTTTTTTTTTGTTCTATCAAAGAATGCAAACTGATGTTCTATATAGAGCTGCAGCGATCCAACTATTTTTAGTTCTAATACGATACATAAACTTTGTGTATCTATTGATACTTGATACTGATCCAATACCATTATTGAATAACCCATATTCCTCACCATGTGGGAAAGCCTTCAGGCATCTGGATTGACTTAAACATTATTTCACTTTATAAAACAAAAAAAAATCAACACACGTATTAACACATGGAGGGTGTAATACAGTGTTAAACTACCGTATGTTCCGGACTATAAGCCACTGCTTTTTTTCCACACTTTAAACCATGCAGCTTATAATGAGGTGCAGCTTTTTCTTCTTATATATGTTATTTTCCAGGTTTTTTTTGTTGTTTTTTTTTTTTATTTTACGGGTGTGGCTTATATTCCGGTGCGGTTTATAGTCCGGAAAATACGATATGTGAGATTTAATTAATTTGGAAACAAATGGATTTTATTTGTAAGCTGGATTTGTGAGGGATGCTTGGTCACAGGTCCATGTTTGTTGGCTAGAGTAACTCTGTAGGTTACTCTTATCCTGAGTTATAAAGCTTAGAATAAAGGCAAGTATCCCCCTGAAAAATGTGGGCATCAAGAGTTGGTGAATGGATCAATCCCAGGAATCTGATCCTAATATTGGATCGTTGCATCCCTTGTTTCGTGCCAAGAACTGGGATTTAAGACTATAAGCGAAATGGAATTTTTTACACGAACTGTTTGCTAACTGCAGACAGCCTGATGTCTGATTATGTACAATATTATGAATATTTAAGACATTTTTGTTACTGCAGATAATTTACTAATTTACTGCTTTCCAGTAAATTAATAATGTTTTAAATGATAAATTTAAATTAATAAAGTAACGTTTTGGGCTTTTTATAATGGAAACAGAATTACTAATTGGACTTCTACTAATAAGGAAAGCTCTGGGCTGGTAAAATTTTGCCACACTTAGGCAGGATTGCTAGGTTTTTTTGGCCGGACATTCTTGCTGTCAATCATGAGCAGATTTAATAACATCCACCTGTCTGTCTTTCTCCCTCCTAGATTAATAAGCTTACCAAAGATCTTGAGGAAGCCAAGGCTAAACCCAAGACAAAGATCATCACGGTTCCTGTGCCCATGCCCTCACAACGTCCTTCTGACTCCTCTAACCAATCAGTTCCCCCTCCTACAGGATCAGGCTCTGTGCCACCTCCTCCTCCTCCACCACCACCACCACCACCATTACATGGCCAAACAGGAATGCCCCCACCGCCTCCTCCCCCACCTCTTCCAGGCCAAGCCTCATTGCCCCCACCTCCTCCACCCCCACCACTACCCGGCCAAGCTGGGATGCCCCCAACCTCCTCCACTCCACTTCCAGGCATGCCCGGACCCCCACCACCTCCACCCCTGCCTGGGCAGGCATGTATGCCACCCCCACCTCCTCCTTTACCTGGTGGTCCTGGTGTACCTCCACCCCCTCCCCCACCTCCTGGGATGCCAGGTATGCCACCTCCTCCCCCGATGCTTGGGATGCCCCCTCCTCCTCCATTCGGTGGTAGCTGGGCCCCTGTAGTTCCACAACTGCCGTTTGGCCTGGAGCCCAAAAAAGAGTACAAACCAGACGTACAGCTTAAGAGGGCCAACTGGAGCAAGGTGAGTGATGATTTCACATTACAGACCTTCTATAAAATTCTGATTAATGTTCAAATTTTCTTTGCTCCAATCTTTCTGTTATGAATTAAAACCTGTGAATAAGATAATAAAATCTCTAAAAGGAATAACTTATTACCAGTTTTTTATTTTCCAGTGTCCAATCCTGACTTGTTTTAATGGATTAGATCAAATAAGATGGATCCTTGGAAACAGATTTCTGATCCCTTGTTTCACTCCATTTACTCACTGTATTAGAGATTCTATCAGTGGACGTTATCCAAAACCTGCAGCAGAGAGGCATGTTTTCTGAGTAAAACAGGGTTTATATGTCTTCAGAATTGAGCTCTTTTAAGGTGGTGAATGGAACTTTGAACTAAAATGAAAAATGTGTTTGAACTAACCACCTTTCATCTAAGCATGCGCATAGTGTGTACACCTTTCATCTAGCCATACGTTACATGCCTTCACAACCATGTACAAAATGCCCTCCAGCGATGCTTTTCATTCATGAGCAGTTAAAAGCAAAACCATAGCAGAAATGTTCTGTTTCACCCTTCTGTCAATTACTGGTGAGAAAGCTGAATGAAATTATAGTGCATTCACGATTGATTGTTGATTGCTGCTGTTTTTTGCACTACTAGTTTGATAATCGAATCGCTCTATAATCACTCTATAAGGAATAATGTACAATTAAATCAAAATTTATTTGTGTAGCACTTTTTACAACTGATGTCACAGAGCAGCTTTACAGAACTCAAAACTAAGAAGGTGAACAACACATGAAACAAAGGATAGTGAGCAATCCAAAGGGTGAATCTCCCTCAGAGCTGGAGACCCATCCTCCTCTGGTCAACCACATGGGTAGTTAGGGGACACTGGACCACCTCATGTTTTCTGTAATACTCAGGTGTACTGAATTAATGATAGTTTGATGGAGGGAAGCATGATAGTTTGGTGGACATAATAGTAACGGTATCAGCTAATTAGGCTCTGTGTAAGTTCTACATAGTTTGTGAGGGCAGGTGGGAAAGTAGTCCAGGTCCAGTAGCTGTAAGGTGGGCAGCCAATGGGAAGTGGTGGGGAGCCCTTCTCAGATGGGGCAGGGCAGCTCACGGTTAACATTTCATCAGCCCTGGCCGGTGGATCCTCATTGGCTCTGGAAAGATAGAGATGTAATTAGATTGGAGTTTACATTTATGGAGAACAAAGATTGTAAACATGACCTGAGTGTGGTGAGTGACATGAGCAGATCTGACTGTAACTAAAATGAGAAACCGGAAGGTAACAAACTTGGCAATATTTACTGAGCTGCACCTACAGTGTCTCTCAGGATGGTGTCGGGTAGAATGTAACATGCCATCTCAGCTTGGAGTTGTACAGGTTCCTAATGGTGTCCTGCGATATTCAATTCTATGCTCACTCAGTTCCTGCAGAATTTGCATTAGGGGGTAGAGTGTAGAGCGCATGTCCAATATTGTCCCTCACATTTTCAATTGCAGATAGGTCTGGTGGTAGAACTTGCCCAGGCTTAGTATGTGTTTTCAAGACAAGCTCTAGAGACAGTAGTATGCGTTTGACTCTTGTCCTGTTGGAATAGTGCATGTTTACAAAAAGTAGGGCCACTGGTTATAGGACCTCATAGAAAAACTGCACCCTTCAGCATGACACCAGGGCTATGATGCATGCCATCAAACCATTGATCTTGTTGCTGATCGTGATGCCTCCACACACACATTCTTTTGGTCATCTTCACCAAGACAGAAGTGGGACTCTTAACTGAAGATGACTTCTGGCATAAAACCAGTTCAGTCCTGTAATCAGATAAAATAGTTGGACCCAGAAGGAATTTTGACGAGTATATTTTAAATTAATAAGAAATTGGGTATGTTATTGTTAAATGCAGCATAAAATGGTAATTAAAATTGCCATATTCACTGAACAGTGACAATTTAATTTGCTTAAAATCTATTTGTATCTATTGTTACACAACACACCTGATTAGATAAAAAGAGCACATTTGGTTTACTCAGATTTGAATGTGTATGATGAAGGGTTACAGCGATATATTGATTTAAGGTGGACCATGGTATGAAAATTGATTTTCATACTTTGTACATTTGCTTAATCCTGGAATTGAAGAGTTTAAAAATCTATCAATTAATGGAGAAATTGACAGAAAATTCCATAATAAATACAGTATTTAGCTGGAAAAAGATTCTACTTTTCTGAGATACTGGCTTTTCTGAATAATGATATATATTTAAAAATAGTTTTGAAAACATCAGTGTTTGCCTACTGAAAAGTGTGTACAGTATTCACTCTACTTGGCCTCTTTTTTTGCTTGAATTACTGAATCAATGCAGCGCAGCATGGAGGCAATCAACCTGTGGCATTGTTGAGGTGTTACGGAAGCCCAGGTTGCTTTCAGCTTGTCTGCACCATCGCATCTGGTCTCTCTCATTTTCCTATTGACAATATCCCATAGATTCTCTTTGGGGTGTAGGTCAGGTGAGTCTGCTGGCTGGTCAAGCCAGCGATACTGTGGTTATTAAACCAGGTGTTGGTACTTTTGGCAGTGTGGGCAAGTGCCAAGCCCTGCTGGAAAATGAAATCGCCATAAAGCTTATCTGCAGAGGGAAGTATGAAGTGCTCGAAAATGTCCAGGTAGGCAGATGCCATGGTTCCACACACTATCACTGATTGTGGAAGCTTCACACTTGTCCTGAGACAGCTTGAATTGTGTGCCTCTCCACTCTTCCTCCAGAATCTGGTACATTGATTTCTAAATGAAATGCAAAATTCACTTTCATCTGAAAGCAGGACTTTGGACCAATTAACAGTTCAGTCTCTCTTTCTCCTTGGCCCAGGTAAGGTGCTTCTATTGTTGTCTTTAGGTCATGAGTGGCTCAACACATGGAATGCGATGGATGTAGCCCATGTCCTTGATGTATCTGTGTGATGTAGTTTTTGAAAGGCAGTACCATGGAATGGAATGTTGCAATGCTGAAGCATATAGATATTTTCTTACACTCCCGTTGATACTTTACCAGACTGGTGCTTTGCATCAGTGACATGATCCTGTAAAATGACATTTACATTTAGATGGACAAATGTGTATTTGTGCCACGTCAGCCTTATGTTGTGAAAGTGACAGGTGTGAGTGGGAAGTGGGAATGCAAATGACAGGTAGGCCTACAGCCGAACCATATAGCCCACTAGCCCTAGGGGCGTATGTGTAAGTGTGACCAAACCAGAGTTACTCTAATAGCATATTGCATGTATATGTATGAGTCATGTGTGGCTTTAGTCTTTGCTTTTTTCCTTTCTTCCTCTCTCGATTTTCTCTCTCCACTCGCTCTTTCTCACCCCTCTGCAAGAGTTAAAACATCAAAATGGTTCTGTCTCCCCTTTTAGCCTAAAGCTACTCTTTAATGGCTGCAGTTGAGTTCATGAGGCACTCTCTCTCGCGCGCGCTCTCTCTCGCGCTCTCTCTCTCACTCTCTCTCACTCTCTTGCTCTCTCTCGCTTTCTTCTCATGGTGAGAGCTCTTTGACGAGGATGTCAGTGAAATTGCTTTTTAATAAGCCTGTTTCTTTTAACTGTGGCTGTGAAAGATAATTAAATTGCTGCTAGAAAGGACAGCATTCTTTTGTAATTTAAATTAACATATTTTTCTTTGCTTTCTCGTCCACTGCTTCCTGCTATCATATACACCCTACGACACTCGCCCGCGCACACGCACACACACACATGCTCACACTCAGCCAGTGGCAGTAAGGGTAATGAGAAGCTGGTATCAGAGGAGTCACCACTTCCTCCCTGCACTCTCTCTTTTTCTCTCTTTGTCCATCTGTCTTTGTCTGTCGGTTTGTCACTTTCCTTGCCATTTTTCTTGCTAGATGTTGGTTTGTCCTGACTGTCATCTTTCAGTCATTTCTCCATCCCGTTCCATCCCTTTCTCCCCCGTGTGGCTTTCACTTCGCATTCCTCTTTGAAAAGGAACGTGAGATGAGAGGAGAGACAAAGTCGAGATGAGACATTGGCAGTGAGAGTCAGTTGAGGGGGAATGTTGAATTAAATGGCAACCAACTTGAACCGTCTAGTGTAAAAATAAATATGTGAATTAATAAACCTTAATCATTTCAGACAGTCTGCTGTGAGCAGCTTCAAACTGACATGGCTTTGGAAGCACAATAGAGAAACCAGGAAAGGAAGAAGAACAGAAATCGATTCCAAAAACATCCTGATTGAGGCTTTAAATATTTGAAGCTCTCTAATTGGCCGAGAATTCCTCTGCTGTTGGACTGAATCTAAATTTGTTCAGTCTTGGAACTGTTGAGTGCCAGCATGAGTGTGCATCATAATGGGGAAAGTAGAAAGGTATGTGTTGGGTGCTGATTGATAGGATTGCATGTGTGAAAGGAGAAGAAGAGGTGGGAGAAAGGAAATTCAGAGAGAGAATGAAAATTAGAGAGAGGGGGGAGTGTCTTGTCTTTGCTCCCTGAGCGTATTGGACCTTTTGTCCCGTTTTGGTCCTTTGTGTGGAGAATCAGGATCGGTTTTAATGAGTTTCACCCCTCTCTCATCCTACTTCGTGCTTCTTTCCTCCCCCTTCCTCTCTTCATTATCTTTTCTCCTATTCTTTAATCCTTGTTCTGTGCTCTTCTCTCGCTTCGTCTTGTGTTTGGTTATTCATTTCTGTAGTCTGGAGATTGTTAGTGCGAGGCTCTGTATTTTTGCTGCAGAAATGGGGCCTGTGTAGCAGTGCTCTGACTGACACCTCAGAGACCTTTAGCAGGTCCCACTATTCACTCTGCCGGCAAAAGAGATTAATTTACTTGAAGCTGTGTTCATATAGTGCTGAAACAAGTTTCAGAGGTGCCGTGTCTTTCTGAGAAACGAAGCTTGTTCACGCTGAAGTAGAGTGTTGCTTGAGATAAAGCTTTCACTCATGATAATCCATTAAAGCCCTAATTGGTAATCACTGTAACTGGCAGGATAGTTGTTATTTCTGCAGTTCGAGAGGATTTCAGACAGCTCCGATGTTGCCTGCTGTAAATCCTGATTTGTGTTTACAATGTGAAATGTGTTCTATAAATAAAGTATTACCAAACTACAGCTAACGTTTTGTTTAGTAATAGGGTTGCTGTTTATTAATGGATGACTGTTAGTACTGGTACAAATGTCTGGTCACAAATGACTGGGTTCACGTGCAGTTCATGGAATTTCAAGAATTGAATACATAAATAGACTGGAAGAATTGTTGAAACCAGGGGTCTCCAACTCTGGCTAAATGGAGTGTGTTAGATCTGAGTTGGAGTTGAAACCTGCAGGAAAGGAGTTCTCCAGTAGCAATCAAGAACTTCTGAAGGTTGTTAGATGGATCAGTTTAATCTGAAGTCTATAGGAAGGTAAGGTTGGTGACCCCTGGTTTAAACAGTGGGGTAACACAGAAGTTAACAAAAAATGTCTGTTTTTAAAACATTTGTGGGTCTTTCTGCCTTCAGTTCTGCTTTCAGTAATGCCTGGTTCAATCTAGTGCTCGGCAGGAAATTGAAAATTAACTGAAACCAACAGTCAGAACCTTTAAATGACTTATTCTTGCCCTGTGTCTGTTGTTTTTTTTTTTTAAATGCTGTAAAAAAAAATTTATATTTACATTTGCGGCATTTAGCAGACGCCCTTATCCAGAGCGACTTACTAAAGTGCTTTGCTGTTCACTTAGAACATCCTTAGCTAGTAGAAAAGGCTGGAATCTGGAGATTCCTCACACTTAGATCCTGTTGAAACAAATGTCATTATGGAGTTAAGTACTCCTGAAACAGATGAGTCTTCAGTCTGCGTTTGAAGACATTGAGGGACTCGGCTGTTCGGACTCCCAGGGGAAGTTCGTTCCACCATTTTGGTGCCAGAACAGAAAAGAGTCTGGATGCATGTTTTCCTTGCTTTCTGAGGGACGGTGGGTCAAGCTGAGCTGTACTTGAAGCTGGAAGGGCTCTTGGTGCAGCTCGAGTTTTGGCCATTCCCACACTGCATGCGTTCATGTACTATCCCTTTAAGAACACACTACAGCACATGTAATAACGCGACCGCACAGTCTAGTCTGCACAAAGAAGCAGCATGGAAGACGACTCGTACACAGAGCCAAGAAAACTACCAAAATTGAGCAGCATGGAGCAAAGAAAAATGCATTTTGGCTTTAGTGATGGCCGTATCGAACAAAGCAATGAAATGTAAACACAGCAGAAAAGATCCAGAGACCAATGGAAACCACCAGCCTGCTTCAACACTTAACTTTCTGTTTCACCTAAATGGGCCCTGCAATTGCATTCTGCCGATAACACTTTAACTGGTGCCTCACGTAAGGTGGACTGAAAATCTAATAAATGCTGGCTGACTACGAACAAGATTACATCCAACGCTTTTCACAGAACTGAGGAAGAATCAGAAACTTTATTGTTCTGAGCATTTTGACAGCAGGAGTGATGTAATGATTCAGGGCAATGTAATGACCACTATTATATAAATGGAGGTTTGTGTTTCACTACTTTCAGTTTGGTGTCTTCACTAAAGCCAAATGATGGACACAGCATTCCTCTGTTATTAGCTGCTTGAGTGACGTTATTGTCTCAGTATTCAAGTTCTTTTGAAATTGCCTTATTTATAACATTTTCTTAGAAAGGAAAAGTACTTTTCTTCTTTTCCCATGACAACATTTTAAGTATTATGTAAGAAATGCAGTATGCAATATATTTATTTTCTAACATTCATGGAACTTTTACATTAATAATAAAAAAACAAACACCAGAATAACAGTTCATTAATCATAATGCTGGATCCCCAGCTTTGATACTCCAGCCAACAGATGACTGTCCTGGCCAGCAGCACAGTGGGAATGATGGTGGGTAGACTGTGCTGTCTCCCCCAAAGTGATCGTGGCCAGTTGTGGTCTCTGGCTCCAACTGGTGATGGAAAAGCCGCATGACCCAGGCTTTGAACTCTCAATGCTTGGGCTGAAGTGTCAGTGCCTTCGTCTGCTGAACCACTCTGATTTTTGATTCGCTGACTGCTTTTGGAGTGTGTTGACAGAAGCCACAGATCTGAAGCAGTCAGGGTTAGGGCCTGGTTTGGTTGTTGTGTGTGAACTGCTGAGAAAGGCAATCGGAGAAATATCTGGACCTGTGTAGATTGTAGAAGTATGAAGTGTGTTGTGACACAGGGTGCAGAGAAAGCCAGTGGTGTCTTTATACAGCATCAACAGGGCCAACACATTTTAATGCTTTCCCTGCTCACAACACACCATATTCAACACTCATTAACAAGCTCTTTCATTGTCAGCCATTTTTCATTGTACATGGTGTTGCATCAGCATCATTTTCTGTGTGTTTTCTCTGACCGTATGTTTCTGGAGAGCTGACAGACTTGTTGCAGGTTTCTCCTGGTGAAGGATCTTATTCGTAATTTGTGACCTTGTGGTGTGCACACCACCTGACTCACCAGCAATACAACCACTAAAATACTCTCGTTTTCAAGACGAGTTTAGTGTGAAGAGTACGATGATCTGATCACTCTGACAGACATGTAGCATGAACCTGGCATAAACAAAAGCAGCTCGGTTAGGTTCAGGTGGCTGGCACTGCCTTTTAGGAATGTTCCATTTGTTCGTGGCTATAAGAAGCTCTTGGATGAATTTGGGCCAAAAGTGTAGCTCTGTAAACAGTAGAAATCGAAATACCACTTTAATCAATAGTGACTGGTTACAATACTTACAATCAATGGTTCTACTGGCAACCATACACGCCCATACCATCACAGTGCTTCTGTCGTATTTACTAAATCATTTTTTGAGCATTCCGTAGCTTTCCCAGTCTTTTGTTGCCCCGTCCCAATTTTTTTGGAACATGTTGCAGACATCAAATTCAAAATGAGTGAATATTTGCAACAAAACAAAAAAAAAAGTTTATCCATCTTGTCTTCGTAGTGTATTCAATTGGATATAGGTTGAAAAGGATTTGTGAATCACCATATTCTGTGTTTATTTGTTTTACACAACATCCCAACTTCATTGGAATTGGGGTTGTAAGCTGTTGAAATGATCACATTCCTACACCCTTGATGGTGGTGTTGATTTGACTAGATGCAGTTGTCTACTGTGGTTGTATGTTCACCTTAATGATGGCATCCAACAATTGCTTTTATTGCCTCTTTTGGCTACGCCTATCCTGACCTATTGGTTCATATGTTGTCCCTTAAATAACTGCAATGTTCAGAACAGACCGACTAAAATATTGAGGTCCGTTTGTATATAATCAAATGCACAAGAAAACACAATGGGCAATATTGGGCTCAGCAAAAATGACCAAGAAAATGTTCATATATTGTAAATTTGACATACTTACGAGCCCACTCTGGATTCTAATTTGAGAGTTTCCATTATCATCTACCAAATGCAAATTCAACAATCTAGACCCCTCATGTTTTTAATTCTTAATGAAATAATAAGGGAACCGACCACAGCTTGCTATGAAACTACTTATCAGTTAATTGTCTAATTGCTTCAGTCTAACTGAGTCTGTGAAAATGGAAGGACTATATAAAAATTCCTGTAATTCCTAAATAGTTATTACAGTATCTTTGTTAAATCCTGAATTTAAGCTGAAAGTCACTGTTTGATTGCTTCATTTGAAATCCACTGAGGTGGTGTACAGGGTTAAGGGTATAACAACTGCAAACGTCCTAAAGGCTGATTTTATGCTTCTGAGTTGGAGGAACACAAAGTCCATGCTGTAGGCTGCGCAAGTGGCCTAAACAAGTTGGTGATTGTGTATCTTTGCTACGGTGTTGTCCTCCAAACAGTGGTCGTAGAAATTTTGTGCAATATGTTGGAGTTGGAACAATGAACTGTTGAACTTTACAAAAATTGTTTGCATTGCGTAACAGAAAAGATGTCAGAGGAGGTGGAGTGTACTGATTAAGTTCGTACAACTGAGTTTGTGGCAAAAATACAATACTCTTAAGTGTACCAGTCATAGTTGCTGTGGTCTGAGGTCAGCATCAGTCTCCACCCTGATTTTGTACAACCTACACTGTGAAAAGTAATAGAACCTAGCCTCACAAAAAGCATGCATCGGCTTTTTACGCAGTCTGAGCTCGGTGTCAGTAAAATACAATTCAAATAACAGTTGTGTTAAATGAATGTTGTGAAAAGAACACTTTATTTGTTGATACTGCTTTTCCGTTTCAGTATCTGACAGGTTTCCTTTCAGTTGTGGTGGCAATGGGCCCATTCATATGATTGGATCATAAGTGGCCAGCACAATGCACATATGATGGGGATGTAATGCGCTGTAGTCCAGTTGCTCAGACCACATTTTAAGGTAGTCGGAGATGCCTATCACCACCTTGTTCTCGCAGCGTGAGAACCTGTGCATCTTGATCCGTCCTTGACAGCAGAGCACCGCCCGCATCGGCCGCATCCCTGCCCTATCCAGAAGGAATGCAATAACGAAGAGACCACTCTGTCTGTCATCCTCACCAGCTGTGCGTACAATAACAAACTAGCTATAATGGATAAAGGCAATGCTAATGGCTGATGCACACTCACAATTCTTTGTCATCTCAATTCAATTAATGAATGTGCATGCCCCTAATGTCCATGCTCCCCTCAAGAGGAAATGACATGGAAATGATGTGGAAAAATCCAATCATAAGCAGCCACAGGAGATGCATTTGAAATGCCAGGTGCGAAGGGCGATTAGATCACCCAGAACACACGTGAATGGGGTCATTGATGCATTTCATTTTGTATAGATTTTACACTGGTGGTGTTTGTTTTTTTTTATTTTAGATCAATTAGCAATTAGCTCAGTTAGTTCAATTAGCAATTCTGCCACTTAGTACAAATTAATGTCAGCTGGTTCAACTGATGGCACATCAAAACATGGCTCATTACCAAGGTGCCATACAAGTAACATCTCATGATGGCTAAAACCAGTGAGCTCTCTCAAGACCTTTGCAACTTTATTGTGTTTAAAGTTTGCTCAACAACATTTAGACACGTTTGTGAAATACTGGGAGAGTTCAGTACATCTGCTAAGTATTCGCTTCTCTTTTTGCACATTTGACATTACATACTTATTCCAAAGTGGATTAAGTTCATTTCCCCTCAAACGTCTTTTATTATATAAAAATAAATTCATAAATAAACAGATTTAATTCAATTTAAATTTTATGGGCATAAGTATTCATTGGCTTTGCTCAGTACTTTTTTGAAGCACCTTTGGCAGCAAATACAGCTTCAAGTCTTTTTGAGTATGATGCTACAAACTTGGTACCCCTGATTTTGGGACGTTTCTCCCATTCTTCATTGCAGAACCTCTCAAGCTCCATCAGACTGATTGTGGAATATTGGTGTAAAGCCGTTTTTAGGTATCTATTTTAGGTATCTATGTTCAATTGGGTGCTAATCCGGGCTCTGGCTGGTGTACTCAGGGACATTCACAGAGTTGTCCTGAAGCTACTCCTTTGTCATCTTGGCTGTGTGCTTTGGGGGGGAAACCTTCATCCCAGTCTGAGGTCCAGAGTGCTCTGAAGCAGGTTATTGTCAATGATGTCTCCGTACATCGCTGCAGTCATCTTTTGCTTGACCCCGACTAGTTTTCTGGTTCCTGTTGCAGAAAAACATCCCCACAGCATGGTGCTTCCACCTCCATGCTTTACTGTAGGTATTGGCTAGGTGATGAGCTATTGGTATTGGCAACCATGTGCCTTTTACTGAGGAGGGACGTCTGTCTGGACACTCTAACATACAGGCCTGATTGGTGGAGTGCTGCAGAAATGGTTGTCTTTCTGGAAGGTTCTCCTCTCTCCATAGAGCAACATTGGAGCACTGTTAGAGTGACCTTTGGGTTCTTGGTCACCTCCTACCATGATCACTCAGTTTGGCCAGGTGGCCAGCTCTAGGAAGAGTCCTAGTGGTTCCAAAATTCTTCTGTTTATAGATGATGGTGGCCTTCAGTGCAGCTGAGGTTTTTCTGTTCCCTTCCCCAGATCTGTGTCTCAATACAATCCTGTCTCAGAGGTGTACAGACAATTCCTTAGACATTATGGCTTGGTTTGCACTTTGACATGTAGGGTCTACTGTGGGACTGTATTATAAACAGGTGTGTGCCTTTCCAAATCATGTCCAATCAACTGAATTTACCACAGGTGTACCCCAGTCAGGCTGTAGAAACATCTGAAGGATGATCAGTGGAAACAAGATGCACCTGAGCTGAATTTTGAGTGCCATGATTTAGTGTTGTAATTTAAGTTTGATTGAAATCTGTGTAAATTTCTCACTGTGGGGTGTTGTGTGTAGAATTCTGAGCAGGAGAATGAATTTAATCCATTTTGGAACAAGACTGTAACATAAAATATACAAAAAGTGCTGTGAATACTTTCAGGATGCTCTGTATAGTGAACTTGAAATCGAACCCCTTGGATGCCATAATACTCACTATGTTTGGCGGTCAAAAGGCACGGCATATCACCCAAAACAACATCATGGTGTGGGGCTGTTTTTCAGCATGCAGCACATATGGCATAGTTCATATAGCTGAAGGATAGATGATTAGACAATTGTAACAAGACATTCTTGATAAAAAAAATTTGCTGCCATCTGTCAGAGTGATGCAGATGAAACGAGGGAGGGCATTTCAGCAAGACAATGATCTCAAACACACAGCCAAGGAAACTCAGTTGGTTTCAGAGAAAGGAAATTTTATTTAGAATGGTCCAGCCAATCACCTGACTTGAATCCAATTGAAAATGTGGGGGAGGACCTAAAGTTCATAGAAGGAGCCGACGGAATCTTCAGGATTTGAAGAGGGTTTGTGTGGAAGAATGGGCCAGAATCACACCTGAGCAATGCTAGCAGCTAGTTTCTCCACACACACACACACACACACACACACACACACACACACACACACACGCACGTGTGTGTGTGTGTGTGTGTGTATGCTGTATATATGCCTATGATAGTTTGATAATTAGTTTGCCAGGTGAGCCCAAGTAAAGAAAAACGACTTAGGATGTGCTACATTATTAAGCAGGCCACAGGTTTCAACCAATATGGGAAAGAAAAGGGATCTTTCTGTTACTGAAAAGTGTCAAAGAGTACAATACCTTGGGCAAGGTAAGAAAACAATAGATAATTCACAAAGACTTAAGTGTGAAAGCTCTGTGAAGAGATTTGTGGGATGATTCAGAGCACAGACAGGTTCGTTCAGATAACGGCATAATGAGGAAGGTTTCTGACAAATTCATCATATTAAGACAACATCTTGCAAAACTGCCATTAAAGAGCCACAAATGGATCGTTACTGATGCCTCTGGAATCCCACAAACCTCGATGTGTAGGATCCTCCAGAGGCTTCCTGTGATTCAAAAACCACTTATTCGGCCACCCCGAACCAGTGCTCACAAGTAGAAACTCTTGCAGTTGGCCCAGACTTACATAGAGACTAAAGAGGTGGTATAACCCCTTTAGGGTCCCTGAAGGTGCACAAATGAACCCAGTTTCTGACTGACCACTTTCTTCTCTGGTACCAAAAGAATAAAATGTAATAAACCGTATTAAATGAGAGAAACTCATGTGGCCACCATCCTCCCCTGAACTCAACCCTAATGAGAACCTTTTGAGTATCCTCACGCAAAAGATCTATATGAGGGTGGGAGGCAGTTCACATCAAAACAGCAGCTCTGGGAGAAATTCAGGCAGAAACAGTCCAAAAAGTTCAATGGATGCTTCCAAGTTCAAGAATTTTGAATGTGATTTCAAAGAAGGAGTCCTATCCTAATACGTCTTAAATCCTAAAATGTTTTTGATTGAAATAGCTTTTCAATGTGACACCTTAATGTTGCTAATTCAACAAATGACCATTTTCAGTTCTTTACAACCTATAAAATATAAATATACAATGCATTTTTATTATATATTTTTAATACTGTTATAACTAGGAGGTTTGTTCAGTGAAACTAATATATATATAATGTTTACACACATATAAATGAAGTTTCAAAACATCTTAAGTCATTTTAAAATAATTCACCGTAAATGAGGCTTCTCCTGAGTTTACATAAAAGTTGAGTTCATAGTTAAGATAAAGGTTGGCTGTTTGACGTATCTGAAGCTTTTGTAATGAATGGATATGTTTCTGCAGGAAGGGGATGGATGGATGCAAAACCGGACAGATGGGCAGATGGAGAGATATGGCTATGCCTGATTCGCTTGTGTTATGTGTTGCAGATTGGAGCTGAAGACCTAAACGAGAGCAGTTTCTGGGTTAAGGCTAAAGAGGGTCGGTTTGAGAGTAATGAACTCTTCTCGAAGCTCACAATCGCCTTCTCCTCCCAGACCAAAAGTGAGTGTGTGCGTGTGCGCGCACATGTGAATTCCCATTTCCAACACACTATGCTGTTTTTCATACTATGTTTTTACACTACTGAAGGAAAGAAAAAGGGATATATTACTTTTCTCTCTTCTTCTCTTCCCACATATTTCTGATCCTCCTACGCAGCCTCCAAAGGTAAGCACACCCCCTCATTTGTGTGTGTGTGTGTGTGTGTGTGTGTGTGTGTGTGTGTGTGTGTGTGTGTGTGTGTGTGTGTGTGTGTGTGTGCGCGCGCGCACACAAGAGAGCTCCATCCTCTGAGACAAGACAGAAAGAGCACTCACCGCAGGAGGCGGATAGCTCTGCTGCAGTGGATGGATAGAAAAAATGGATGGATGGATGAAAGGAGGAGATGAGGGGGGAAGAGAGAAATCTCATTGCTCTGTAGTGGAAAGTCTCAGTGACAGAGAGGAGGATGTGGGTGGCAGAGAACTGGTCCCTCTCCCTCAGGGCTGTGTGTGCGCGAGTGCTTGTGTGTGTGTGCGCGTGTGTGTGTGTGGTGCTTACCTCAGGAGAACAGGCATCACACGTCTTATGACTTTATATGCAAAACTCTTCTCATTCATACTGAATTAAATATGAGCAAGACCTTTGGGGGGTATCTTTGTCCTCTGGCAAGTCTGCTCTGTGTCAAACTATAGCCAGATATGTCCTTGGGGGGGTGATATTTGTGTGTTTATGCAGCAGTGTCCATGCCCTTCTTCCCCCGCATATAGCACACTGTGGCCCCTTGACCTCACACATTCTTATACCCCTTTTCAGTTGTGTGTGTGTGTGTGTGTGTCTCTCTCTCTCTCTCTCACACTCTCACACACACACACACACACACACACGCAGACACGCACGCTCACACAATTTAATCTCTGGTGTGTGTGTCTCAAAAACAATGAACAATGTTGCTAAAAGCACACAAACACCAAAACTGATTTGATTAAGTGACAGAAATAATAATACTCAACTAATATGAATTAAACACATTAATTCATTGTTAATTAACAGTTTAAACTCCGCACTCGCATGTTGCAGGCTACAGGTCTTGCCAGTTTTCTAGGCTTCATAACTCAGGATCAGAGTAAACTACAGACATGGTAGTTACACACAGTAACAAACAGCAATACATACCCTGTCTAATCGTCAGTGAGTGAGTAATACATCTTGGGGAATTGCTTAATCCATTTTGAAAAATATCTAAAACACACATACGCTGAAGGGAGAAGAGACAAGGGTGGGGTTATGATGTCACAACCACCTTTTTAACTGTCAAAAAAACAACAACAGTGTGTCACTTGCTGTGGTTGTCCCACTGTTCTACGTATCCTGATCTGCTCTGTTTGATCATCTGTTTGAGGTAGGTTAGTTAGTCTCAGAACTAGCTGACTGAGGGGCCTGGTTTTACTGCTGAGCTCTTGTGTTTTCTCTCGTATGCTCTCTCTGTTCTCTCTGTTCTGTTCCCTCTCTTCTCTCCATCCTCCCTCACTTCTCTCCGCTCTCTCTCTCATACTCTCGCACTGTCTCGCTCTGTGCTCCTGTCAGTATGCCCTCTACTCCATATGTGACTGATTCAGTATGCAATGCCCTTAAACGTAACAAGGTTGTTTTCCACCTATAAGAACACACACACACACACACACACACACACACACACACACATATGCATATAAGCATTTTAATGTGAAAAGTTTGAAATGTCATCTAGCAGCTGTGTTGTCTTGGACCACCAATGCTGTTTGTGTTTCTGTGTGTGTGTGTGTGTGTGTGTGTGTGTGTGTGTGTGTGTGTGTGTGTGTGTGTGTGTGTGTGTGTGTGTGTGTGTGTGTGAACGCGTGTGTGTGTGTTTGTCAGTCTGATTTGATGCAGGATAACCTTTTCTGATATCTGTCTTTAAATGAATGCTGCCCTTTTCATATTCTTCATCTGTCCAGTCCTGTCCATAAAAAGATGTGTCCTTTTCTTTGAGGCTATTGCAACCCAGTCTCACATTCCTCCCCCTTCCACCCTTCTTCCTTTCCTACAGTCATCCCTGACTATCCAGCCAAGCGAAAGGACAACACTGCTAGCCCAGAACAACCTATCACCTCCCTTCTTCCCTCCATCCTTCTCTCATCTTCCCTCTGTCTTTCCTTCTCTCCTCCTCTGTCTCCATGCTGACAGAAGGGATCGCAGGTTGATGACCTCACAGGACTTGTTACTGATGTCATTTGAAGGGCCCTGGAGCTTATGTTTTTTTTTTTTTAATTCATTATTTTTATCTCTTTCTCTGTCACTCTCTCCCTCTGTCTCTTATTTGTTTAGCAGAAATGTGAATAGGTTTAAAGGAGCAATACTCAGTACGTCAACGAGACATTGAACATAATAAAACATTGTTCATTTAGCAGTGGCATGATGTGGCTCACATGTATTTGGTGCATTGGACTGATTCAGTCTGGACCTTTTCTACGTTTACACTGATCTCCTTTCTGGCTGTGTACACTTTTCTGTGCCCCATTATACCACTCCATCTCCCTGTGTCAGGTAAACACATATGGAGAATGCTGATCAGTTACGTGTATGACTGTAGGCAGAAAACGCACTATTACCCAGAAACGTCAGGACAAGAAATGTACTGTAACCATAAGTTAACGCTGAAAGTACTTTTCCAAAATGGAGTCAGTTATTACATCGAATCATCTTAAATGAAAGCATTAAAGCATTGGGACAAACTGCATCACTGAATTCAAGTTTTTCAATTCAAGCCCCCAGCAATGCAGTCTGCCTTTATACACATCAGTGAAAGAATGGTGGCTCTAAAGAGCTCAGGTACGGTTGTGTAACAGTTCAGCAGCTGATAAAATGTATTCCCGTCCCGATATTTTATGATCAACGTTGACATTGAGAAGTGGACGCATGTAGGAACTACAGCAGTTCAGCCTTGGCTGTTGACTTCTGAGGTACATAAACTGCCGCCTTTGAGACATGCTGTTAGAGCTGCATGTTCCCCATATTACTGCCCATGGATAAGGAATGAAATCTCATGTCATAAAGCTCCTGTAGGTTTAATGTGTATGTGTCCCATTACTTTTGTCACTATAGTTGGTACAGGTACACTTATAGGAGCTCATTTAGTTGAGCTCTGTTCGTAAAATACTTACACCGTCAGAACCCTTGGACAGAGGGGTTTGAAGCGTCTCTTTATCCAGAAGGGTTTGTTTGAGCACTGGCGTAGCTTAGACAATACATTTCTTTGAAGAAGAGGTTTTAGGTGATGCTGTAGATAAGCAGGTGTCACACAGCTGCTGGGGGTTGGGGGTTCAATCCCCACTCAGGTCACTGTCTGAAAGGTTTGGTGTGTGTTCTAGGTACTCTGTCGTGTCCCGCCCCCCCTTCCAAAAAAACGTGGTAGGTGAATTGGCCCATTGGTGCGACTGTTGGTGTGAATACAGATCTAAAGGGGAAAATGGTTCAGATCATGTTTATATTCTCTTATCCACTAAAGTTTCTTGAATCTTGATTAATGCTTCTTAAATTATCAATAGAGGGCTTCAGATTGGCATCATTCATTAATCTCACTTTTTTATATATCATAGTGATGATGTTGGAAGTGTTTTAGGGTACAGAGTGTTAGCAGTATCTGAAGGCTAATGAGTTTTTTAGGTTTTTGCGTGTGTGCATGTGGTTTCGCAAGTGTTTAGTCCTGAACTGAGCAGATCCACTGATGTCTGATTTTTTTTGCTTTAATTCCTTTGCTTTTTGAAATGCCGACATGTGTTTTCTTCTCTCTCTCGCGTCTCTTCTTGCTTCGTTTTCCATGCAGGAGGCTGGCATTAGATAGGCTGCTGCCTTTTGAAGTCCATACCTCACATAGCCCAATTAACCTGTGAGATAGAGGAGTGTGCAGCTATAAAAGCACAGTATGGAGGAGAAAAAAAGCATATGTGTGTGTGTGTGTGTGTGTATGTGTGTGTTGTCTCATCGTGAAGATGACTCTTTAATGCTCTTGCACTCTCCTGCTGCCAGCCTGTTTTTCCACTCTCCTCAGAGAGCATCATCTCTCTACAGGGTGCACTCGCTGGCACCTGCCAGCCGAGTTTGCCCAGCCCCTCACCTCTACACTCTCGCACGCCCAAGCTCACATTTGCACTCACGTGCACCTTCTGGGATGCATACAGCAGCCTGCTTTATTACTGCAGTGACCAGTGTCGTGGTTATTTCCTCGAAGTCACTCCTCACCTTTCCACCTTATATATCAGCAGAGATCGAGATCACTTACACACACGCTCGCACACTCACTCACCTGCGCACACTCTCGACACAGATACACATTAAACCTTTTAGAAAAATACACCAGCAGGTTTAATTTTGTATTTCCACACAGAGTGGTGTGTCTGGGGGGGTTAGCTGTTGTCACTCCTCTGCCATCTGTTGCTGTCTAATTTCTTATTCCATTCCGTTCCTTCGAGACTCTTCTAGAGACACTTGCTGAATCAAATATGGTGGTGGGCTGCATCTTGTGCCACATGGCTCTTCCTATACCTACCGTGTCTCTGTCTCATCTGCCTCATTTCTGCACACAATACAGCTCAAAGCACGTTTGTTCAGGTTTTGTGGAAGCTTGTTAGTGTGCTTGCGCATTTGCGGGAACAATCTTCTGCACTGGTGTTACTGCCTGCTTGTAATTTGCTCTTTAGACTTATCGGACTGCAGATCAATAATCATGCACTGGCAGTCAAATGCCATGTGTTTGTAAAGATCACTGATGTACACAGAGAAAGCAAATGGGAGAAAAACAGGGGGCTGAAACAGGCTAATAGGAGCATATGTCAGCATTTACAGGTCCTCCTCTGGCCCTGAGGACCACCTTAGACCACTTTGTTGTGTTTTACGTTTACATATATGACCTTTGGCCAGTGCAGTCATCCAGATTGAGTTAGAGCAGGCCTTCTCAACCTTTTCCAGCTCTTGGCCCACATGAAAACAAGTGTTTTTGCCTTTCAGATTTTAAATACTGACACAGAAAATGGGAGAATTTGCTTAAAAATAGCATGTGCTCATGAAACATCTGTCCCAAATGTCCATCACGAAATTGATCAGTAGAGATGTGCTAATATCAGATGGCATATCTCGATACAAAATGTGGATGTCTTTAATTCTGTCAAAGTTGTTTCTGTAGGTCAGACCCCATGTCGACAATCTGTCCACTCACGCCATCACATTATTTCTGAGGGTTTTCAGAGGATTATTTGCAGTGTCACCATTCGTTCTTCATCGAAGAAATGTCTACATCTCTGGGTCTGGTGGCCAAGGCTATGTTGTCCCAAACCGATCATTTTTCATTTGCTGTCTGTTATTCTTTTGATGTTAATCATTGTGCCTTCCTATTAGTGCGTCTGTACATGATTATAAACACAGTCTCTTGATTATTGCTTTCACTTTATCTTTCGATTATCCTTTTCACACAGATTTATGATTTAAAATGCCATTGTTGGCCTTCTGTGGACTGCTGCATTTCCAAGATATTCAATGGTATTTCAGCACTCAAAGAATGCAATTCTAGTTCTCTTGTTTGACTTTGGGCATGTGACATTGGGCTTGTGTGTACTTGCTCTAAATCACTCCATTCTGTTTCTCTAAACAAAGCCTGGCAGTGGACAGAGACCTTGTACCTTGTGCTCTAGAGCATCCCATCACGTTATTTTTGATAGAAATGTGCAACCATTTCAGCTGTGAATGTGCCTTAAAAAGAAGCAAAAATCACATATTATATTAATCATTTGTATAATTTGTAATCATTTATTCACTAATAATTTGGACACTGTTGAAAAAGCACATAAGCAAATTGTTTCCACAGTTAGATGTTTACTATATAAATATACAGCATGCTGTGTTTTGATGTTACAGATAATGATGCTTGATACTGATGTTGTATCGTATATCACAATTTTTCTCAAGTATGTTGAAATGAGGAGGTTATTCAGTCATATCGCCCAGCCCTAGTTTGTAAGAGGCTGGTTCATACATAAAATGGCTGCAGACATGCCACAGGTTGAGTGTCGTATGATGTCATTCCCTTTGAAACAGCGAACATGTGCAATGTGGATGGGCTGGCTCTAAGACAGGCCACTGTGTCGCAGCTGCGTCCACACCAGGTATGAACCAACCTTTAGTGGACAGTCACAATACACAGGAAGCCTTGTTTCATTACTGGTTTCAGCAGTACATTCAGAACATGAACTTCAGTCTTTCCCACGTTGTTATGGCAATCCCAAGTGTAAAAAATGCAGACCGCTGGTAGAGCAAAGAGAGCGTGAAGAATGCAAGAAATGAAGCCATTTGGAAAGTAACTGACGTTAAGTTGAATTAATGCTGCCCAGCACTTGGGTTGTGTGACTTGATTTCCAATCATATGAGTTATATTCTCTCACACTTTGTCACGATCATTACCTGTTTTCCTTTGTTTCTCATTTTCGGGCTCTCTAGTTATGATAATTAAGCCGTTCTTGCTGTAAAGGTCAATAGAATTCCTTTCCAACACAGAAGCAACGATAATGATGACATTAGTCAGCTTAGCCGTCCTTGGCCTGTTAGACAGATAGGTCTGGTCTGGTCGGATAGGTCTCCTACCATTTTCCTTTCTGTTTGCACGTGTGCCTGTGGATGTCGCCCATTTTGATATAATAGTCCCATGAAGTGGACGTCATTCACGACACTCTCACACTTTACCACCTATTTTCTAGTGCTAACATGTCCCCATGAAAGTGCTGTAAGAACTGTCTCCATAAAGTACCGGATGTCCGTTTAGCACACACTGTACTTGTCCCTCCACGTTCTGTCTTCTATTAATGTGTCATCGTTCCGAGAACTTTAAGCATAATTCCATACTGGATTTCTCTTTTGTGGCTGCGTTGTTGGCTGTACCCACATAAAGCTTTATAACATACTTATTCCCAGAAATCAATCACATGTCCTTGTCCTTATTAAATAATATCCCATAAGTCCTCATTAAACATGTATTAGGTCTATTAATGCTCACTGCTGCGTCCACGCTACATGCACCCAGCTGTGTGACTTTGTCCCCAAGGTGCACATATGTCTTTATGACCAGAGCAATTACACACATTGTGTGCTTCTATGCCAGACCATTTGGAGCATTTATTCTGTGGTACGTCTACAGAAAGCAGCCCTACTGCAGTGACCCCATAAAGCCCTTTCAACTACAGGTGTCTAACTGCCTCCCTCTCACTCCCTCAATGTCCCTCTTTTCTGTCCATAAAGCACATTTATTTCTTTTCTTTTTGCCCCTTGATATGAATTTTTACGTCTCCTCACACGGGGCACCATTTTTAATGCTTCCTTTAATGGTATGAGGCCATATTGCAAGAGTTTGTCTCGTACACGACGATTTTGGAACAGAAACAATGAACACGTTTTGCTATGTTTACTTTTTATGTTTTTTCTTCATTGTTCAGCCAGCGGCCCATCTGTCTGTTCCTGTGTTTGGAATTCCCAGTTCAACAATGTGGGAATGATTTGGAGGTTCACCTCTGAGTGCTAATAGATGGGGAAATGGGAAGGATGCACAGAGGGAGAGAGGAAGCGAGTGGTCTGTGTTTATAGGTTATGGTTTGTGTTTCGATTCGTTTTGTCTTATATGACTTTGTGTTTTATTGTGATAATCTCCTCAGTGGCAGGTTATAAAGTTTATGTGTAAACAGCTTATGTGGCGATAAATTACCACCTGCACTCTGGGAGTGTGAAGCACTTGGTTTATTTAGGGAGCTTTCATCAAACAGTTCTTTCACTCTGTTTGTTCTGGAAATATTATGGTTTGGTTGCGCACATTTGTCTGTATTGCCAAAAAGAACTACACTGTATTGGCAAAAGTGTTTTGGTACCTGTTTATTCATTGTGCCTTCTGAAGACAAGGGCATTATAGAGTTTATTCTGCTTTTGTCGGAGTAACTGTCTTTAGTGTCCAGGAAAGACTTTCTACTTCAAAGCATTGCTGTGAGGATTTGATTGTATTCAGTAAATAACCAGGTGATGTCAGGATGTCTGTCTAGCTTTTGCCTGCCATTAGGTCCATGGTTATCTCCTCTAACAGAGAGTCCCATTGGCTGTATATTCTTCTACAGGGATTTTGGATGTACAGCTTCATACACACTGTATTTTGCTCTGAATGAATGTGGTAGAATCTCAAATCCTCCTCTCTACTCACTATGTAGGGTGTATTTTCAAACCTGAGTTAAAGCTACAGATACAACACTTAGATACGAACACCGCATATTTGTCAGCAGCCATGGTGGATGAAGTGGAAACATCTAAAGGTGGTATTACAATATGCTGCTTTACCCTAGTTTTAGACTTGATTCTCAGTCTGGCCATATTTGTGGTGGTTTGAAGTCAGAGTTGATGGAGACAATTGTCGCTTGTCCTCCCAATCATTCTTCGGAGCAGTTGGAAGCATATCAAACGATTTTTTTCTTTCTGTTTGACATGATCTAGTGGTATCTTGTGTTTAGCAACTCAGTCTGTTAAAGGTGATTTAAATGGTTAAATATGATCCAAATGTGTGTGAGAGAAAGCAACAGCATGGAGATATATCAGAGGGTGTTTCGCTGTGTGACGGGAAGAAGGAGATAAAGCAGGGTTTCTCTTGGCTGTGTCCTACTAGTGATCATCTCATGCTCTCTTTCACTCTCTCACGATCCTGTTCTCTCTCTCTCTCTCTCTCTCTCTCTCTCTCTCTCTCTCTCTCTCTTGCTCACTCACTCTGTCTCTTTCGTCTTTCTTTGTGAGGTTAATGCATAGGTCACTAATGCCATGCGCAAGAACCTCTTATTCTCTTTTCTCAAAATCCATATGCCTCCACGTCTCTGCTTTTCTGTCTTTTTTCCTTCCGCACTCCGAGACGTTTTCCCCCTGTTTTTCTTTTCCTCCATGTTTCTAGTGTTTACTTATAGCGCAGTACTGGGGCTTTTTTTCTTCTTTATTCTTTTGAAATGTATCTGTAGGATGGGATTTGAGGGTCTAGGCCTGGTTTGGTTATGAATTCTTGACTAAACTGGCGCGTGTGCAGAGTTTGCACAGTGAAAGCGTAAACAGTATGTGAGAGTATGTCTACTGCTTTTCACAGTATAATGTAGAGCGAGTGTTTATGTGCTCTTATCTCTGTAAGAAGTGAAGTTTTCTCTGACTATAATTCAAGTGTTTCGCTGGCTCGATTGAGCTTCGGTTGTTATTCATATTCTTTCTCTTTTTCTCTCTCTCATCCTCCCTCCCCCTCTCTCTCTCTCTCTCTCTCTCACACACTTTCTCTCTCCCTCTTTCTCCCTATACTAGCGTTGTGTAATGTGTTGGTTCGAGGATGTCTCCTCGCATTCATTTCCTCTTTATCACACTCGAACACATCTGTTGGCTTGCCTCGCCGCCGCTGCCAAACGCAACAGATTATTTACCCAAACAGCCTGCGCTTTTGTGCCGCCGCTCCGCTCCCATTCCAGCTCTCGTTTACATGCAAATTCGGGACGCTCACTGGAGCCTCCCATATATTATAGCGCTCAGCCGTTTTAATCTGCACTTTATCTGCCCAAGATTAGCCACGTTTTAAACAAGTTCCACAGAGAGAGGGAGAGGGAGGGAGAGAGAGAGAGAGAGAGTCCATTACCATTTAAATGCTTATTGCCGTTAAGGAGGCAGAGGAGAGGAAGAGAAAAAAAAAAGAGGGAGGATATTTAATGGGGATTTAGTGAAATGGTGTTAAAGATGCTACAGCAGAGCTTCTAATCACAGAGCTGTGCTACCATTTACATTACCTCTCCATCATCAGGTGCAAAGACAAGGGATCGCCATGGAAGAAGGAGAGCACACCAGTGTGAGAGATGAGCTGTGATAGCGCACAAGTAAATTGTGGTCAGCGATTGTGACCTACCTAAAGATTTGGTCTGGCATTTTGCTCTATGGGCTTGTGCCCCCCACCCCCCACCCCCCAATGTCCCCATATGTGTGCCTGTTAGCGAATGTAAGGCTATAGGGCTTTTGAATAATTATCAGGAGGCATATGTTACTTAATTAATTCATTCATTTGAAAGGGAGAGGTGGAGTTACAAGTGTTGGCAAGTAGGACAGTGATGGATATGGCAATAGTTTCAGAGAGGAAGAGCAAAGGGAACGGGCCCCAGAAAGAGAATAAGAGAGACTGTAAGTTAAGAATTTAAAGTGGCACAGGCATTAGTAAGTGCGCGAGAGCACGCACAAGTGTGCGTGCGCGTGTGTGTTATACGGGGAAGCGGCGCGAACATGAAAAGCAGAGCTGATTAGGCCTCTCCTCGGCTCTCAGATGATGGAGATTGTTTTTAATTATTTTTTAACTGCATTAGCCATGCCGCTCCCACGGGCTTTAAGCTGACTGTGGCTTCTTTTCTGGCCCCCGCTTTGATGCCACTGATAACAGCGTGAGGAGAGAGAGTGAGGGAAGACGCCGCAGCCACATCTTCAAAGCAAGAGATGACAAGATAGCAGCGTTAACCGCCCTTCTTCTCGCCTCTCTCTCTCTCTCTCTCTCTCTCTCTCTTTCTCTTGCACTCTTATCGTGGAGGAGAGTTTAGAGAGAGAGAAGGGGATTCAGGGCTTCACTCCAGCATTGATGCTCATGCAATTAAAGTTAAGCTGGAAGAGAAAGAGAAAAACAGTATGAGGAAAGTGGGACGATTATAGAAGAGAAGGCATGTAAGTGGAGGATGTAGGATGCCCCCCCACCCCCTTTGATATCATCAGCTCTACCAGTTGGGCACTGCAGCTACCTTGAACATATTGTTAAGTCCCACACATAGACATAGACACACACACACACACACACTCGCACTTTTAAACCAATTTACATTTTCTGAGAAATTAAAGACTTGTGCCTGAAGCAGGGAGGGAGCAAGGCGTCATCTTCATTCCCTAAAAAGTTCTTATTATTTTTCATTTTTTAATCCATAATTACAGTGTGAGAACTGCCCTTTAGGGCAAAAGGGACAAAACAATTACAAGCTCATAACTTTATAGCTAACTTATTCTCAAATTTCCAGGCACAAGTAAAGATTTTTAAAGCCACAGTATGTGGTTATGGAAATTATGGGAAAGGGGTTGCAAGCAGATATTAATGATTGGCAAAAAGCGATTGCATTTGGGTGTGCCAAAGGCCGTTGTGTGAAGGAAGTTGTTGAATTTGTATCATAGTGTCTGCAGAATCTCTGTACAGGCAGCCCTGGGAGCCTGTGTGTGTGTGTGTGTGTGTGTGTGTGTGTGTGTGTGTGTGTGTGTGTGTGTGTGTGTGTGTGTGTGTGTGTGTGTGTGTACCTGTTCACAGACATGGCCTCAGCACCAAGAGAGCCAGGCAGGGTTGGCATTTGAAACAGACATTAAGCACACATGGTATTTAAAGTGCCTTCCATTTGCTTCTGACCTTAATTTTTGCCCTTTAGATGCACTTATTTGTCAGTGAATGTGTGCATATGAGTGTATGAGCTATGCAACACTCTGTGTGTGTGTGTGTGTGTGTGTGTGTGTGTGTGATTGTCAGTGTCTGTCTTCAATTCTTTGTTCCCTCCAGGCACATTTAATTTTTCACTGTGCCCCTGCTGTTGCATGGAAATGTGTAGGGTATTTTCTTCTCTCTCTCTCTCTTTCTCTCTCTCTCGTGCGCTGTCTCATACATGCTTTCTGTCCTCATTGAGTTTACTTTCCATCATTTCACTGTTTCTGTTCCTTCTTTACAATGTCAAACTTTTCCTAAGTATTTGAATATGCCAATTTTTATTTTCTCTCTCTCTCTCTCTCTCTCATATGTTCTTTCTCTCGTTCTCTCTCTTCCGCTCTTTCTCGCTAATCAAAGCAAGGTATTCCACTTAGTCTCGTACTTGAGAAATCCCCTGAAGACATTCATTCATTTTGTCCATTTCAGGTACTTCTACCCTACTGCTTCTACACCCCCCTTTCCCCACCCTGAATGCTGAATTTTTAAACTGTGTTTGAATTAAAAATACACGAGCAGCTCATGAAAGTGAGAGAGATGAAGGAGAGATAGATTTCCCCCTTTCCACTTGTTTTAACCACACTTTCACATTTATTTCTAAAAACCCAAATCTATCTCCTCAATTATACATGCTGCACATCTCCCCTCTCCACCTCTCCTTCTCTCCATCTCTCTCTCCACTTACTCTCTCTTCACTGGCGATTTGAACTTCAGACTCGCTTGTCTTAACTGGTCTTGGGGAATTTAGGTTCTTCTGTGCCTTAAAACTAGAGCAGAATTTAAAAGGTTTCTTTGTTTTTTTTTGTTGTTTTTTTTTTTATGAAATGAATGTTGTTTATGATTCAGACAGTATGCGATGAAACTGACGGACCTTGATGAAAACAGCATTATACCAAACTAGAAAAGTGCATTTCCTGAAGGAAATTCAGAATGATCGTGCGGTGTCGGTGTAGACATTTTAAAGTAGTATCAACACAAACACCAAACAAACATGATCTTTCTGAAGAGTTTCTTGTCAATGAGAGCAACACACATCCGTAGCTCATAGCTCTCCTCATACTGCTCAGCCTTGTTTGCCTTTTTTTTTAGACCCACCAATTTGTCGTTTTACGTCAGCTTCAATTTTTCGAGGTCTTCCGCCTTTTTTCACCATATATGAACTGATTTTTTTTCTGTCTTTCCCTGTCACTTGTTAGCACCTCGAGCCATTCTTGGGTGGCCTTTACCACATTTTTCAGCTTGTATGTGGGATCCTTGAATTTTGGACACATCAAGAAAATTAGAGAGTCATTAGAAGGAGGACTCAGTGAAGAGCTGCCATTGCCTTGACAGTCCCATGTGACCCTCAGTAATGCTACCTGATTACTAGGTGGTTGCTATGCTGTTGCTAAGTGGTCAAAATGTATACCAGGTGTTTCCTATGGTCTTGCTAATTGGTTACTATGTGGTTGCTCTGCTATCCCATTTGAGTGCTATGAAGTCACTAAGTAGTTTCTAGGTAGTTGCTGTGGTATTCCAGTTAGTTGCCATGGTGTTACCAAGTGGTTGCTAGATTGGGTTATAGTATCCAAGATGGTGCCACTTATTGTGCTGAGCTGAAAGCAGTTCTGGCTGCCCCGCTATACACCTGTGTGATGTAGTCATATAATAAAGCAGGTTCTACCATGTTTTAAACCACAGAACTTTCTCTGCAGGAAGCAAGTAAAGGTTTGGTTTAGGAATATGTTAAAATAAAAAACCAATCAAAATTATACATTTGGCCAAAGGCCAAGCACATGCCTCCTCCAACACATCTTTTTCAATTTGTTACCATTTGCATGCTGGACAGCGAACGCACTCGGAGGAAAGTGCCGGGTCCCCGGCTCTGATGCAACGGCTAACAGATGCCAATGCCGACCAGCATTATGTTGTGTGTGATGTGGGGAGAGAGTGCCATTTACACACCCAGTGAGGCAGAGTAGACCAATTTCACTGCTTTTGCACAAATGCATTTAACCCTTTACCAAGTACAGCAGCATGATTGTGATGCCAGTCATACCCGCCACATGGATGCTCATCAGTGCTTACAAAGTGCATTGTTTCCTAAAACAGCACAGAAAAGTTTGGCTTTTTTACTGGTGCCTCTGATAACCATCTGGTCACAACCTCAGTAGAACTGACTTTTCATTCAGGGTGTGTCCATTTCAGGCAAACAATGCTGGTCTCATGAGGCTGAATATTGTTTTTGTAATTGTATTGATCGTGTCATCAAAAATGTGTTTTTTCACTTATTCGTCTGAACACAAAGTGCTCTTTGTCATTTTTGGATGAATAATTTTAGTTGGCAAAAATTCGATGCATCATATTTACAGACAACTATATGGTCTGTTTCTTTACATAACAGACCAAAAAAATCACACTTTGATTAGAACGTTCTTAATCATTTTTGAACATCCATACTAATGTTTACTGTTCTGCCTGTTAGGGAACACCAAGCTGGTCCCACTGAAGATCCATGGTAACTCCTGATTGAACCTCTTTTCGATTGGATTCATTAGAGTTGTTTTTGTTGTCTTTCTTTTCCAAAGCAGTGAGTTTGTCTGCGCTCTTTTTTTGTTGTTGTATTCTTTGTTACTCTGTGTACAAACAGAGATTAATATCAAAGTGAACTATCAGCAAGAGGGAAAAGGAATCACAGACTGACAGAAGATCAAATGAGAGATCAAAGCACCTGGTTATTGAGCGAGAGAGAGAGAGAGAGAGAGAGAGAGAGAGAGAGAGAGAGAGAGAGAGAGAGAGAGAGAGAGAGAGAGAGAGAGAGAGAGAGAGAGAGAGAGAGAGAGAGAGAGAGAGAGAGAGAGGAAGACAGACAGTGTGCACGTGCGAGCGTGTGGCTCAGCACCCATTGCTGTGTGTGACATGCGTTGTCGTGGCAGCAGCCTGATTGCGATTGTTCCGATGTATTTAGTGCTTGACTTCCACCTGCACACAAACCAGGAGCGACGGAGCGAAATGAACGTGCGCGGTGGGAAGACCGGCGGCGGTTTACGTTTCTCGCCGCCATGCGCCTCTGATCAAAAGCCTTTAGGAAAGTGAGAAGAGAGCAACTTGCTTCTGTACATACACACACACGTGTGTGGACACCCCTTCTAATGAATGCATTCATCTATTTTAAGTGGCACCCAAATTCACACACACAGCCCATGTAGAGAAGTACTGCCAAAGAATAGGACTCTAGAGCAGATGAACATGAACCTGTTGGCACCATGTCTAATGCCAGATGTAGGCTTGAGGGTATAAAGCCCCCAGAGAACTGTGTTTTCTGGAATGTTGGTGCTCCATTCAGTACTTTTTGGGAAGAGTTGTGGATGACCCAACCCACCCCTCACACAGTCTCTTCACTCTGATGCCGTCCGGCAGACGATACCGGAGCATCCGAGCCTCCACCACCAGACTCTGCAATAGCTTTGTTCACCAGGCAGTCAGACTCCTCAACTCACTGAGACAGAGCTAAAACTGAACCCCACACCATTCTTCACACCACATAGACCACACCAACACAAACACTGGACTGTAAACCACCCAGCTCTCTACACACACACACGCACTCGGCACACAGAGACTGGATCATCCCCATCCTATCAGCAATATTTGCTGCACACCAAGAACTAAACTTCTACCTCAGTAACTGCTGTTATCACGCACATCTAGATGTACAGTATGTTACATATCTCTTGCACCTTATTCCCACCACTCATCTCACTTCTTTGTACCACTTGGTATTGTACTGTCCTGTCCTGTCTGTTGAACTGTCTCTTGTTTAATGTATTTATTGTATTTATTGTACTGTTTGCACTTTATGTCGTCCTATTGTATTGCTGCTCCATGTTGCACCTTGGTTCCGGAGGAACTCGGTTGTAATGACAATGAAAAGCCTTGACTTGACTTGACTTGAGTTGGGCAGTTAGGGATGAGATGGTGATGATCCAACATCCTGACCTCCCTGTCACTCACTTGCACAACATTGCTCAGCTCTAGCCTTTCCTGGACAGCAGAGACAGCTGCAGAACACTGGAGTATTGCATTTTGCATGTCCTCACAGATTGGATATGTAATTTGTGAGCTCTACTTTTACATTGTAGGAAGGTGGCCTGCAAAGGGCAAATTTATACGGATACATTCTATTATTATCCCGAGAAAGGAGTTTGGGCAGTTTCAATCAGCACTTTCTCCACACTGGCTCAGACAGTACCGAGAGGATCATAGGTCACGCGGCCATAGAAGCAGTGCTATTGGTGGGGGATGTGATTTTGCATTCAACTCGAAAGGTATTCACCCAGATATTGTGTGAGAGAGTGTCCCGCTGCAGCTAATCTCATTGAAATGCATTTAATTTTGCACAAGAAAATGAATGGAGAGAAACCCAGTTAGACCAGGTCTTTATGCCGTGAGCTGAAAACAAATCTCCAAAATGGCAAATTAATGGGAAAAGTGGAAAGAAAACTTAATAGTGAAAGTAAAATATTTTTAAGCCTTTTCTTGGTGCGGTGAATTTGTTTGACATGAAGGAGAGAATTATTGCCAGATTTCCAATGTTCAAATGTCAGTACTGCCAACAATTTATTTCTTTTGAAAATGTGGAAGAAGCGCACACGCACACACACGCACACACGCGCACGCACGCACGCACGCACACACACACACACACACACACAAACACAGCAGACATGCATAACCTTTAGAAGACATACACAGACATTGTCATTCCGCCATAGGCACATGTATAGGCACACCCCGATGAACCTTTTCTACACACACTCCGTGAACGGTGTGTGTCCATGGAGACTGGTTGCTGAATACTGCATGCCACTTAGAGATGAACATGAGCAAGCATTCAGAGGGATGGAGAGATGCTGAGTGAATAAAGCATGTTAATGCATCTGTCCATCAGTCCGTCTCCCGCTGGGGGAAGAGATGAAGAGAGCGAGAGCTGGAGAGAGTGAAAACATGAAGGTGAAAGGTGTGTGGAATAGAGTGAGGGGTTCGTGTGCGATTTTATAGACCTGTTTCTCAATACTGGCTGAAGGAGAACGTGCTTTACGTCTGTCCAGTAGAAGTAATCTATTTGCATCTCTTTTGATTTAGTGCATCTTTTTAAGCCAGTGTTTGAATCCCCGCACTAAAAACGCCTGGTGGACTGTAGATCTTAAGTTCAGTCAATAGACTGAGATGAGCTTTAATAACCAGGATCATCTCTCACACTCGCTGCTCTCTACTGACCTATAATTCATATGGCCAGGATGCAGCTCTGCACAAAGTGAGGTGTGTGTGTGTGTGTGTGTGTGCGTGCTTGGGTTTAAATCTCTGACCACAATAATTTCAATCACAGTTCTTCAGTTTTGTCACCACACATTTCAGCAGGTTTCAGTTCGATTTGATTGATTGTGGCTTCATTCAGGATTTATGTGAGTAAATTAATTGCCTGTTTTTTTCTTATTGTAAAAAGTCTTCTTGTGTTGTATGTTGTAATATTCCAGTAATAGGGTGCACTTACATTATTACACACAAAAAAAATCAGCCTATAGATAGATAGATAGATGGATAGATAGATAGATAGATTCAACTTTGTCATTGTTCAGTACACGTACATCGCAACGAAATGCAGTTAGCATCTACCAGAAGTGCAAAATAGTAGCAAAGTGCAAACAAGAACTGTGCAAGTGTGCAGTGTGCAATAAGTAGGCATAGTGCAGGAGATCACAGTGTAGACAGTTATAAATGTGCAATATGAGCCAAATATGCAACAGTGGATATGAAGGTATCTCCATAAGCGTACTAGCAATGTAGACTGTATTGATGAATAACTGTTATGAGTTTCCGTATTTTAAACAGTAATGGTAATAATATGGTAATAATATGGTAATATGCTAATAATGATACGGTAATGACAATAATAAATAATAATAAATAAAAGCAGCTCTGAATGGTAAGTGAAGTGAGTGTGGTGAGAAGGCCAGTGCTGATAGTCCATTGTGTGCTGTATGAGTGGGAGTGTTCTAGTTAAGTGTGAGTTTGATTGAAATGTAAGTTTCAAAGGTTACGGTTAGAGTAAGGTTTCATTTAGGGTTAGGTTTAGTTAGGGTTCGGGTTAAGATTTGGCTTAATGTGGTTAGGATTCAGTTAGAGTTTGTATGATTTAAGATTAGTTTGGGTCATGTATAGGGTTGGCGTGTTTTAGGCTATGATTGTTGTTTGATACTATGATTAGGCTTAGTATAGTTTGAGCTAGCACGATTAAGGTTATTATGGTCACGGTTGAGGTGGGGATTTGGTGTAAGTATAGCTAAATAAAGCAGAAACCAGTGGTGGTCCTCAGTAATGCAGTAAAACAAATGTGTTTGTGTGCTGCGCTGCAGCTGTCTTGTGCCTGGACTGTTGGGACACTGCAAGTTGTCCTGTTCTACTGTGCTGGTGTATGAAGTGCACTTCAGTGGCACTCTCTCCCCCAAGAGAGTGAACAGTTTGGAGTGCACACTTCACACAGGATGAGTTATCTCATTATACGGCCCATATAACTCTAACTATCATCCGACTGTCGCTTAACACACATGGGACGCACACGCGCACGCACACACAGTGTCACAGTCTATCAGAGCTTGGGTTGTGTAGGGAGGTTGTCAGTAAGGGCTCAGTGTTTATAATCCTGCTAATCTGGATTAATTAGGATTTTATTCTGTAATCTGATCACACTGATCCATCTACTAGCAAAACTCCCTTGTGCTCCATTTTCTCTCTCTCTCTCTCTCTCTCTCCACCTCCCTCTCCCTGCCTCTCCCTCTCTCCCTGCCTGTCTGTCAAAAATCAATGTTTAACCCTTAGGCTAGTCTTCACACAAGTGTGCAAATGACAGCTCCAGCCAACACATTGCACACAAACATTCTTACATTACTGTGGCAGCTAAATCTCAAGGGGTGATGGAGAGCAAATCAGATCATATGAGAACACAAATGACTGAACATGTTATACCCAAATGAAGCAATGGCTTAATGATGGAACCCAGAAGGAAGATTGCTATGCTCTTCGGAATGAAGATAAAGTTTAGCAGGAGCAAAAAATGGCTACCATTCTTAGTGACTCCATGACAGTCTGTCACGACACCATTGTAGTCCTGAATGCACTATCAACACTACACCCCGAGAATATTCAATATGCATGGCTTAGATTATCACAGGACACTATTAGGAACCTCTGCAACTTGATGATACATCCAGTGTGTTGCATTATATAGGTATATTGCCCATATTAGTCTATTAATATATTGTTTCTGGTATTTTTCTTCCCAGTAGCATTGCAACCTGTTTCCAAAAACTGTTCGGGTACAAAGTGCATGTTAATGCCAGGTGTAAATAGATTCAAAAAAACAAATCTGAGCCCCAATTACACACGCCCAGTAATTTAGAACTCCTCCAGACATTTCCAGGGGAGCTGCATGTGTAATCGTAAATGTCTGAATCAGTTGTACCAGACCTTATTCTGCTTGCCCTCCAGTCCAAAATCCATGTAATGTCCGAATAAATCCATGTGTGAATAGAGCAAGTAAATTTCCAGAGAATTCACAGCGTGTCATACCAGGTCTCCTGCATGCACAACACACAGGCCCTGCTGTTTGCATGAATCACAGGGGACATTTCCTGTAGAGACAACACAACTGACATGGAAAATCTCAGACTGTGCACTACGTGTGTGAAAGGGCAACTCCAGAGAATGTCTCAAACCCGATTCTCCAGACAGTTTCTGGAGTTCACGTGTGAAAGCAGCTCTGCAGTCGCAGAGTGAGAATATATTTTTGCCTTAACTTAAACAGTCAGCATAATATTTTTATGAAGTGGAGTATACTCTCTCTGTCCAAATATTTGTGGCCACCCATTGCTGACAGATGTGCAAATGTACACACACAGCTTGTGTAGGCCCCCCATAGTGAAGGACTGCCTGTAGAATAGGGGACTCTGGAGCAGGAACCATGAACCTATTGGCACCATGCCTATTGTCAGGTGTGGGCTAGAGCAGTATAAAGCTCCCCAGCATAGAGCTGTGGGTCAGCGGAACCGTGTTCTCTGGAATGATTGTGCTCCATCCAATGCATTTGAGAAGGAAGAGTTGTGGATTTGGGGATGAGGTGGGGTGGTGATTATCAAGCATATTGTCCTCACTAATGCTAACTCTTGTGGTTGAATGCAATCAGATACTCACACTTGTACTCCCAACTTATTCTGATGTTTGGTTGCTGTTGATGGACCTTCAAGTTTGGGTGTGTGAACAAAAATTTCAGGCTGGTGTGTGTAAAGTCCATGTGTGAGGTATAGTATGAGTCTCATTATATCCAGCCCTTAGGCTGCAAACCTTTATAACACACACACACACACACACACACACACACACACACACACACACACACACACACACACACACACACAGAGCATTAGATATACTCATATTACTCTCTCACACTTTCGTGCAACTTTCACTTCACCCTCCCATGTTTCATTTTTCCACAAAGACTCAAGATCCCTTTCATTCTATCTCTTTCATTATCTCTCTCTCTCTCTCCCTCTCTCTCTCTGTCTCTCGGTGTTCATCATTCTCCTGCAGGCTGAAGCTGCCAGTCACTAATGCTGAGCCTTTGTGATGGCTATATATTTAGATGTGCACCTTAATGTGTTTGTCTTGGGGAACTGCTGCAGATGGGAGTGTGGGCCTTTTATTTATGCCCGTCTGAGTGTGTGTTTTTACACTTGCTGGCCAGCAGACTTGACTGTGCATCTGTTTGGGTGTGGATGTGTGCGTGTGTCTGTATTTCAGACAGGCTGGCCATGTCTAATGACGATGGGGTTTTTTTTTTTTTTCTAATTGTTTTTTTATTCATGTGTAATTAAAGATTTATCCTCAGCTTGCAGGCTGTTCCACACCACCTCTCCTCCCAGTCCTTCACTCAGGGATCCTAAACCCTCTGACCTGTCTGTCAGTCTGTCTCTCACTCGCTTCATCCTGTGTGCAGCTCCGTGTATTTGCTGCAGTGTCGTTAAGAATCCATTTGAGCTCTGTCTTTCCGACTTTTCAGTACACAAGAAAACGCATTGTGGAAACAGACCAACAGGCTGAATGAGTGGTTCTCGTGGATGCTGAACTACAGTGTGTTGTGCTTTTCTGTGCTCTTAAGACCTAATTCAACTCAAAAGGTAATTCCCAGGCCCTCCGTGCCCAGCTCATCATCGACTCAGAGAAGTTCTTTCTCTGCTGAGAGCCGAAGTCCGAACATAAACACAGCTTTAAACTGAAAAAAGTAGGCCTGTTACAATAATTAGAACATTGACTCATCCAACAGTATATGGACATGACCTCAATCATTTTTCCCGGCCTGTTTGCTGAGAGTATTTTCCTCATTATATTTACTTAGTGGCTCGTTCACGTTAATGGACTCTCCTCACTATGATGACTTTGCGTAACAACAGTAATTTAATTTTATCTAGGCTTGATTTTTTTATATTCAGTATAATCAGTGACATGATGACATCTTAACTTGATGCTGTTTATGGCAATTATTTCCGGAGCAAGGTATCTTTCAAACAAATTAGTTCTCAACTTTTCTTAGTAACAACCAACTTATTGTATCATGAACATGTCCTTTATCATTTTTGCGGACCTAGACTTTGTCTGTTAGGTTACTCTTAGCAAGGAGAGTCCATTAACTTGAATGAGTTGTTATGCTGACTTTGTTTAAAAACAGTGGCTTGTTTTTATTTATGCTTTATTTATTTAGGACATTATTGCAACATTAAATTGCCCAAGAAAAAAAAGCCACTATGATATGTTTATCTTCTAATAACTAATCGCAGCTAATCTCATATTAAAAACTTATATTTCAATTCCAAAATTCCAGATTATTCTTATTAATATAGTTTCTTGCTCACTTTACTTGTATTATTAAGCTATGAAATTATATTAGTTCCATTAAATGATCTTAAAATGACTCATTGCATTTATTTCTATATATCGTCCAAAGAATATCATCGGACAGGCCTACACAAAAGGCTAAGGAGTGTCAGCATTAATTAGCTTACATTTGAACCCTTTGATTTGAGGTTCTCTAAGGTTCTCACTTATATCACATGTTCAGCAGGAGATCTAGAATGTGATTTACTGACACATGGATAAATGTGTTCGGGACAATCTGGCCCCATTCACACCTGGCATTAACATGCATCCTTGGTAATCTGATCACAAACTATTGCCGAAATGCCAAGCTGTGTACACCTGGCATTGTTGATGTGTCTCCTGTGACTGACTGTGATCACATTTCTCACATCAGGAGAAGGCATGGTGCACATGGTCTTTTCTGGCTGGAGTGGTACCACAGTTGACGTGGGCAGTGCTTGGATACTACTGGAATGCTATATTCCATATATGGGAGTGATTGTATTGTGATGCGTTCTGAATACTCACTGACGAGCTCAAATTCGACTAAGATTCCTGAAGCCGGGAATCAGGGATAAACTTAATATATACTAATGCATCTCAAAAAATTGGAATACATTTAATTCAAAATATTTCATCTATTGTTTTCATATTCATTACATTTAAAGTGATGCATTTCAAGCTTTTTGGGGTTTTAAAGTCGATGCTGTGATCTATTCAAGTTTAAATTCCTTTTTTCCAATATTTTGAGATTCTAGGGTTCTGGGTTTCATGAGCTATAAGCCATACTGATCAACAGTAGAACAAAAAAGGCTTGAAATCTCACTTTGTCTAATGAATATAAAATATATTTATATTACCTATATTTACCTATTATCTAAACTTACCCTTTTAAATATACCCTTACCATTGTGATCATAATATATATAAGATATATATTGTACTGGTTGTGGGGAGAGCACCGTCTTGCCACCCACAGAGAGGCTAATTCTGCTCTCTTCCACTCCAGCTGCCGATTGCAAACTGAAACATGACTTGGGATTCGAACCTGGCATCCTTGGATCATAGTTGTAGCTTAGACCACTGGGTCACTAAGCTTTGAGAGCCAGATTTTTCTAATAAATACATGAGTAACAAACAAATAATGGATGTTCAGGTTGTTGGTTTTTTTTTTTTTCTTCATTTATTGTAGGTAATGTGTTCTAAATATCCTTGTCTATCTAGTTAATATAAAAAAGTGTATCAAAATGATTGTTAGAGGAATGTTTGTCAATCCAGATGCCTTAAGGCTCTCCCGGGTGGTGAGGTATATGGTTTATTCATTCCACAGTGGTACTGACATCATTTTTATCTATTGGTGTTTGAAGTGAAAAAGACAGATTGGTGCATATTTAGTTATGACTGCTTGCAGAGTGTAGATTGTGTGTGCATTCTGCGTGCATGTGCAAGAAGGCCTGAACATATGAACTGGTTAGAAGGCAGAAGCACTGAACTCTAAACTCTGATCTCTGAACTCTGTCATAGTAATTTGTATATTGTGTGTGTGTGTGTGTGTGTGTGTGTGTGTGTGTGTGTGTGTGTGTTTATTGAGGGCATTCATTGCTCATGGATATTTTGCCTTTAACTCTAATCTGCCTGCTGGTGCTGAAACACTACCACACTTCCAGCTCCTCCTCCTCATATTTCATGCTTTTATGGCGAACACTTCATCCATCTCTCTATCGCTCCTTTAATCTTAGGTCTATCTACACTGCATCTCCTTTAATCTTAGCCATATCTACACTTCACCTCCTGTTTTTTGGCTTTCTTTGTTTTTCTATCACTTTAGTTGTTGACGCCATCTCTCCATCTCTCATCATCTCTCCTCACCCCACTCCCCCAGCAGGTGCCTCACTGTCTTGGTCTTTTTCTTTTCTACACCCACTCACTCTTTCACACCCTGTGTTCTCTTGTTCCTTATTCAGTCTCTGCAGCTGTGTGTGTGTGTGGTGACGAGTGAGTGTTTGATGCATGTCCTTCATTAGTGTGTGAGATTAGATGAATAAGCTCTCTGGGTAAGTGCTAACGTGAGCTCTGTTGTCGAGGGTTAAGATCTATGCTTCATTTAAAACCCTCATTTTCCACCTGTGTGTATGTGTGTGAAGGGGAGAGAGAGAGGGAGAGAGAGCGAGAGCACAAGGGGTAGATGAGTATGAATAATGTAGGCAGTTTTGAGAGCAGGAGAGTGAAACACATGTTCTCTGGCCTTGCACTAATGTATAAATGCTTTAGAGCTGACAGCTGAACGACTGCTCTCTCTCTCTCTCTCTCTCTCTCTCTCTCTCTCTCTCTCTCTCTCATATATATATATTTTTTTCTTCTGTCACTTTTCTTTCTTTCACTCTCCCACCTTTGACATTTTTTTCTTTCCTTCTTGACAGTACTTAGTATAGACCCTTCATTCTTTTGCTTCCCTCTCTCTCTCTCTCTCTCTCTTTCTCTCTCGCTCTCTCTCTCTCGCGCTCTCTCTCTAATCGTGTTTACTTGATGAGACCCATAAATTGTGCAGCAGGTGATATCCTGTGCTATTAGAGACGTGAGCCGACAGAGAGTGGAGAAGAGAATATTGTAGCTTAAAGCAGAGAGGAGGAGGAGGAGATGATGAAAGTGTTGTGTAGGACAGAGAGCAATGAAGGCACATGTAACAGGTGAAGTCCGAATCAGAGTACTGGACAGACGAGAGAGGAGTGTACAACAGAACACCGTACAGGAGTATAGAACATAGTGCAGGACACAGGAGAACAGAGGAGTTTGGAAAGCAGTGTAGAATAGAAAAGAGAATAGAGAAGATGCATATAGTACAAATGACAATGGAGTCTAGGGCACAGAAGAGAACAGAGCAAAGAAGGTACCGAATCAACAGGAGGATCAGACGAGAGTGGAGGATAGAAGAGAGAGAAGAATCTATGTATAGAGTAGAAGTATACAGGAGTCGCTACAGCACTGTTGTAGGAGAATAATAAATTATTATTGTTATTATAACAATATGAACTATATTAATGCTAATAATAAACAAATACATATTAACCTTATTATAAACAGAAAGAGGTCTGTTGAAATAAGAGTGTTGCGTCTCATTCTTCTCCCCTAAATCCCAGCTCGCACTCCCTCGCTCTCTCTTACTCTCTGACTAATATCAGGGTGTGTAGTGAAGTGTAGGTTGTAATTAGTGTAGTGATCAGCCCCCAAGATCTCAGTGCCTTTATACTGCTAACAACTTCAGCTTCATTGGTGCTTTGCTCCTGCGGACGTGTGTGTAAGTGTGTTATTCTTAGCACACATTGTTCCCCTGCACTTCAAAGGAACAAAGAAGTGAACTAATGGCAGTGTGAAACAGGGAGGAGGAGACGACTCCCTCCCTAATCACATTCACCTACACTCCTACACCTCTGCGTGCACGCTCGCCCTCTCTCTCTCTCTCTCTCTCTCTCTCTCTCTCTCTCTCTCTCTGTGAGAGAGTGTCCTCAGATAGGTGCGAGAGCAGCCGAGTGAATTTGCTTTCCCGTGGAAAAGAAAAGAGAGCAAATTACACTTTTATAGCCTTCTGTCACCATCCCTCGCTCCAGCTATTACTCATCCCTGAGGCAGAGAGAGAGAGCGAGAGAACACTCCGTCTGCCCTGAGCGAGCTGTGTGTGTGTCTGCATTTGTGTGTGCACTCTTACAAGGTTTGAGGTTGGAGGACAAATGTAGGTAACTGTCATTTTGAACACTGTTCAACATTATGGTCTTTATGACTTTGGGAGTGTGTTTGGCAAGATTATGAGCACAGCTGATCCTTTCATGTTTGCTGGTGTGTGTGTGTGTGTGTGTGTGCGTGTGTACTTGCACTGTAATTTATGGTGGCTGGCATTTAGAATCCAATTGTATCTTTATCTGTAAATCTGTGTGCTGTAGATTTAGGCTGTAGTCTCCCTCCCTTCTTTTCTTTTTCCCCATCTGTGGCAAAAACACATCCACATTAGAGCCTTAATCTCACTAAAGAATAATTACAGATTATGACCTCAAAGACTTGGATTACTGTAAACACACTGCTTTTAAAAGCCATGAGTGTACCGAGTGTTCCTGTGTCCTACTGAGGGTATTGTGGCCATTAGCCGTGGGGCATTGGTGCAGGGACAGGCTGTTACACACTGGATACACAACAGACATGTTGAATAAATGCAAAATCAACAACAAAATGCAAAATCGTTCACATCAAAATTATACTTTTGAACACAAACACGTCTGTTTTCTTCCTTGATCCAAAGGTCGAAGGTATCGTGGGTAATTTACAGGAAGGTGCTACCCAAACAACATAACATTACCCAAGAAGTAGTCTGGATGCATTGCTTAGTATAAGATCGGGCCCTCGTCCGCCAATACTGCTGCTGGTCTTCATCCCACACCTCTACCACAGCATGTGTGTGTGTGTGTGTGTGTGTGTGTGTGTGTGTGTGTGAGCCTCACTGAAACTCCTTACACAACCCAAGCTCTGATAGACTGTGACACTGTGTGTGTGTCTGTCTATACACACGCACCCACGCACGCATTAGAGCTGCGTAAAATATCATAGATATTGATATATCGAGATACGTTTTGTATAAGATGATATCTGCTCTGGTTGAACTGCCATGTTGAATTTCTGCAGAACTTAGTCTGTTTGTTTATCTTATTCGACTCAACCAAAGCTGCTGTAAAATGTAAAAGGTTTGCCTTTTGGTAAGCAGAGTAAAGACTTTTATCACCACTAATTTGACGCTCAATGAGAGCACAGCAGATGAACAGACCAGTAGATCAATATGACAATGCAGATGTGTCACCACGCCATGTAAGACTCAGTGACATCACTCTGGTGTATCAGGTGTTGAAAAAGAGGGATTTTTTTTACAAATTAAATGACATTTTTTATAATCACAGAGAAAATAAAGTACAAATACTTTGGGCTACTGGGACTGAATTCCAGGTACTGATATGGATTCTGTTCTTCCCCGTATCAGTGAGATATTATTATGTCATCATTGAAACACAAAACTCTCTTAACAGTTGGAGAGATGATATGATATTCTCAGCACTTATTTGTCCACAAGCAACGGAGCTTGTTTTCAAAATGCATTAGTCTTGTCTGGCGTTTCACTCTAGTTTAGTGGAGGAGATAAGAAGGGATTTCTGCTGATGACTATTCAGCAGAAGGTCAGGTTTGTGTCACTGCACAGCAGAATAGTGCACCAAAACTATCAATCTAAAAGTTTCATGATCAGACAAAATTCCTGATCTTTCTTCGTCTTCTTGCAATCTGATGAACAATGAACGTGTTGTTGCTCTTCCGACATCATCTGAAGGAAGATACTGGTACCTGTAAACTGGTCACAGGTCTTCTATCTTTATGTGATATAATTGTGCTGCTGTACACAATAATACTGTACACACTAAAGTGCCTCCTCTGTACCTTATTGCAGTTTAATTCCAATCATCTCTATAAAAATGACGGTAATGTTTTCTTTCATTCTTGTCCTTCGTTTCTAACTTGTTGTACTTGTTATGCTTTGTCTCGTTTTTCCTCCTCCCGCTGTCATTGTATCCTGTCTCCCACTGACATTTACTGTCAGATGCTCTCATTATTGAGTCCCTTTAGAAAGCTGATTTAGATTCGACCTCCTACTGCCCTCCCTCCCCTTCCCTCTCCTCCATCTTCTCCTCTCCCACACGCTCTCCTCGCCTATTCTCACTTTCCATCAGCCTGATCTCTTCACTCTTTTCTGTCATTCACTCTGTACTTCTGTTTGACCTTTCTTCCGAGCCCTGTTTTTCTTCATCACTCATTCTTTCTCCCGCTTTGCCTCGCCCCTGGCTGCACTGCTCTCTCCGCAAGTGCACTCACACACTCCTCTCTCTCTTTAAAGGTCACAGTAGAAGTAAGGTCTTTTCTCTTTCTCGTGTCTCAGCTGTGATTTCAGTTCCCAAGGACACTGAGTATTTCTGTCTTAATTATACACTCTGGGCCCACGGCTGGTCCCCTTACACACACACTCCCTCTCGCTCCCTCTCATTCTCCCTTGTCCTCCAAGTTTAGTTTTATCTCACAGAGACACACCCGCACATAACATGTTCACTCTAACACGCACTTGCGCGCACACACACACACACACACACACACACACACACACACCAGCCCGTAGGTCTGGGCAGTGTGCTGGCAGCTATTGTCTCTAACAGGAATGAGTTTATAAGCTAAGGCTCTGTGCTTGCTGATAACAACACTACTGTGTTGATTTAATCTGCTATTGACTCCCAAACTGAGACAGACACACACATGCCCACTCACAAATCCTAATTACATGTCTGAAGGAGTTATCTTCTAATTGACGACCCACCGTGTCCTGTTTGTTCCTCCTCTTTTGTCAGTGATGTGTTTCTGTAATGAATTAGCCCTCCTTTTTAACTCCGTCTCGTCCTGAGTTATTAAATCTCTTGCACCAGCAAATCAGAAGGGGAATGTACAAGGACTGATGCTGTAATGTTCAGTACAGTGTGCAGTACACGTGACTCAGTGTACAGTATTTTACTTGTTTTTCAGTATTATTACAATTACAGTATTTAATTAACAGCTTTCAATTAACCATTCACCGCATTTAACAATTCAAAAGCAGTGCAATAAGGGCTGTTTTTACTAGTGACTACAGTTAGATGGTTAGAATTAGGGACTTGGTTGAAAGGAAAATGAGGTCAAATGTAGTATTTGAATGAGGAACTCTGCAGAGTTTTCACTATACTTCTTAAGCATCTGTATAGAATACATAGATAAAAATCATGACTTTGCACTCTTCATGAAGTTTGGTGAGAGACCTGCACAAACATTTGTCAGCAGATACTCAATTTTGTCTACAGCTTTCGCTCTCTTTCTCACAGCTGAGAGTCTTCATCTTTATTGTCTGACTCTTTGTCTTATGCTTTGTCTTTTTCTTTGTTGTCCTCATCTCTCGTCTCTTTGCCTTGGCCATCTTTTGTTTTTTCTGCCTTTTGTTCTACGCTCATCTTTGTTTTCTCTCGTCGTTTCACCTTTTCTTTGTCTTCATTTCTTTCTTGGACCTTTTTCATCGTCTGTCTTTTTGTGTTCATTTTATTCATCATCTTTGTTGTCTTTTTATTCATCACTGAACTCTTACAAAGGCAGGATAAATTCTTTCTGATCCCCTTGATTTTGGAAGGAAGCATGAACAAGCAGATGTCCGAATACTTTTGTCCCTTCGGTGTGTTTTGCAGGATCTGTTGCTCCTGTCATAGCCAGGCAGAACCGTGGTCAACCTGTACCTGTCTCGTATTATTGAGCAAAGTCTTTGTTCAGCAATGGTCAGACTATATTCCCTCAGTGGACAGATGCTCGCTTGTCTCAGTGTGGTCTTTCTGAACTGAGCTGATCTGAGCGGACCAAAACACGGTGTCACGGGTGGAAGAACACTCGCCACAGCTGCTCTACCACAGCTCTGGAAGATTGATCAACTTGGAAATAGCTGCTTCTAAATGATTAGGACTGTCACACACAGCTCAGACCTGACTGTGGAAAGGGACAGTGTTGGTGCTAAGCTAGAAGCTCACCTCAGAACACTCCACACACACTGGGCGGAGGGAAGAAAGGAGAGAAAGGGTAGTGAAGGGAATTGAAGGAAATTAAATGATTGGATAATGGTTGGACAATAAAGGAAGGGACAGGAATAAGGGAATGAACTGAAAGGGAGGTGGAACGCAAGATAAAATAAAGAAGGAGAATGGAAACAAAAGGAAGTGAATGTAATAAAGGGAAAGGAAGGTGGACAGGGAATGAAAAACTTAAAGGAATGAAGAGATGAGAATGTAATGAATCAGTTGGGGGATGGGGGCAAGGATAGAAACAGAAATGGAATGTTAATTGTCGCACTACCAAGGTTTATGAAATTGTGATTGGTACAGCCAGCATACTCAGCAGAAACAAGCTGGGTCCAAGATTTTCCCAAGCCACCTTTCCAAAACACAGTCGAGCGGCTGCAGATATGAACCCAGTGAGGGCAAATGAGCACATGGTTCACCAGTATCAACCAGTAGTGAAGAGCACATTTATGGCAGTACCTGGCTGCCTAGATAAGGTCATCAATCCTGCTTCATCTGACTCTGTTGTGTTGGGGTTGCATCATAGGGGATGCAGGAAGCAGGGAGGGTCTTTGTAGTGTGCACCATAACGATTACAAGATACTACCAAAGGCACACTGCTAAGTTGGCTTACACAGCATTATCCAGTTTATTACTGTTGTGATGTAACACTGATTTGTCCTAGAAGTCCACACCTTTTCTGGCAGTGCTCCACTTCAGAATAAACAGAAACCACGCAGCGTCACACCAACCCACAGATCACATCAGAGTGGTGGTTTGAGGAGACGTGAGAGGATGACTAGAGACCTTCACATAGTAGGGAGTTCAGCTCTAACAGGCCTCTGCCCTTCTTCCATCAGCGGAGGTCTCTGTGGGCCTCGGAGAGTCAATAATGAGCTGCTCTTTTGTTTGGCTGGCATTTAAGGCCAAGTGGCTTCTGTGCCAGCTCCATCATGTGTGCCAGGTCCATGTCATCATTGCTGTTAATTAGCCCAGTTACTGTCATAGCACTGGCACTGCTCTGGTGATGCGACCTTTGTTTGGTTAGTTGTGTTTTTTTTTTTGTTTGCAGTCCATAATTGAGTAGAGATAGGGATGAACTTTACTTCTTCTTCTTTCTTTTTTTCTGATTAATTCAGTAAGCTTATATCTCATCCTCTCCACATTTGGCCCTTTGTCCTGTCTGTGTAATCACTCATTTGCTCCACCTCTCCATGGTTCTCACCTCTCTGGCCGGTCCGGTGGGCTGATGAGACAAGTGAGGGAGGAGGAATGCTAATTTAATCGTTGTGGCAACAGTGAGGGAGCGGAGGTAAGCATGTAACATGAGAATCAGTAGACCAGTTGTGACGAGCAAAGGTGTTTTTTGAGGGAGAGGGTGTATGCATGTGTTTCTTTGTGGCCTTATTTCTCCGTGGTTCTAGACAGTCGCTTCCTGCTTTCAGAGAGAGGGAGAGAAAGAGGCAATGGAGGCTGAAGGGATAGAGAATGAGGAGGAAAAGGAGGAGCTGAGAGATGGGGAGAGAGAGTGAGTGTGAGTGAGTGAGGGAGTGAGTAGGGAAAAAGCATTTATGTGTACCCACTACCAAGCAGCCTGTCCAAAGTCACCTTCTACTAATTCCTGTGCTTGTTCATTCATTCTCTCTCTCTCTCTCTCTCGCTGCACAGTGAGAATTGCTCAAAATAGCAAGCCAATATACTTTGTGCACACATACAGACACACACACCTTTTATATTTATCTGTCTTATTCAAAAATGTAAGTTTTGGTTTTTAATTTGAGACAGAAGCAAAAATGTGTTTGTGTGTGTGCGGTGTGTGTGTGTGTGTGTGTGTGTCCGTCCAAGCATCAGTGTATGTGGTGTGTACGCTTGCCTGTAGAGTCTTTGTTATGGACAGCACTCCTCCCATGGCCCATGACCTCATTAGAGCGAATTTGCTAGAGCCTCAAGTATGGACTGCCTCTAATTAAGAAACTGTTAGTGTTTAATATCAATACTGTTACATTATCACCACACACACACACACACACACTATTTCTTGCCCTGATACTGAATAAGGACATGGTGAAAGACAGAGAGAACGGAGAGAGCAGGAGTGAGAGAGTGAGAATGATGAAGCTGTGTGTGTGTGTGTGTGTGTGTGTGTGTGTGTGTGTGTGTGTGTGTGTGTGTGTGTGTGTGTGTGTGTGTTTTAGAGCATTTAGATGGAGCTTTAAAGTTTCATAAAGCTGTCAGTGCTCACTGACTCTGTTTCGGGGCAAACTAGAGCTGACGTAGTCGCTGAAGCGCAAATACACACACACACACTCTTACATTAAATACACACTGTCCAAACCATGTTCTCATGCACACACAGTTGTGGTCAGACGTTTACACATGCACGCACGCACACACTCATCACAAGCATAAATGTCATGTTAGTATTGACTTTCTAGGATTTCTTTTGAACTGTTCTTCTGAGCCAAGAATGACAGTGAATCCCTGCACTATATGGATAAAAGTATTGGGACACCTACTCATTCAATGATGAGAGTTTATCCTGCTTTTATTGGAGTAACTGCTTCTACTGTCCACAGAAGACTTTCAACTAGTTTTTTAACATTGTGTAGAGGTTTTGATTGCAGTCAGCACAAGCATGTTGGGGTGAGGTCAGGGTCTTGAATATTCTGCACCTCCACCTCATCCCCAATTCACCACCTCTTCCCGGAAGTACTTGATGGAGCACCTTCATTCCAGAGAACACTGTTGTACTGCATCAGAATTCAATGCTGGGGGGATTTATACCACACCTGGAATTTAACCCACAATATGTGTGTGTACATTTGCACATCTGTGTCAGCAGGGCGCCCACAAGTAACTGAATGTATCTATTAGAAAAGGTTCAAACATTTGAACATATAGTGTATGAATAGGTCAATATTTGATTTATCAGAGAGAGAGAGAGAGCACAGCTGTTAAATCTCAATGGTTGATTTCCCTGTAGTTTTCAACAGAGTGGCTTTAGTCTGATTTAGGCTCCAATATTATCGAGTGGATTATCATCTATTATTGACACACATTAATATTACATTATCATTAATAATACATTACACGCCACAGCACAGCACATGACCCTGAGGAGTATTCTGGTGCCGTTTAAGAGCATTTGACTGACAGATGCTCAGATTTGGTGAATGTATTTATGCGTCAGTGTAATCGCCAGTTGACTCCTTCCAGGGTGTGTGTGTGTGTGTGTGTGTGTGTGTGTGTGTGTGTGTGTGTGTGTGTGTGTGTGTGTGTGTGTGGTGGCAATACCACTGGCTTGGCCTGGTTAGACAACATGACAGGTTTTAGATGACCAGACATCCAAGCAAAATTAACCCCACAGCAATCTGCGTCTCTCTCTAGAATCCTCTCTCATGCGTTTTCTCTCTCCCTCCCTCGCCTGTCCCTGTTGTCCACTCTCACCCTTGCACTCCTGCTATTTCTCTCTTCACACATATAGCAGACACACACAGTGTACAGTGAACACAATGTTTGTGTTCACGAAGACTGTGAGATGCACTCACTGACAAAAAAAATGAATGCACCGGATAGTTATATATCTGCCCCAGACAGGTTGGGTTAGAAAAAAAATATATCCAAATCTCTGATGATCCCCCATCAAATCCATCAAGTCCATTATCATCAAATGGAAAGAATTGGCACCAGAACAAACCTGCCAAGAGAAGGCCGCCCACCAAAACTCTCACACTGGGCAAGGAGGGCATTAACCAGAGAGGCAGCACGGAGACCCTAAAGAGGTTAACCCTGAAGGAGCTGCAGAGTTCCTGACCAGAGACTGGAGTATCTGTTCATAACAAGCCCAGCTTTATGGAAGAGTGGCCATAAACAAGGATTTTAAAAATATGAAGGCTGATTTTGAGTTTGCCAAATGCATGTGGGATACTCCCCAAATGTATGGAGATGGTGCTCTGGTCAGATGAGACCAAACTGGACCTTTATGGCCACCAAGAAAGACACTGGTGTAAAACCAACACATCCCCCCCGCCAAGAACACTATTCCCAGAATGTAACATGGTGGTGGCAGCATCATGATGTGGGGATACTGTTCACTAGCAGGGACTAGCAAACTGGTCCAAGTCAAGGAGAAGATGGATGTGATTGTTTTGTGTTTACAATATTATCCCGGGTTTATTTGTGCTATGCCCGATATAGTTTCCACACTTAAACTTGTGAACAGTGTAGTGAGCAGTGAGAATGGACTTGCTGTTGCTCTGGGGTTACATCTGTGTGTGGTTAGTGCAACAGAAGATGCTTTGGATAATTTGTTGATTTAGCAAATCTGTGTTTGGATTTCATCACGTTTTTCATGTATTTTTAAACCCTATGTTTTCCACCGCGGAATGTAGCCTCATGTCTGCGGTGGAAAATATGTCTGTAGATTTCGGAATAGATCATTCAGCAAAGACCTGCTAAAATCCCTACAAAAACGGGATGCTGTTTAAATGCTCAACGAAATGTCAGCAGTTTATGAAACTCTTCACCGCCACAGTGACTGTTTATAACAGTGTGCTGCATTCAAGTAACACAGCAACTTTGCAAATTTTCCAATATATTTCTGTATCAAGAATGAGAGAAATATTACTGTTATTATTTTTGCATCCTTAAGTGACACATATAGATTTTATTTTAACAATTGCTAGCTTTCAGGTTACAAACATTTGACAAATCCTGCTCACCTTTGACTGTTGTCTAAATTTGTGGTGTTTCTTCCTTTTGTTACAAATGTTCTCGAACACCGCTTCGCGCTGTTGATAATTTGACCCTCGAGCACACAATTTTTCCAAATGTGATTTTTATTTATTTGTTTTTGTTTGTTCTTCTAGAAGCCACATCTGACCTGTTGCTTCTCCATTCTTTGTGGTGGTGGTGTTGCATCTACACATATAGACTAGGCTTATTATGCTGGCCTCTTCTTGTCTGGGACATCTGTGAAACTACCGGTACCACGGAGAACAAGAACCGTAGTGTTTTCAAAATGTTGGTATTGACTTGGCGCCCCGAAGTCGTGCTGTGTGTGTTTACCTCTATACTCTTCTGTTCATCGCGGTCCACCTGTGGATACACCCCCCTTGCTAAAGCACTGAGCATGCTGTGATTGTGATTGTGCTGGTGTGACATGGTTAAAAACCTGTTTGTGTTTTGAATTTGATAAAACCCATGTGGACCTGAGTTCAGCCTTGTTGCTCACTGGTCCCACTGAAACACTAGGTTTCATCCGAGAGCTTGTTTGCATATTGGAGCTCTATACATGTAGTAGCTATAGTATATGTCCAAATGTTTATGGGCACCCCTTCCAATCAATGCTTTCAGCCAGTTGTTGCATGCTTTACTAATACAGATGTGCAAATACACACACACACACACACACACACACACACACACACACACACACACACACACACACACACACACACACAGAGAGAGCTTGTCTAGACCCCATAGAGAAGTACGATCAATAGAATAGCACTCTCTAGAGCAGATTAGCATGAACATATTGCCACCATACCTAATTCTAGGTGTTGACTAGAACGAGGGGTATAAAGCCCCCCAGCATTTAGCTGTGGCGCAGTTATTTGAGTTGAGTTGGTGATCATCCATCATCATCCATTTCAGAAGAAACAATGAATGAGTAAGTGTCCCAATACTTCTGTTCATATAGTGTATACAGTAGCTATCTGTATCAGACAGAACTGTTGCAAAAGTCATTAACGAGTGATGTGTAGTGCAGCCTCAGTGTGTGTTTATGTGGGCAGAGACCTTTGGGGGGGTGTATTAAGGATTAAGTTTAAGTGGTTGGTGAGAGCCTTTCTCTGCTCTAAATCATCCATGTCTGGTGCTAATTACGAACATGCTAATCCCTCTGTCTCTACAGGCCATGTGCACTGTAGCGCCCTCACACACAGGAGTGGTAAACTGATTAGGACACATTGAGCACAGTCAGGATGTTGGACAACAGATAAGAATCTGCTGGGATCTAGCATCACACACTGAGCCAGTATCTATCTCTGACTGCCTCTGTCTAGCTCTCTCTCTCTCTCTCGCTCACTCTCTCTCTCGCTCTCTCTCTCCCTCCCACATTCTGCTTTCATGTATTTTACTCTTACTCTCCCCTATTTTTGTTCTCTCGCCCGCGTCTGACCATATAGGGTATGGTATCTATAGTGTAGTATAGTAGCTATTTGTATCACACAGGACTGTTGCAAAAGTCACCAACAAGTGATGTGTAGTGCACCTTTAGTGTTTGTAGGAAAAGACTTGTGTTTTAAGGATTAAGTTTGAGTGGTCGGTGAGAGCCTTTCTCTGCTCTCTTGCTCTCTCCCCATCTCGTGCTCTTGCTCTCACCCTTTCTCTGCCTTACTCTATCTCTTCGACACTCCCATCTCTTTTTCACTGCCTGCCTCTTTCTGTCTTTTCTCCCTCCTCACTCTCTCTCTCTCTCTCTCTCTCTCTCTCTCTCTCTCTCTCTCTCTCTCTCTCTCTCTCTCTCTCTCTCTCTCTCTCTCTCGCACTTTCTCACAATCTTGCTTTCTGTCTCCCAATTTCTTGTCTTGTCCCAACATTTTTATTGTTTTCACCTCTCTTTACCCCATCTCTCAATCTTACACGCTGTCCCTCTGTCCCTCTTACATGTTCCTGCTTGATCTCGATCTCTCTCTCTCTCTCTCTCTCGCTCTCTCTCTCAAGATGTTTTAATCATGTGAAAGAGGCCAGGCCCCTCTGGGGCGGCTGCAGGGCGGGACACTGTGTGTTAGATTGATGGTGTGAGGGTCTGGCAGGGGGGCCGACCGCTCCTAGGCTCTCCCCTGTGTCTCCTAATTGGACTGATCCACATGGATGGAGCAGTGTGTGTGGAGTGTATAGGATCAAAGCCCAGTCTAACTGAAAAAGGGGGTCAGCACATCTTCCATCCCTAAGATAAAGGGCACTGTAGATTACACTGAACGTTACGGATCTAATCGTATGTCATGCATTATAATCAATGTGTTGCTTCTTCAGTTCAAGATGCAGTCATTTCAATCATGTACACTCAGGTCTATGACACTTTCTGGACATAGTTCAGCTATAGATATAGACTTGGATTAGATGTAGGGTAACTATGACTTATGTTTAGACTGGGTTATATACAGGGTTAGTATGGATTTATTAGGATCAGGTGGTTAGGTTTAGACTGGGTTATATACAGGGTTAGTATGGATTTATTAGGATCAGGTGGTTAGGTTTAGACTGGGTTATATACAGGGTTAGTATGGATTTATTAGGATCAGGTGGTTAGGTTTAGACTGGGTTATATACAGGGTTAGTATGGTTTTTATTAGGATCAGGTGGTTAGGTTTAGACTGGGTTATATACAGTGTTAGTATGGTTTTTATTAGGGTTTTGCTTAGGGTCAGGGTACTTAGGATTAGACTGGGTTAGACACTGGGTTAGTATGGTTTTAATTAGGTTTAGACTGGCTTATATACAGGGTTAGTATGGATTTATTAGGATCAGGTGGTTAGGTTTAGACTGGGTTATATACAGTGTTAGTATGGTTTTTATTAGGGTTTTGCTTAGGGTCAGGGTAGTTGGGATTAGACTGGGTTAGACACTGGGTTAGTATGGTTTTAATTAGGTTTAGACTGGTTTCTATTTAGGGTTAGTACGGTTTTATTAGGGTTTGGTTAGGGTCATGGTAGTTAGATTTAGACTGTTAGATATAAGTAAGTAATTCTACTTTTTTAACTCATTGAATTGTGCAAACACAGGAATTAATCCTCCGCATTTAACCCATCTGCACACAGTGATACACACATACACACTAGTGACTTCACACACCAGGGGGCAGTGACCACACTTGCCCAGAGCAGTGGGCAGCCCTATCCTCAGTGCCCGGGGAGCAGCTGGGGAGTTCAGGGCCTTGCTCAAGGGCACTTCAGTCATGTCCTGCCAGTTCAGGGATTGGAACCCGTGACCTTCCAGTCACAAGGCTGGTTCCCTAACCACCGGCTGCTCCATGTATTGTGTTGGTATTGTTGGTATTGTTACACTGGTTACACTAATTAAATATGTAGTGAAACATGCAGCTGCTTGGTACAGTAGAAGTACTGATTATGTCCACATCCAATATTTTGATTTAGTGCGATGTAATTTAAGAGAACACCATTAAATTGCCAACTAATCACGTGTTACACAAGAGGATGCATTTTAATCTATTGTTCCTCTAATCCAATAGAATCTATTCATCATGACGGCTCTAGAAGGAGATACTGGATCAGGAAGTACACAGACAGGGCACACTTAGCTATGCGTTACATACAGGGTTTGTACGGTTTTAATCCGGGTCAGGATAGTTAGGTATAGACTGGGTTAAATAAGGGTTGGTATGGTCTTACTTTTCCTCTTTTCTCTCTCTCTGGCTCTCCAACACGCTTCTGCTTGGGTATGAAGCAGCCCTAAGCAGTGCCTCCAGCCAGAGTGAGGCAATGACGCAATGAGCGTTCTCTCACCAGCAAAGAAGAGACAGACAAAAAAAAACAGGAAATGAGGGACAGATGGGTTCATAGTGCAGTGGGGTTTGAGGTGCATTTGTTTTCCTGTGTTTTCCTGTGTTTTTCTGGCTTTTGAATGTTGGGGTGTAATGTGTAGAGCTGGGCTGTTGCACACCTGACGCACCCTGTTATTTAATAGTGCTGTAAAATCCCGGCAAAGTCATAATTATGCATTATTAGAATCATGAACCAGCCAGTAAATGACCTGAACAAAGGTCAGCAAAACCACTAATAAATCCAGTCAATACACATCACATTTTCTATGAATCCATGTTTCATGTGTGATGCATCCTTTTTTTTTTTTCTTTTTTTCTTTTTTTTTTTTTTCTTTTTTTTTTTTTTGGTGAGGGAGGGGTTGTAGTGGGTGTGTGTGAGGGTTTGACTGTAACTCTTCCAGGCAGGCAGAAGCAGTGCAATCCCACTGGGGTTGCTCAAGTGAGAGAGAGTGTTTGTGTGTGTGTGAGTCCTGAGGGAGTTGTATAGTCTGCTGAGTGCATTAGTGTAATGTAAATGTGTGATTCTATGATAGACACACGCTACCCTCAAATTTTTCTCCTCACTTTCCTCTTCACTACACCCCCACTTGCACTCATTCATTCTCTCCTCCCTCCACCTCCATCCATCCTCATTGCTCTCTCTATTTTTATTCACCTCTCTGGCGTCCTCTCTTCAGTGTCTAATTCCCTTTTTCTCTGCCTGTGTGCTTCCTGATCCAGGATCTCCTTCTAGAGCCGTCATGATTAATAGATTCTATTGGATTAGAGGAATAATTGATTAAAATGCATCCTCTTGTGTAACACGTGGTTAGTTGGCAATTTAATGAACAGAATTTGCTGATGTTCTCTTAAATTACATCACACTATATCACAATATGGGATGCAGATGTAATCAGTACTTCTGCAGTACTGAGCAGCTGCATGTTTCACTACATATTTAATTAGTGTAATCAGTGTAATTAGTGCTGGATAGCAGGATTAAGTGTTGTGCGTCAATATCTGAATAAAGAATTTGTACCCCTAGCTATAGGCCTGCTCTCACATCAGTGTTGGTGCAAAAGCTACTGGTCTTGTCCAAAATCACTACCCCAGCCGGGGTATATATGCTGGGGTATATATGCTGGTTCTAGGTCTGCTGTCACATTACTACTGCAGTGTTCTGCGAAAGCTATGGATCTCCTCTCAAAATGCTACCATGGCATTAGCATTCTTGTCCCACATCACTCCTGCAGTGTTAGAATGACAGCTATGGCTCTCATCATAAATTTATATATAGCATGGTGTTGGCATGCTGGCTCAGGCCTTGTCCCACATCTGTAACTATTGTTACTCATCATATTACACATGTATAACAGCATAAAGAGGATAGGCTGTTACAACAGTTGAGATACAGTTGTGTACTTGAATGATTCAAAACTAAAGTTAGTACATGTGTTCATTTATGCAGTGTCTACGACTATAATCCATCTACTACAGGAAGTACAACAACAATATGTACACAGTTGTTGCCTGGATTAGTGTGTAATAACCCAGTTATTAATGTTAGTGGATATAGGGCCCACTGTGCTTCATTTATTGCATGCTGTTTTCCTACAGTTCTCCACTAGGGGGAGCCAACTGGTCTGCTGAAGCTGTCTGTCCTCCTCTAGACCTAAACTGTCTGTGTGTGCGTGCACGCGCACGCATGTACATGCACAGTTATAATGGCTCTGGGTTTAGACTTGTCAGCATCAATTGTCTGTCTCATGTAAGTAGGACACACAGACTACCCTTTGACCTCCCCTCAGGGCAAATATGCATGCGCATACACACACACACACACACACACACACACACACACACACACACACATACACAGACCCCCACTGTATTATCTTCACCCTTTATTTTCCACCTCTCTTAACTGACCCAAACAAACCCCAAATGTTCCACCCCCACTTTTACACATACACATATCCCTGCCCTGTAGTTGACCCATGCCCTTGTGTGTGCTTCTTCTGGTGTAGCAGTTCCACTGTATAGAGTCAAGCTCTTGTTAGTGATGTGTGTGTGTGTGTGTGTGTGTGTGTGTGTGTGTGTGTGTGTGTGTGTGTGTGTGTGTGTGTGTGTGTGTTAGTGATGTGGAGGGGTTTCAGTTCATGCTGTGTGTGTCTCTTAGAGAGTGACCTTCATATTTGAGCATGCAGTTGTCTTTATTACAGCTAGAGGTGTGTCTGTGTGTGTATATGTTGGGGGGGGGGATTGGTGGGTGGGTGCTGTGAGGTGTGAAGGAGGGACAGCTTAAGATTTAGTCTCTTTATCTCTCTTTCTCCCGTCTCTCTCCTCCCTTTCTCCATCCCCCTGTCTCCCCACTCTGCCACTCTTTCTCTCCATCTTCTGGTCTCCCTGTCTCTCTCCATCTCCCCCGATTGTTTCTCTACACACTTGCTGTATCTTCCTGTGCATCTCTCGTTTCTCGTTCTCTCTCCCCTGTCCTGCCCCTCTTCCCCCCCCTCTCTCTCTCTCATTCTCAATGACTTTGTTTTTCTGTCTCTCTTGCTATTACTCTTATCCTCCTCATTCTGCCTCACTTTTTCTGTCCTTGTCCATCTCTTATGTCCTGTCTGTCTTTCCTCTCTCTCTCTCTCTCTCTCTTTCTCTCACTCTTCTCTGCATCGTTTTTCATATTCTTCTGTCTGTGCTTTAGGTTTTTACCATTCTGTAAATGTGTGTGTGTGTGTGTGTGTGTGTGTGTGTGTGTGTGTGTGTGTGTGTGTGTGTGTGTGTTTGTGTGTGTGTGTGTGTGTGTGTGTGTGTAATTAGGTTGCTTTACTTGCTGTTGTATATCTTGGAGTGTGTTCCTGTGAGAGTACTGATAGGGTGGTGATTTAGTAGCTCGTTTAAGGCCCAGGATGTCGTCTCGACCTCTTTAACTCAGTGTGTGAGTCTATAGTGCATCTGTGTGTTATTGACCATATAAAAGTTGGTTGGGGGGTGTGTGGCTCATCTGTTATTCAGGGCGCACTGTGTTTGTGCGTCACTGTTGCAGACCTTCATGGCCAAAAGAGCAGAGAGAGGGTATAGTGTCTTTCACTCGGGCATATTCATATTTATTCATACTTACATAATAATTGCGTGATATATCCACACACACCAAAGAGAAGGACTGATTATTTGAGATGTGTTGATTTAAAAAATCTTCTTATATTTTGTTAGAAGAAAAACAGTGATGACCTTTATTTGTTATGTACAGACACACACACAAACACGATATGTGTTAAGTCTATATAGAAAAATGAACACACTGACTGAGATTGTCAGGATCTGTCCCTCTCCCCACTTTTCTGTGCAGTTCAGCAGTGTGCTCAGTAGGGGGCAGTGTATGCCCACAAATGTCTTTTGTTCTCTCTAAATATATAGGGCTTTCCAAGGTTAAGTCCACTGTGATGTCATCAGTAACTGATTGTGTGTGAGAGTGCTGTGAAGTAGGAGAACATGTGAAATATTTAATTAGTTTAAGTAGTTTCACACAGTTGTTTTGACTTGCAGATGTTTAGGCTGGTTTTGTCACTGATCCTCACTTTCAGCACTGTATGGTCCTTTACATACAGTGAAGATCATTCATGAATGAGCTGGAGAGCACTGAAGTCCAACAGCAATGAAAAAACAGCGGTCTCACTGCATTATGTCCCCTAGTCTAATAAATAAATCAAATAAGGGTACTTTAGAACCGGGTGATATGGCAAAATGATTGTATTCCAATATTTGAAGACCTTTTCATAATATATTTATTGCAATTTTTCTCACAAAAGTACAAAATACACCAGTCGTGCCAGATTCTTAAACACCTCTAAACACTATTCTGTATTGTAGAAGGATGTATATTTAAAATCTGCTGCATTATAGTTAGTGAATATTCATAAAACATCAACAACAATATCCATGATTCACAATTTATTTTTCTGTGCATATATCAATAACAGAACTTATCATGATACACTAAAATACTGTCATATTGCTAGGGCAATATACAGTTTCTAGGACAATTTTATTGTTATTACTGTAACTTTCATGTGTCTGAAGTTGATTGCCAACTCTAGTCAGTCAGTTTTGGAATTGTAGAACTGAATATAATTATATTTAACATGTAAATATTTCTTTCAATGTAAGAAATATAATTTTAGAATAATGTTATAGTAAGAATAATAAAATTGCATTTTAGCATAAATCAAAATTCACTGATTGTGATAATTGTGTGAAAACAAAAATTACAATACAAACTAATACATTCAAATACTGCCGTCAACTGTGTATCCCTATTTAAAGCTGCCTTCATTTATTAGACATTCACTGGAATATAAACTCCAGATCATTTGTAGTTTGCTTTAGTGCAATTTGTGTGTTTATTGTTCTTTAAAAATATATAAAATTAGTAATAATTATATGATCAAATTGAGCCATATTTCATTATTCATTGAATTGCCTCCTAAAGAATTAATTGAGCTACTTTATGAGCCTTATATCTTTAAAGAAATGTGTGCATGTTGAGAGGTTATTCTTGTGCTGGTTTGAGTGTGATTTTTCTAGTGCACATTGTTACATTAACATTGTAAATCCTTTTCCTTTACAGTCTGTCTGGAAGTCTGGAAGCTCTGATTAGAGTAGAGAATATACATATATGCTGTGAACATCCTCAATGTTCACCCTATACTTTTAAATATTGTATAATATTAATAATATATTGATCTAGGTTTTCCTGTCCTGCAGTTACAGCTTTCATACGCCAGGGGAGCGCAGTTGAGCATTGTTTAGGCCCCTCCCCTGGCCCGTCCCTCTCTGTTCACTCCTCCCCTTTCTTGTCCAGGCCCTTCCCCTCTCCTCATCTTTCTCACACCACACCCTGCCATCTGGCCCTGAGTCATTCCCCCTCTCCCCCTCCCTCACATCCCTCCATTTTCTCTCCTTCCTTTCAGAACAAAAACAGAATGAAGGGACCCTTTCAGCTCCAAGGTTACCCCTGACAACCAGAGCTGCAGAAACTCAAAACACACACACACACAATGTGAGAGAAGTGTGGACATTTGGGCATTTAAAGTTTAAAGGGATGATGGCTACCCCCCACCACCACCACCACCACAGAGCAGACAAAGACCACCATCATCTCTGCATCTGCCACACTTTTTCTGTTTCTTTCTTATTCATCTGTTTTTTTTCCCACTATCTTTGTGTTGTGTAATACTTGAGCCCCCTCCCCCAACACACACACACACACACACACCCTGAGCAGGATACAAATTCTTCTCGTTTAAACAGTGGAAAGTGTTCAGCTCTGGTCAGGTTTTCCTCTGTTCAGCACAGCAGCTAAACACTGCGCATTACACTCGTGCATTTCTAGTTGAAGTTATTGTGTTTATTTCTAAAGCACAAACAAACATGTTTACAGAAGCACGTGGGAGAAGTTGTTTACACTCATCTATTCGGGTGAAGAGGCCGTTGTTAGGTTCTCTGCTAGGTTCTCTTATATTGAGTGCAGAGTATTGCCTTTGAAAAGTTTGCTAAGTTCTCTGAAGTTTTATGAAATTCCAGAGGCTGCAGTTGCTCTATGTGACCACTGGAGGCACCAGCACTCCACCAAACTGCGTGTGTGTGAGTGAGAGTGAACAATGGGGCTGTCATCTGAAAGCTTTTAGAGTAAAAATAACCTCGGCCCTCAGCTCGGGTGGACTAATGAGAGAGGCCGAGAGAGCAGGGTAAAAAGCTTGCTTTTGTGAAAGTCTTTCAGAGCGAGCTGTGGACAGCCTGCTGATCAGAAACAGCTCTCTCTCTCTCTCTCTCTCTCTCTCTCTCTCTCTCTCTCTCACTAACTCACTCTTTTGCCTGTTCTCTCCCATCCAACTCCTTGACCCATCATACCTCTTCACTAACACATTCCTTATGTGGGTAGCAGCATGAGGATGGATGATGGATAGAAGTGTGTGTCCTGGATTTAGAGTGACCCTTACTGAGCACAGGAGACAGAATGTCTGTGTAGTACAGGACAAAGGGAATAAATGGAGCAAGAAAAGTTTTACTGAACTGCAGAGAGTGAGATGAGGTGTTCGGGGTGGGCTTCAAGAATGTGATTGGCAAAAACAGCTCTGTGTGTGTGTGTGTGTGTGTGTGTGTGTGTGTGTGATATAAGTCTGCATTCACCCTCATCCCCTGGACACCCCTGCCAGCAGCTGTTTATGTAGACAGGGGGCAGGAAAGGGGGTCAAGTGGGGAATTCCATATGTATGAAACAATAGCAGCAACAGAACCTATGAAAAAAACTGTGTGTGTGTGACTATGATGTAGGTATCTGCGCTAATGTGAAACAGCTGTGGAAACTTTGGTCTGCAATATTAATTGTGGACACTAGAGGTGCTACAGGCTCATAAATAACAGATATTCTGTGCCTCTGCTTGTGTGTGGGGGGGGGGGATACAGAATGTAGGCAGGCAGCAGCCATTTTGAACTCTGATTTCATTTTGTAAATGACACAGCAGCTAGAGACCCCTCACTGAGAAACCATGTGTCTGTGTTCAGATCCTGCTGTAGATACAGATAATCACACTATACACATTCAAACACACTTGTACGTGCATAAAGGGCTGTACATTTGTTAAACACCTTTTGAAAGGAGGTTGTTTAGTAAAGGCAATGATGCAGTGTAGAAACAAGACAACTCTGAACACCTGGCCTCTTGCTGATGGGACCTTTTGAAAAACCAGTGCAGTGTAGTGCCAAAGTGTTTGTTCATCATATTAGGGATGTCCCAATTAAAGTACTTCGATCAAAGTACCTTGATGCTGACTGTCAGCCAACACCAGTCCGATCTGATCTGCTTTTATAAATAATACAGACTTACAATTTAGGGATATGTCAGGAAAAACAAAAATAGCTAATTTTCCTCCACTTAAAGTGGGATGGAGTTTGGAGGAAATGTTTAAGGGGCACAAGCTATTTTATCAACTTTATCCAGATACTATTGTTTTTTTCACTGTTCTCTCACCAACATAGCATTTCTTCGATAGGCTAATTTTTATTCAGCTGTAATTCAAAAATAAATATATGGTATATATCTCTCCAAATGCATATCATAGAATAGTTAATATTCTATTGTTATTGCATAGAAAATGGACAAATATTTTACACAAAGGTTGGTTAAACGCAGTTGCAGCACAACCACAGTTTTTCTACTACAGATTGGAAATAGACCACACATTTAAAAATCCTAGTTACAAATGAAAGATTCCCTTTTCAGTGCTGTACCAAACCCCTCTTTGATTACACTATATACACATTTTTTTTACAGGAATGATAAAGGCTTGTAAATGTTGCTTCTAGCTAAATTAATGCCCCTCAATGTTCTAAACACAATACCCCATAATGGCAAAGTTAGAAAGGTTTGTTTGAAATCTTTGCAAATTAATTAAAAAATACAAAAATCTAACATACATAAGTTTTCACAGCCTTTGCTCAATACTTTTATTGAAGCACCTTTGGTAGCAATTACAAGCAAAATTACACCTGGTTTGGGGAAGTTTTTCCCATTCTTCTTTGCAGCTCCGTCAAATTGGATGACGAGAATTGGTGCACAGCCATTTTTGCGGCCACTCTGAAGCCATTCTTTTGTTATCTTGGCGATGTGCTTAGGGTCGTTGTTCTGTTGGAAAGTAAACTTTCTTTCCCTCGACAATGAGGAGCCTCTCAGCTCATGCTGCATAAAAACATCCCCACAGCATGATGCTGCCACTATCATGCTTCAATGTTGAAATGGTATTGGCTAGTTGATGAGGACTCCCTGGTTTCCTCCAGACATGTTTGGCATTCAGTCCAGAAAGTTTATCTTTTTGTTTCTCATGGTCTGAGAGTCCTTTAGGTGCAATGTGGCAAACTCCAGATGGGCTGTCATGTGCCTTTTAGTGAGGAGTGGCTTCCATCTGGCCACTCAACCACACAGGCCTGATTGGTGGAGTGCTGCCGGGAAAAATGAAGTGAATCCCTTTTGGAATAAGACTGTAACATAACATAAAATGTGCAAAAAGTGAAGCATTGTGAATTCTTTCTGGATGCACCAAAGCAACTAGTGATATAATTCACTCTATACATGTATTACAGTAGTATAACATGTGTAATCACATTTCTGCCTACACTTCAAGTTTAACACAGTGAATCTCAGTAGCTCTAACATGGAAAAATAACTATTCCCACTGTTATTCCCAGGATTATTAATGTGTAATTACATAGTTATTTGCTGCTTTGCCAGACAATGGGAAATGATGCACAAATTAAAGATTAAATGTCCACATTGGCTACTTCCAGAGGTTGAGAGATGCAGTTGTGAGTGGCTGTATGAGTGGCAGAGAGAGAGAAAGGAAGAATTTCCTACTAGTCTTTCCTATTATGTCAAACCTTACTGTAGGGGTGTCCCTTGTGACAAATGTCCCTGAATGTGTGTGGTGTCAGTGGCCGGGTCTCCAGCCCTCAAAATCTCAGTGAGAATTGAGACGAATGCTGGGTAAATTAGAGCAGTGTGTCCTGTGGGCAGTGCGGATCTGTATTTGGAACTCTGCAGCCCAAGTCTCTTTCAGCAGAAGGAGAAGAGCAGAAGAAGAAGGATGGGAAAAATTGCTCAAGAAAATAAGAAAGGCTATTGAGAAAGAAAAACAGAACAAAAAACAGAGAACTGAAAGGGTAATGAAGAGTCTCGAGACAAACAAAATAGTGGAGAAATTAATGAAAGCATAAAAATAAAAGGAAGGAAAGACAGTCTGAAAGACTTTAAAAAAGGTAGACAGAAACAAGACGATACAGATTAAAATAGAACAGTACGAAGAAAGGAGAAATAAGGCATAAAATCAGTAAAGAAAAGGAAAGTTTAGAATAGAAAAGTGAATGAAAGAAAGGGGTAAAAAAAAGATGGAATGAAAGTAATTGGGAAAGATACGGACGGGGGTAGGGGGAAAGAGAGAGAGGAAGGCTTGTGCAAGGATGTGAGGAAGTGAGTGCCAAGAAAAACAAAAGCAGCTCAGTTTAGTGTAGTGTAGTCACACACACACACACACACACACACACACACACACACACAGATAGACAGAGTGAGTGAAGGCAGAGTGGTCAGGGGTTCATTAAAGTGAGACAGAGAGGAAAAGGCCTCATATAGAATCTAGTCTGCTGCTGCTCTGCTGGCTTGTGTAACTTTTACAATTGAAGTTGAAATCCATTTTGTGTGTGTGTGTGAGAGAGAGGGAGGAATGTAAGAGTATATTCAGTATGGAAAAACAGACCGTCAGTGAAGAGATGGACTGTGTGTTTGTGTGTGTGTGTGTGTGTGTAATGTAATGCAGAACCACTGTTCGCTCTCTCTCTCTCTCTCTCTCTCTCTCTCTCTCTCTCTCTCTCTGAGTGCTTCCATATGCTGTGTAATCCAATATTTTTCATAACACACTGGAGCTGAGTGAAAAGCACAGACTGGTTGGTAGGAGAGTGAAAAAGAAAAGCGGGAATGGGTGGAGGAAGTGGAGGAGAGCGGGAAATGAGAGAAGAAAAAAGAAAGAGACATTCTAGAAGTTAAAATGGAAGACAGACTCTGTTTGCCCAACTTGGAGAGGGGTGGAGGAGAGGAGCATAAAGATGAGCAGATGGCAGAGCGAGCCAGTAACAAGGGGGATTGTGAAAAGTGAGAGGAGGGTCAAAGGAAGAGGATCAGTGGACTCAAAGAAAAGTGAGCAGGGGGGCAGTAGAGGGTATAACACAAACTGGAGCCCATGTGGGCTGTGTTCTGCAGCTACTGGTGGGAGGTGTTTATCACGGTGGAAGTTAAAGTGCAGGGCATAATCAGTGTGTGTGTGTTTGCTTTGAATAAATAGGAATAAAGTGGGAGCTGCTGCTGCCCTTGGATGACAGCTGCTCTCAAACTAATGGGATTCTACAAAAACACCACCCACTGAAGCATCCTGCTCGTGGGCCGAATTTGTAACTGTGGTTTGGTGGGGTAGTTGAGTGCTTTGTATCCGTTTCCTCATTCGACACTGCCCCGGTCATTGCGCTGACCTTGCTGTGAGTAAGCCACTGCCTCCAGTGTCATGAGTAATGCTTCCATTCTCACACAGACACACACTCGCACTCACACATTTGGCCTTTGTTACCTCTCTGACACTTTGATGCTGGGGGTGAGAGAGTGATTATTTTCATCTGTCTGTGTCCATCCACATCTCTCTCTGTTGGCCTCTGTTCATCTGTCCATTTCTATGTCTTCCTTTTGTCTTCTGGTCATTCCCTCCCTCTCTCCCTCTGCTTTAGGCCCTCTGTCTCTCTTCATTTGTCTGTTCATCATTCTTTTGGTATTGCCAGCAGTCCAAGGCAATGGGAAGTAGAAAAAAGACAGGAATGTATTAAAGGTTTATTAAAATGTTGTTGTTTTTTATTGTAATAAATTAAAATTTATAAAAGTCCCCACTCTCTTCCTCTACATCTCTCTTCCTGTTATTGTATTAAAAATTATTAGCCATGACATTGTTCATCAGCTAACCTGTTTTAATGATTAATGGTTACAGTGGCACCTGTCAATGAATGGTTGTTAGAAAGCAAGTGTCAGTTGATGCAATTAATGTGTTGGAAGCAAGAAAAATGGGCAAAAGTAAGAATCCAAGACACTTTGACAAGAAACATATTACTATATCTATACAACCTGGTCAGAACATCTCCAAAACATGTCTTTTGGGGTGTTTCCAGTATTTATTGATCAATACCTACCAAAGTGCTCCCAAGAAGCACAACCAGGAAACTGGCAAGAGGGTCAAGGCCATCTAAGGTTTATTCATGCTCGTTAAGATTAGAAATTTGGCCACTTGCCTATGTACTATGCATCTGTATGTACTACTTTTTAAATAATACTGATCTCACGCCAGCAATTATGATTTGCATATTTGTCACCAAGCAGCTGCTCACATCATTCAGGTGCAAGTAATTGCTACTTTGGCCACAATTTTCCAATATTTTCCAATACTTTAAAAAACTTTCCAATATTTTGATGCCGCTTAGTGCACGCACTACCCCTACTGTTTTTGGATGTACTGCACATCACGTACGCATTACGTCAGTTTCTGACGACATGCACCACTCATGCCTCAAACGAATGTATCATGCATACTCCTAGTTCACACCAAGGGCATTTCTGTGGAGATTTCTTAAGGTGTGTGTGTGTGTGTGTGTGTGTGTGTGTGTGTGTGTGTGTGTGTGTGCGCGTGTTTCACACCTATTGCTGTTACCCAATCAGCTGTGCAAAGCCATGCAATTCATAGTCATGCAGATATGGGCCAGTAACTTTTGTTCACGTTCTCCATCAAATCGGAGGAAAATGTGAACTGATTCTCAGCATGGCATAATGGTTGTGCAGAAAGGCTGGTCTGAGAATTTCAATAACTGGTAGTATCTGATGGAAATTTCAGCACAACTGTCTCCTCTAGTTTCCTTTGGTGTAATAAATAAAACCCATCAGTTCTTCAGACAGACACACTAATGGGAGAGGTCAACTTGATGGGAGAGGTCAACAGAAAATTGCCAGACTGGCTGGAGCTGATATGATAACAATTCTGTACAACTGCGATGAGCAGAACAGCATCTCAGAATGCACAACATGCAAACCTTGAGGGAAATGAGCAAGAAAAGCATAAGACACTGAACTGGCTCCATATAGATGCTCCTAATAAAGTGGCATATTTAACAGTTCACTTTATCTCTTTCTAGCAAAGAAAGAGCAGGATGGTGGTGAAGACAAGGCAGCTCCGAAGAAGAAAGTAAAGGAGCTGAAAGTTCTTGACGCCAAGTCCTCTCAGAATCTCTGTGAGTATTGGACACATTTGTACCCTTGATTATGTGATGTGTATTTAGTCGCTTTTCCAATGCATGATACCTACACTTCTCAAATGAACTCTTTTTTTTTTTTTTGGTACCAAAATGCAGCTGGTGAAGTTTCAAAACACCTAAAGAAATGGGTTGTGTAGGATTAGAGCAGATTATATCCTGTTGGAAAGAAAATATAAGAAGTGTAAATATGTGTAAGAGAGTTCATGTGCTCTTGTCAGGTGTTATTGGGTGTTTATAATGATAGTCACAGCTTCACAATGCAATCTAAGCAGCATTTACAGGATAGCACAGCAACCATGCTGGATGTCTACTTCACTCTGGACAGTCAGCGCACTGCAAGTGTTTTCATGTTTCAGTCCCTGCTCCTCTTGCTTGAAACAACAAGCAAGAAGATACAGAAATTGTACCTGTTTCAGGAACCAGATACCAAATTAAAAAGGCAAAAAGGTAGAGTAGTGTAGGTCCTATGCAGTGCAATATAGAAAAGTGTGGAAAAGTGTATTAGCTAATTGCAGATCTATCGTATACTGTGATATTAACAGTGTAGTCTTGAAACATTCTCTCTTGTTTCAAGGAATTCTTTAGAACATCTAAGAAGACTTCTTTCATTATTTCTTTTTTTTGTGTGTGTATGTTACAGCTATCTTCCTGGGATCAAACAGGCTGCCTTATGAGGAGATGAAAAATGTCATTCTGGAGGTGAACGAGGCCGTGCTCACAGAAAACATGGTGCAGGTGTGTGTACTGTACCTACTTTGCCTATGGTTTGCGTATTGCATAGGATGTCCTTTGCATCAGATTTGAATTAAACTGTGTGTGTGTGTGTGTGTGTGTGTGTGTGTGTGTGTGTGTGTGTGTGTGTGTGTGTTTTAGAGTTTGCTGAAGTTGTTGCCTGAACAGGAGCAGTTGAACGTGTTATCAGAAATGAAGGACGAGTACGATGACCTTGCAGAGTCTGAACAATTTGGAGTAGTGGTAATACATTCTTAGTCACTCACTTCTGGTACAGAGCTAAGGCCCTCTGACGCACTGGCAAAGTCATTAATCACCATTAAATTAAGCCTCTATGTTATCCCACATACCCAGCATCGCTGAACTAATAACAGAGATTATACAGCGCTGGCAGGACATAAAAAAATAAAATGAGCTTGTTGTGATAAGGATATTTAAAATATGTCAGTCTGGAAGAAAGTCAGTATACACACATCTCATTTTACACCTGTAATCTTGCTTCATATGTAAACATGTTCAATGTCCCTGACTTTCACCTCTCTGTTCTGTAGATCAGTTCAGTGAGGAAGCTGAAGCCACGACTGAGTGCCATCCTCTTCCGGCTGCAGTTTGAGGAGCAGATCAACAACATAAAGCCAGACATTGTGGCAGTTACAGCAGCCTGTGAAGAGTTGGTCCAGAGTGACAACTTCTCCAAGCTGCTGCAGATCATTCTGCTTGTTGGCAACTACATGAACGCCGGCTCACGCAATGCCATGGCCTTTGGATTTAGCATCAGCTACTTATGCAAGGTCTCTCTCAATGTCACACACAACCACTGCAGAACACTAAATTCTTTCTCATGCTTTGTGTATATGTGTCAAAAGACAGAGTATTGGGGTGGGCAGTATTGAAAAATATATAAAGTACAAAGGAATTTTTATGATGTCCGGTATTTATTTAAATGACTTGATAAACAGAAAAAAATTACCAGTAGGCAGATAAAAACTCGTGTCCAACTACCATACTAGTGTATTTCCTGCAGTTGAAGTGGACTACAGTCCATAGGGCTCCGCAGGCTAAGGTGGTGACGCTATGGGCTGAGGATCACAAGTTTAACTTTGGGCCATGCTGATTCACCATCAGCAGCCGGAGTCTGATTGTTCTGTCTAGGGGGGTTGAAGGCACTCTTTTCCCTCATCACTCCCATTGTGATGCTGGCCGACGCAGGCTGTTGACTGATGTATCTGAGCTGTAGATCCTGTGCTTTCCTTCAGGCGCTTTAGTTGTGCTGTGATGCTGCATTGGCTGCAGTTCAGAAAGACTTCACATGTAATGGAGGAGGCATGTGCTTGTCCTCACCCTCCCAGTGTCCACAGCAGGGGTCAGTAACGTGCAGCTCTTTTACTGCCCTCTTGCGGGGCCACACAGCAGATTTAAAAATAATCATTCTCTGCTGTTAAAGGTAACAGTTTTTTGAATGTATGTAGAGCTGCTAATTAGCCAGCCTTTTACCCTATAAGTTGTTGTGCAGAGTGCTGGTCAAATTTGGCAACAATAAAATGGACATAAAATGTTGTGGCTCTGAAGGTGGTTTGAGTTTGGTTGAAATGGGTCGAATTGGATCTTAAAATTTGGGTTTCCAAACTCTGGTCTAAAGCGTTGCAAGGGAGTTCTTGAGTTCTAAAGTGCCTGGGTTGATTTACTCGCCTAAAATGGGGAGAAATATGAGCAAAAAAATGTTTATTGCTATATAATATCATATTGCTCACCTCTATACTGTACACCTCTATAATATATTTTGGTGCGGTTATTAATGTTCCTGTCTGTCTGTAGCTCAGGGACACTAAGTCAGCAGATCAGAAGCAGACCCTGCTGCACTTCCTGGCAGACACATGTCAGGAGAAGTATAGTGAAGTCATGCATTTCCCTGAGGAGCTCATCCATCTGGAGAAAGCCAGCAGAGGTGACTAAAATTTATTTAAATATTATAATATTTCTCTTTTTTATATTGTAATTTTACACAATATTGCTGTTGAAAGGACTTTTTAAATGTTATTTTATAAGAGAAACAAGGAAAAGCATTCCACTGATGGGATTTTTATCATAATGGCATTTAGCCAGGCCAGGGTTTTTCAACCCATGTCTCTGAGGACAGATTGGTGATTTATTTGCTCTGTTAAACTACCTGTTAAACCAGGTATTTGTTCAACAGGTAAAATCAACAATCCAGTGTTGAAGAACCCTGAGCTTTTACCAGGGCTTGGCAAACCTGATCCTGGAGTGCCAGGCTCCTCCTGCTTAAGCCCACTTGATTCTACTCCCCTTTTAATTGTCAGGATTAGTAGGTCTGTTAGCACAGGGAAATCGGTCAGCTGGTACTCCAGATCCAGGATTGCCTGGCCCTGTCTAATCCTTAATAATTAGGTGTTGCACATTCTAAAATAAAAAAAGTACAACTGCCATTTGCAAAGATAAGTTAGATTTGTGGTATGTATTGTGTACGGTGGAAAATGAAATCTTCTCTTTCTCTCACAGTCTCAGCTGAGACATTACAGAAAAATCTGGATCAAATGGGAAAGCAGATAAAGAGTCTAGAGAAGGACATTGAGACATTCCCTCCTCCACAAAATGAAAAGGACAAGTTTGTTGAGAAAATGACCATATCCTTAACGGCACACGAAACGCTTTAAGATTTATGTAGCACTTCACAACCTTCTGCTGGAGACATTTAGATAATTGAATTAGTTTGATACCGTGAGATTTTCCTTTATGCTTCTTTATTGCACTGCATCCTGTTTAGGTCATGGAACAGACCAGTGTTACTCTGTACACAGGAAGCCTGGCTTTTGTGGTATATTTTTGCAGATTTGCTTGTTCTGAGTCACTGTTAGTTTATGGTGTAACTGTGTTAATCTCCCACATTGTCAGTCATTTTACAAAACCACTCACTGTTGCATTGGAAAAAATAAGATACACTTTGTTTCATATGTTAAACAAACAACAAAATTAAATATAAATTACTTAATGCATGTATAGTGCATATTCATGGAAAAGTTTTTGGGCACCCTTGGTTTAAAGATCTGTTACTGCAAACATCTGCAAACTTTCATTTTGCCTGGTGTGTATATCCACGGAGTTCACCCAGCTGTCATGCACAACACTGCCAGCCAAGCCTCTGCAAAATATTCCTGAAGGTCTTTTAAACATTTTAATCTGCGATCTACGTAACAGTTCTTCTAGAACATTTTGTTGGTGTTCCAGACCTCAGCTTGACGTTTGTTCCCGTAAATTACGTTACAATCTGAGTAAATCCATGGCAACTGGTTGCTTATAAGGCTTATAGTGGTTATAAGCTGTTGCTTCACCTGGATTTTTCTAATGACTACCTAGTGTTCAAACTGTTGCTCCTTTCCTTTTAATGCTTTTTTGAGATCTTCATCTACTCTTTATTCACAGTAACAAACTTTTAGTCAAAGGGTGCCCAGTGTTTTGGCATATCACTGTATCTGTTTGGTCGTTTGTATGTCTTGTGATTTGATCATCGCATTTAAACAACTGCGTGGAGTATTTCACAGCCTTTAATCAATATATAATCATGATCTTTTGTTTTGTAAAGCTGTTTGATATTCTTTAACTGATCTGAGCACAGCTTTGTGGCAAATGCACGAGAACAGTTCGAGAAGCTGGAGCTGATGCACAGCAACATGCAGAAGGAGTATGAGAACATAGGGAAGTACTTCGTATTTGACCCTAAGAAGATAACCCCAGAAGAGTTATTTGGTGACCTGAACAACTTCAGAAATATGTTCCAGGTAAGGTCAGACAGCAGCCTTTGAGACTTTTAGCATAGTCCACTGACCAAAATCGTCCAGCCAGCAGCATTCATGTGATAACAAATGGTGACAACAATGAGAGCTAAAGAATACTGTCTCACCAAGCAGCTTATTGATGAAGCTCACTTTAACCCAGTCATGAAGGCAACAATATGTTCTGACATTGCCAGGGTATCAACACCTCACTGCTACATATGTCTAGAGTGTTTAGCTGTGTTTCAGTTTGCATTTTACCAAATGAAATTGAATTTAAGCTGTGTAATCAAGCCTTCTGAGACATTTAGGTGTTTTCTTGCCTCAGAATCAGAGTTCATAGCATTTCTTATGTTTCAGCCACAGCCTTGGTCTCTTCGTATGGCTTGAGTATCAGATTTATTAATGGATAAGGCCAAGCCATATAAAGTGTGTGTGTGTGTAAAGATACCCAAGAAGCGTTTAAACCATATAAATCCCAGTGTTTCCACTACATATATTTTTATAAATGATTGCCTTTGCTGCTTCAGAATTTTAAGAAATAAAAATGTAGTCATGAAATCACAATTACAAAACTCAGTGGACTTTTAAGTTGAAATGACGGATACAGCAAGTGGATGCATGTGACTGTGCCCATTCTAGTCTTCATATTTCTTTGCACCCAACAAGAGGGAGAGAGAATTAAGAAAGACAGGGAGGGAGAGAAATAAAGGTAGATTAAATGAACTAATGTTAAGGTATTTAGAATACCGTGCTGTTTCTAGAAACGTGACACCATTGTTAATAATGGGGGCACATTCACCCATGTTACCCATATGCTTCAAGACTCCAAGCCCTGTTTGTTGCAACACACGGCATATTGACATTTAAACATAGAAAAGCAGACTGTTGTGTAGGTAAACAAACACATGCTAATGTTACTATCCTAGTCTGCGTAGCTCATATATTTCAGTACCTTTTCCTAAGGTAATAAACTAGAAAGCATGATAAGGGACGCTGGGCTCTTTGACCTTTAATTTACATGAGTTCGCTGTAAAATGACCTTGAACCTGGCATTTGTTGGCTCTCCCTGCCGACATTCTGTATAGACATGCTCTGATATGCTATGGTATGAAGCCAGGCTATTGTCTTTGCCGGTATATATTTGCCACTCAGGCATATAAAGTCCTGCAGTCTGTAAGTATAGGGTGAAAGATGCCATATGTAATAGCTAAATGGATTTCAATTAATTTGCAAAATTAGTTTTGCAAAGATGAAAGGTGGAGGAATATGGAATTTGGATTTTAAAAGCTCAATCTTCATTTTACATTATGTGAGAACTGGTGTTTTTCTTTTGTAAGCTGCCAGGGAAACAAAACAAATGTAATTCACACACACATACACAGTTAAAAGGTAGTTAAGAAACTCTTGCACCTGTCTACACAGGTCGACCTCCAGCTGTTGGGTGTGTATGTGTGAGACAAAAAGAGAGAAAGAAAGCGAGAGAACGCAGCAGGTGGTTAGGCCATTATGTCTCCAGTGTTTGTTTAGTGCATTAAGCACAGAAATCCGTGCAGACACAGGCTTTTTCCCCATTATCCAGGACTTACTCACTCCTACACACTAAAGTATACACACACACACACACACACACACACACACACACACACACACAGATGAATATACAGATTCAATTCCCTACATTTGACAAATATTCAACAGTTGCAACAGATTTTCAGTTTATCTGAACACATCTTACAGCACACCAAGTAGGTCTGTGATTATATGTCACGTTAAAGTTGTTCTATTATGCTAAATTCATTGTGCCTGTGTGTGTTTTACAGCAAGCAGTGACTGAGAATCAGAAACGTAAGGAGTCAGAGGAAAAGATGCGCAAGGCCAAACTGGCGCGAGAGAAAGCAGAGAAAGAGAAGGAGGAGAGACAGAAGAAAATGAGTGCTGGGCAGCTACTCGACAATGACGGTATGGTTTTGCATGAGAGAAAGACAGTGAAAGATGTGTATCTGTGTGAATGTGTGTGTTTACTGAGATGTAGCACTTTTGAGCAACCAAAGAGGGCAGTCACAGCCCAAGAAATCTTGTGTGTGTGTTTTTTTTGTTTTTTCTTGTTTTTGTTTTTTTGTTTTTGTTTTTTTTTTTTAGACTAAGATTACTTTGCAGGAACAGCAATTAAAAATTGCAGCATCAATTTGAACAAAATTAATGGATTTCTAGGGGAGTTTCGATATGTACATTTGCAATTACATTTATTATTAAATATTAATATAATAAATGTATTATCTTTTAATTATGGTAATATTTTACCTTCAAATTTTACATTAAGATTCATATTTATTCTATTTCAAATGTAATTATATTTCACGCTTCTCAACAAATGTCAAAAAAGCAGCTTTATTCCTTAATTTCCCAGAGGGAACCCTCCCAAGGGATCAATAAAGTTCTATCCTATCCTTTACCGAGCTGCTGTTGAGGGCTGCCAGCCTCTCTTGAGTAAGAGTGGCTTGGACAAACTTAAATTGAGTAGCAAGAAAGAAACTTTAACTGTGAGAACCAGCAGTTCAGTTAGTGTAACATACACTGTATGTCCAAAGAGGTGTTTGTGAACACCTCTTAAAGATTCAGCTACTTTAGGTTGCACCAGTTGCTGCCACAGATGTGCAAATGCACACACACAGCTTGTCTAGCTGTAGAGAAATATTGCCAATAGAATAGGACCCTCTTGAGAAGAGCAAACAAATGTGAACCCCTTGGCACCCCTTGGTGGGCTAGAGGAGTATAAATCCCCACCTCTGAGCTGTGAAGCAGTGGATCTGTGTTCTCTAAAATTATGTTGTTCCATCCAGTACTTAAGAAGTGGAGTGTAATCATCCAAAATCCTCACCTCACCAACGCTCTTGTTGGTGAATGCAGTTCATGAGAGTTCTTCAGAATCTTGTTGAAAAAAATCCCTGTACTGTAGAAACAGTTACTTCAAGAAAACCAGAATAAACTCTCTTTAATACCCTTGAGTTTAGTACAAACAATAAATGGGCAGATGTCCCAATAGTTTTGCCCATATAGTGTATGTTACTTTGAAGATTGATTTGATTGGCAATGGTTTTACCGATTGTGAGGTGAAATTTGTCAAGTTACTCAGCTGCTGCTTACAGCTCTACATATTGGACATATATATATGACTGAGTGTGTGTACAAAAGATAAAAAAGTCAAAAATAGATTGGATAGAGGACAGGGAAACACATCATTTCCATCCTGGAATGTGAATCTGTTTCTTGCTTTTCATGGACTGTGGACAGGGGAAAAGAGTGAAAGCAGCTGAAAGAAGGAGGAAATCTCTATCAGCCACAAACATGTTTCTGAATGAGCTTCTAATGCCCTTAGTTTCATTAAGCTCTTTAATGGGCTAATCAAACATCACACACACTTTTTCTCCCTCGCTTGCTTTCTGACCTACATTTAGTTTGTACTTCACTCCTCCTTTCCTTTGGCTGCTGTTTGTCTCTAAGGACTTCAAAATTCCATTTCATTACTACAGCTGAGCTACAGTGAGGAAAATAAGTATTCAATATACTGCCAATTTCATTGGTACACTTCATCCGTGAGAGAAACATTTTGAAAAAACATTTGCATGAAATAAGTATTTGCTCACCTACAAACCAGCAAGAATTCTTGCTCTCATAGACCTGGTAGTTTTTTTCTGTAAGAAGAAAGTCTCCTACTCTGCACTCATTACCTTATTAACTGCACCTTTTTGAAGGTGTTACCTGTATAAAATACACCTATCCACACAATAATACTCCAGCCTCTACACCATTGCCAAGACCAAAGAGCTGTCTAAGGACACCAGCTTAGACACAAGCAATTATTACAAAATGGAAGAATCACAAGGTGTCTGTCAGTCATCCTCAGTCTGAGGCTCCATGCGAGATCTCGCCTTGTGGGGTAGGATGATTCTTAAAAAAAGGTCAGGAATCAGCCCAGTTCCTCACAGGAGGACCTTGCCAATAACTTGACGAGAGCTGGGACCACAGTCTCGAAGATTACCGCTATTAACACACTACGCCATCATGGATTTAAACCTTGCACTGCACGCAAGGTCCCCCTGCTCACGCCGGCACATGTCCAGACCCACTTGAAGTTCACCAGTGACTATCTGGATGATCCAGTGGAGGCATGGCAGAGGATCATGTGGTCAGATGACACCATAATAGAACTTTTTGGTATGAACTCCATTCACCATATTTGGAAGAAGCAGCATGAGTACAACCCTAAGAACATCGTTCCCAACTGTGAAGCATGGGGTTAAAACATCATACTTTGGGGTGCTTTTCTGCAAAGGGGACAGGACGGCTGCACTGTATTGAAGGGAGGATGGATGGGGCCATGTATCACGAGATTTTTGCAGACAACTTCCTTCCCTCAGAGCATTGAAGATGGTGACCTGAATGACCTGAAACACACAGCCAGGGCAACTAAGGAGTGGCTCCATAAGAAGCATCTTGAGGTCCTGGAGTGGCCTAGCCAGTCTCCAGACCTGAAAATCTAGGGAGCTGAAACTCAAGGTTGCCCAGTTACAGCCCCAGAACCTGAAACATATGGAGAAGATCTGTATGGAGGAGTGGGCCAAAATCCCTGCTGCAATGTGTGCTTGGTCAAGAACTATGGGAAATATCTGACCTCTGTAATTTTCAACAATGGTTTCTGTACCAAATATTAAGTTCTGTGTTCTTTTGCATGAGTTCGCTAACTAATTTAGCCATCATTGATCATCTCATCCAAAACCACTACAGTGGCGTCACTGCACTAGATACAGCCCTCATCCAGAATTGCTACCACCACCTCTTCCAACATTGTTCATGTGACTTGAGCATGCTTGCTACTGGCCACCTTTAAATTCGAAATCATATCATTAGCAAATCAGCTACAGCCTTTGCACAGAATCACTGCCATGGTGTCTGCATTCTGGCTACCAGCATTGTTTTAAGTTGGGCTCCTTTTCCCCAGCTTTTTGATATCAAAAAGCACACAACCAGTTACTGGACCATGTTTCTGCAACGTTTTTTATTAGTTTCACTGCTGTTGTTCTGTAACATCTTGCTGATGAGAAGACCACCTAACTTGTTTAACAAGTTGTTGTCCATTGCCTAAATATTCCTCTCTGGAAACAGTCTCTGAAAGGTGACTTGGAGGAAATGAGAGCGTGGAGAAAGATCTCTGGACCAGCAGCTTTAAACTGCATTAAACAGGCATGTGGAGGTCATACTGAGGAGAGATGATGAGCATGTCACCGAGAGAGCTTGTTCCATAGTTCATAGTCTTGCAATTGTCAGTTTCAGTCCTGTTCAAGACAGCAAGTATCATGATAACCTTCAGCCAAACATCCGTCCCCTACAGAGTTCATGACACAGCTGAAGAGATTGTATATTAAAAATCAGTCGGTACTATAATTAAGAAATAAATTTTCACTTTAAACTAATGGGGGTGGGAGGCCCTCCGGTCACTCACTTCAGCCTCCGAACAAAGATGTGACTGTTTTTCTTGTTTTTTCCTCCCTGCACTCTTTCCTATCTTTCTGCTGACTGACATTCTCACACATGTGCATGCCAAAGGTTCAGTACCCTCTGAGGGTCATTGGATGTTTGGAATGCTAGGCCTTGTCTTCTTAAACACACACAGTCTAGCACTCTGTCCCTGATAGTAAAAGGGCAGTGTTTAAAGTTTTTTTCAGTCATTGGCACTCTACACTCAGTGCTCTGTTTAGGTTCTTTTCCCACTGCCTCATTATGGCCCATAGACTGCATGTGAAATACTCCCATCTTCCCATGCATTCTTGTTACTGTCATCCATTCCAGTGAGAGTAGCTTTCTTGTTCTGTGATGCATCAGAACCTACAGCAGATTACTTTAAACAGTGACTTTTGTTGTTATTCCTTCTGTAACAAAAAAGTTTATTTTCCCAAAATGGGTCTCTCTTAGGGGGCCTGAAAATAACAATATAGGTGTGAGAAAGTATACTTGTAGTATCACCATATTATATTCCTCAATACTGTATTGATCTCCAACATTGATTGTTAACATTATAAACTCGACACTTGCAGTTTCTGGGCTAGCGTGCCAGTATTCTAGTTTTTATAACTCATCAGATTATAACTCATCAGAGTAACCTACAGACATAATACAAATACATCAAAGAGCCACATTTATTCTGTTTACTCTATTTAACAGTATCAATTTATCATCACCTACCAGCAAATTATTCAGTTCAGAAGTGTCAAAAATCCACTCTGAGAAATGGCTAAAACGAAGCTAAAAAAGGGGGTGGAGTTATGACATTATGACTCCAGCATTCACAAGCTTCGTCATGCCTTCTGGCTTCCACTGATCATCCTTCAGATGTTTCTACTGCTTGATTGGAGTACACCTGTGGTATTTTCAGTTGATTGGACATGATTTGGAAAGTTTATACAAGGTTTTCATGGTAGACCATGGAATTGTCTGTAGACCTCTGATACAGAATTGGATCGAGACACTGATCTAGGGAAGGGTACATAAAAAATTCTGCTGCATTGAAGGTCCCGCCGTCATCCATAAATGGTTGTAACCACCTAAACATGGCCACCTGAATGATCATGGTAGAAGGGCTTCGTCAGGGAGGTGACCAAGAACCCATAGGTCACCCATAGCGCCGACATTGCTCTGTGGGGAGAGGAGAATCTTCCATAAGGTCAACCATTCCTGCATCACTCCACCAATGAGGCCTGTATGATAGAGTGGCCAGACGGAAGCTCCTCAGTAAAAGGCACATGATGGCTTGTCTGGAGTTTGGTAAAAGCCACCTAAAGCACACTCAGCCTGTGACAAACAAAAATGGCTGTGATGCTCTCCATCCAATCTGATGGAGCTGGAGAGGTTCTGCAAAGAAGAATGTTGTAATTGCTGCCAAAGGTGCATCAAGAAAGCATTGAGCAAAGGCTGTGAATACTTATGAACATGTTATATTTTTGTTTTAATGAATTTGCAGATATTTCAGACGTACATTTCTCACTTTGTCGTCATGTGTACAATTTTGAAGGGGAAAATGAATTGCATCCATTTTGGAATAAGGCTGTAACATAAAAAAATGTGCAAAAAGTTAAGTACTGTAAATACTTTCTGGATGCACTGTAAATAGTAATAATAATAATAATAACAAATTACAAGCATAACAATCATAAACAAACAAATAATGAAGGTAATTCTTTACACTGTTTAGACTACTGTCAAGTATTATAACCTTTATCCTTTAGGTCAAATTCATATAGATCAAAATTCTGTATTTAAAGATTAAATTAAGTCATGTTGGAGTCAGTTTAGGATCTTGTAAAAATAATTTTCAGGTGAATAAATGTATGTGAAACTATCAAGGTTTTGCAAAATTGGTCTAGTTAGTAAAAAAGTCAACATATCTCCTTGCTAACTATCAAAATATGTTGCAATATATTGAATTATGACCCCTGTATTAGTATGATAAAGGGTTTATTAGAAATGATCACACATTTGAAACAATTGATGGTTTTGAAGTGTTGTATAGAAGAGTGGACATTTGGACTGATGTGAGATGGTGAGGAGCAGCAGAAAGTCAGCAGTGTGTTTGGCTTCTCTTCTGTGCCTCAGTGTAGGTCAGTTCACAGCCTGGCCAGTATGAGTCACTATTGCTTGAAAGATAGGTAGGAGGACTGCGTCTGTTTACACCAGGATGTGTGTCAGTGGGGTGGGAACATCTCCCGCACAGAGGAGATAGATGATTTAATGGGATTGAGCTGTTTTGTCCTTATGTAGCAACATACACTAGGCACACTGACTGTGTTTGTTTTATATGCATTAATTTACACACAGTAATCAATTAGAATCAGTTTCAATGCATTAGTGATTTATAAAAACACTTAAATAAACAAGATATTAAACAGAATATGTGAGAATGTGTTTAAAAAAAATCTATATTTATTTGTGTAAAACCTCAAAATACAGAGTTCATTCCCCTAAGCCCCCAGCTGAGGGCATCCATGCCATTGAATGCTCCCCAAGAGCATAAGTAAGTAGTATAATCTGTACATACAGATTGATCAGTGTGTACAGATAGGATGGTGGCATGAATGTGGTGATGCATATAGATTTAATCATGTATTTCCACACTGTACACATCTGAACTCTGTGTGTGTGTGTGTGTGTGTGGGGGGGGGGGGGGGGAATATAGATGAGTAACCACAAGGGGTGCTAGAGCTTCACAGATAGAGCCCTGTAGATGTGTTTGATGTCTTCACTGAAAAGTCCATTAGGGGTGCTGCAGGCTCACAGATGTGGACAGAAACCTGTGTATGAGTGACATCCCAAAGAGGAGATTCCCTAATTATATTATACAGCTTAGTAGAGCTTAGCAACTCGTGTGTTTGAAGTAAGCTGTGTGTCTGTTCAAACACTGTGCTGAGTGATTAAGATGTTTTCTGCGGCTGAGAAGTATGTCAAACAGCAAGTCCACTGCTTCTTGCTGTGGACGAGTGCAGTAAACTACAATGTACTATAACTTCTTTATTTAATCAACTGTTTTGTATTAATAACTTTAATTTTAATAACCTTGTCACCCAGCTGTCCACCATTGTTTCTGAAATGTCTATTAATAATTAATTTCCCTAAATCACAACGTAGTTATGAATGCTGTGTGTGTGTGTGTGTGTGTGTGTGTGTGCGCGTGTGTGTGTGTGTCTGTGTGTCTGTGTGTGTGTGTGGTGTTAGCTGTAAGCTATTTGATTTTTTGTATTCCTAGACATTAAGGCAGCACAGTCATATAAGCCCTTTGTGAGCACAACAAACACACTGAACTGTGTGTGTTCTGTTTTCTGGCATACCCTGTATTTGAAGTGAACAGTCATTTCTTTATTCTGCAGATTATGGGTGTGTATGTATGTGTCACTGTCTAGATGAGTTTAAAAAAGATCTGCAGTTAAAAAAATAAGGGTGACCTAAATTAGTTCTCATGCAGTTTTTAGGTGAGTCCTCTTAGTGGCGTATATGGACTGCAGATGGGGGTGTGTGAGAGAGAATGAATTCTCTTTTTATGTGCTGTGACAGCTCAGACACAGAGCCATCTGGCATGGGCTTTGCAGGGGATTAGTGTGTGTGTGTGTGTGTGTGTGTGTGTGTGTGTGTGTGTGTGTGTGTGTGTGTGTTAAATGTATAGTATATATATATGTATGTGTATGTATGTATGTATGTGTGTGTGTATATATATATATATATATATATATATATATATATATATATATATATATATATATATATATAGTATACGATACATGTACATATACTCTGGATATACAGTATATTTGCAGGATAAATTACATATTCCTCATCTCCAATCGAGTAGAACATATACTTTTTATCTACAAATGTAAATAAAACATTATGTATTATATGAAACCTGAATTTATTATTTAAGCTGATCTTTCTAAACATGCTTCTCTCTTTGTGTTAGTACATCATGAAGTACAGCATGGGAATAATGTTAAACAGACTAGCTTCAGGTACACAAATAGCACTGAAAAACTAGCATTAGCATTTACTGCTAAACTCAGAACACAAGAGTACCTGCAGGGCAACGGCTTTTCATTGAGTTTTGCCAAGACACTTGCAGTGACTGTGTTCAATCGAAAACACCTCAGCTAGGTTGAAATAAACTTAACCAGTCTGTGCTTCCAAATGACAGACAAAACACACCACATGAATAAATGAAGATGATATGTCCTTTCATAATGGAAAAAGCTATTTGGGGCACAGCAACACTGAGAGCTACTCCTACCTCCTTGTACATTGCATATCTACAGTACAGTACTACAAGTACTGCATGTAATATACTGCAGTTTATTATTATTATTATTAGTATTATTAGTATTATTATTAGTAGTAGTAGTAGTAGTTATTACCATTACAATCCATTCAAGTTAGCTTCTGTCACTTCTAACATGTCATTCAGTCCATGAGGTGACTTCCTGTGTCATCGTGTGTGTGTGTGTGTGTGTGTGTGTGTGTGTGTGTGTGTGTGTGTGTGTGTGTGTGTGTGTGTGTGTGTACACAATAATATCCTGTTGTTTCTGTATGACTATGCAAACACTATATAAATACATTATTTTCTTTGTGCTTTATAGATGATGAGACTGGTATCATGGATGGCCTGTTGGAGGCTCTGCAGTCTGGAGCTGCTTTCAGGAGGAAGAGGGGACCACGGCAAGCAGGTAGTACATCAGAGATTTTATATGGATCAAATGCACAATCTATAAGTGCAATGTGTGAAAGTAAACAGTGCCAAGCTAACCTGGCTAGCTTTACGCTACCAATTGTAGTTATTACTTTGATTATTAAAAACAAAGGTTTGTTGTTAACAAAATACCAATGTTCTAAGAATGTCAGATAATGTTTAGGGAACAAAAACTGGGTAGAATCGAGTAGCGTATGTACCATTCTTTGGAAAAGTGGGACAAGTCCTACTATGTTCAAAACCGCAGCAGTTTTGTATGTGTTAAACAAATCGGGGTATATTTTTAGTGCTTTGAGAGATATCACTGGGCATGTCTTCACGGAGATGATACTGATGACATTTTAGGTTCAGTGCTTTGTCAGATACTGCCATTCTAAACTAGAGAATCAAACTTAAGATACCAAAGATGTGATTGCTGATTGACTGTGATGTGTTCAATTATACAGTATGTCCGTTCATTGCACACACATTCACACACAACAGACATAACTGGATGCCCCCTGTTGTCTCTGACTAATTTTCACCCATGTGGGAGTCACAGAATCAGGTGGGTGGTCTAGAGTAATGCAGTGGGGGATTAAAACCTGATTAGTGCATTGTTTGGAGAAGGTTTATTCCTTCTCTCCTCACTTTCTTCTTCACCTTGTTCTGTTGTAGGGGTAGTTTATCCTGCAGGAGACCCCTTGCCTGCAGTTTTACCTTAATAGTAGAGCTATTCGCTCAGGCAGGTTTTCACAATTAAGCTACATATCATCACTGTCGCATAAATACCTGTAAAACACACAAGCCTATTGGATTCCATTTTGTCCCTCCTCCTGTAACATTGCTATTTGAGATTTAGCATAAAGGTGACTACATGCTCTTTAGTGTAAACCACTCCTTTTCAGAGTGATGTTTTAAAAATGCTGGAATGTGTGGCACACAACACCAGATACTGTCTCCAGCCAGATTATGTATAAAACTCCATTTAGAAACAGAATGACTAAGCTTCTGCTTGAAAAAAAAAAAAACTTTGTGTTTGCGCCGGCATGCGTGTGTGCAGTTGGGTATTTGGCTGAATGAATCCAGATGTGGAATGGTGGCACTTGTTGAATTTCTCTCACTCACTCACTCACTCACTCACTCTTTCTCCCCTCTCACTTATTGTTACTCCCATACCACTCCATACCTCCCCCACTTATTCTGCTCATCTACTTTCTCTTTCACACATTCTCTCTCTCCCTCATTTTAGTTTTGAATTCTCTTCAATCTCTTTCTCTCTCTTAATTCCATCTTTCTCTCTTTGTTCTCTCACTCTTATTACTCTTTCTCTCTCTTACCCCCCCCCTCATTTTTTCTTGGCACCTTTAACAATTTTCTTTGCTCTGTCTCTGCTCCATGTTTCCCACCTATTTTTTTTCTCTGCTTGTTGAATTCCTTCTGTCTCTGGGGTAGCTGTTTTCTGGGGTTTTCTCATACTTTCATGCAGGCATAATGGGAGCAGATATAAATGGAGAGAATGAGGCAGAATGGTGCACAAGGGAGATGTAGTATGATGTAGAGTTATGTGTATCCTGGCTCTACTGAATGTTAAATCTAGTCTGTAAAAGCTGAACAGGTGGACTGGAGATGGTGAGCACTCCATCTCTCTGAGCTTCTCATTAGCTGCTAGTTAATCAAGAGCTGTGTGAGTGAGAGAGAGAATATCCAGGATTCCTTCATCATGAATATCAAACATATAGAGGCAGGTTGCTTCCTGAGAGAGAGAGACCTGTTCCCATTAATGGGAGTGTAATTTTACCACTCCCGCTGTGTCTCCCACCAGATGCCCCTCCCCCTCCCAACACACAAACACACCCACCCACTCCTCTATCCTGTTATGTTACACATTGTGTGTTGTATAGCTTATTGCCTGTTGTTTCTATTTTCATCAGTTGCGACACCGAGGCCCCTCTGTGTTGCTGGAGTGACTCATAGTTTGCCTCATATTTTTAGCCTTTCTGAGGAGATGAGACAGCAATCTCCTTTTTCCTTATAACGCAGTCCATCTGACTCATTCCAACATGTGCCACAGACTACTCCCTATTCCACACACACACACACACACACACACACACACACACACACACACACACTCTCTCTTTCTCTCTCACTTTTAAGAATCTTCTTATTGACACCCAAACCCAAAATAAGGATGATAAATTATTATCCCATGTGGGCCCCATTCATACAAAACTCACACACACGTGTGCACAAACACACATTGGTGGCTGGCTCTTTAGATGTTGAATGAATGGAAGCAGACTGCAGGCATGTGGCCAGGAGTCAGCAGCTGGCCTTTCACCTCTGAACCCTGACCCTGTGTGGCAGAGTAGAGCAACCAATCAAAGCAAGCCTCAAATCCATAGCAGCTGCTTAGTTCATGATAGTAACACACACACACACACACACACACACACACACACACACACACACACAAAATGCATATTTGAACCTCCAGTGTACCCCACACACACATGCACTCATTTGTATATCAGTGTAATGTTAGCTTGAGCTCCTCCTCCAGCAGTAACACTTAACCTTCTGGCTGCTTTTCATGACAACAAACAGGTTTTAGTAGTAAAACACTCTATAAATTTAGCTTGATGTTTTAATGCATTTGCTTTAATGCATAATGACGAACAGTGAAACAATAAAGATACCTATTAAATTAATACAGTATTGTCAAAAGAATAGTTGCACCTTGAAGCAAGCTGAACTTTATATAGTCAGTCAGGTACAGTGATAAAGCCCATCTTTGCTCATGTTCACATGCATGACCAAGTGTGAGATTTGCATTTCTTACAATGTCAAACCTACAGACCATGTTTAAGTCTTGTTGATTTATTGCTGTTCATTTATTATTTTGTTTTTTGATAATGAGTGTACATAATAAATAAATAGTCTTTAATGAATTTAAATTCAAGAATGTACAAAGTGGCAGCTATAAAGTCTAACAAGGGTAATTGTTTTCCCTTGTTTTTTCCAATCACCTTAAAAATTAATAAACGGAGTCAAATGTAAGACAGTAATTTTAGCTTTCAGTTTGAAAGTATTTTGTTACTGCTTTGTTTGCACTTTTTCACAATGTCTGAAACAAAAATTAAATATAAAAATATTCTGTAATATATTAAAATATATATATATATTCTTGACTCTATGATCTTTCACAATCAGTTTAGTAGCTGAATTGAAAAATGGTTTCAGAAAATTACATCTCTGTCTGGATTTTGCCTGTCGTGGGTGTATATATGTGGGTATGTGTGGTGGTGTATGGGTATGCACAATTGTGTGCTTGACTGCACTTCTTGTTTCTAATATATACACATCTGCTGGGTCATGACCTGCCAAACAAAGCCCCTGACACACTCCTACCAATGGTGACCAGACACACACACTGCATCACAAAAGACCCTGACAATATCCCTGCTTTTAAGGCCAACGCTGATGCTTCATCACCAACCTGCTTAACAAAAGTGTGAATTAAGCAGCCTAGTTGGCCACTTGAAGAAAATAAAACACAAAAAGCCTTCACAGAACACACACATGCATCTGCAATGCAGCCAAATCTCCTTTTTTTCCACACGCATTTCCTCCCATTAACCTAATAAAGAGGCATACCTTCAATCTACTGCTGGGGGCGCAGTAATCACACCTGCTTAATGACATCATACTCTAAAACCCATACAGTGAAATGGGCTGTGTCTTCTGATCTACCTCCTCTTGGGGGTGCTGGTTGCCTCAAATCCGAAGCCATAAATGTGCTTTATGTGTGGCATCTATTACACTGGAGATAATCTGAAACATTGTGTTCATTTATTATTAATCCTGAAGGCATTGAGATGAACATGCCATCATTTGTCGACCTCATGTTGTCTGTGTGAGTCTGCACAGAGTGAGTTATTTTGCAGTGAGTGGAGTGAGAATTTAACCTTGAATTTAACCATGGCTCAGCAAATCATCTGTAATTCTGTAGAATATCAGTAGCCAGTAACTGTGCAGACAAGATCAGATCATGAATCTCGTGGGATTTTTTTCAGTAGTGACACTTCATGACTTTGATTTGTGTTCACTGGATCTGATAAAAAGGTTTTAAAATATCATTTTAAAGTTAAAAGTAACAAAAGCTTTGCCATGCTCTTATCTCACATCAAGCTAAAATTCGTCATTTCATCATTTCACCATTTAAGGTGGAACAAAAAGAACAGAGAATAAGTACAGTATTGTACGTGATGCTATGTTCATTTACAGTGTTAGAAATCAGCAGGTTCTAGCAAAAGCTAGCAAAAACAAACTTTTTTCATACAGTTTTACACACTGGAATGAATTATGAGCATGGAGTTCAAATGAGCTAGAATGTGGCCAGTTTGATGGGCAAATTTACATTGGTAAATACAGGTTGCTTATCAGGCGATTCACTCAGTAGAACACATCACATTCTTGCATCTCTGACTGAAGACGCCTTTAAACACGCCTGTATGCAGTTAATGGAGTGACAAGGCCAAATATGCCTGTCCCTACTTATAGCCCCTCACCATGAGCGTCTCTTCAAGTTTGGGACCAACAGTACTTTTCCTAGAGCTGGCTACCCAGCCAAACTGAGTGATGGAAAGAAAAGCCTTAGTCAGGGAGGTGACCAAAAACCAAATGGTTACTCTGCTTCAACATTGCTCTGTGGAGAAAAGAGAACCTTCCAGAACAACAACCATTTTTGCAGCTTTCCACCAATCAGCCCTGTATGGTAGTGTGAACAGACAGAAGCCCCTCCTCAGTGAAAAGCACATGACAGCCCATCTGGACTCTCAGGCCATGGAAAACAAAGTTATCTGTTCTGATGATACAAATATTGAACTCTTTGGCCTCAATGCCAAGCTTTAATTGCCAATACCATTCCTATAGAGATTTGTAGAGACACCAATTGAGATTTGTCCATTAGCACAGATATTTGCCAGTCAAAGAGTCACAGCTTAGCCCCACTCACTACAATGAAAAGAAAACAATACCTAATTGGAAGGAAAAAAATTGTGTAGGGAAAGTAAAGCTCCCAACATCCTTGCCTGGAGCTCATTTTAACTGACCCGATTCAGACACTTTTATCACCATATTGTTTATTTCACTTTTTTCCAGTGGTTTGTAAATTAAAAACTTCAGTATAAATTATAATATTCCACTGTTAAACTGTATTTTTATAAAACATTTATAAATCCTGTTGGCAATAAATTGTCTGAGAAAAATATTATATTTGTTCTATTAGTTCAGTGTGTATTTCACGCTTATGAAGGTTGTTTACGTAAGTTGTAATTAGTTGATTTTGTGTCAGTAGGGTAGTGTGTACTTGGATTTGATCCTCCTACAGGCAGGAGAGGGAAATAATGACAGAAGAAGGGTAGAAGGCAGAGATAAATAGAGGTGAGACAGATGAGAGGAAGGAAATAAGATTGCTAATTAAAAATCACAGCTGGTCTTATCTCCCATTTTCACACACACAGGAGGTTAATGTGGATGTGTGTTGTTGCCATGGAGAGAGGCTATGTTGGGATATGCTATCTTGGAGTGTCCCATAGAGAAAAGCAGAGAATTTCAGGAAGGTCTCACTTGGAAGTCACAAGTTTCTTTAATAGAGCCTCAGAGCCCAGTGAACTTTGACCAGGCCATAGAAGAATGTGCTTCACTCACAAATTCACTGGAGGATTGGTGATATTACTGGATACCTCAGATAGATGTAAGGGAGGGCAACGTGACAGTACATCATATATTTATTATGTTACCGTTATGCCCTATATACTCCTGAGCATATTGTGCGTTTCATCAGAGCTTATAGAACTCTGATGTATACAGACTCCAAACGAGTGTAAATATTCCTGTTAAATTAGACACAGTCCTGCATATTTTTAATACAAATCAGTGAACCAACTATATGATAGTGTTTAAATAGCCATTTTAAAGAATTTAGTACAGCCTTATATGAATATTGAAACAATATTTTATATTGTAATGTCTTTTAAATATTTTCACCACATCACCTTTCAGTCTACTTTTCCATTTCCATGGTTCCATGAATCCCATAAATGACATAATATCTCTGGGTGAAACCAAGCCAGTCACCAGGCTCTCACACATCCTCTAACTGATTTTTGTTCCTCCAACAGACTCAGTGCTGTCCTTATCCCAGCTCATTTTGGACACAAGCCTGGTAACCCTAGTGTGTGTGTGTGCATGTTGTATTCATCTGTACCCTGCAGTGTTTGTAGCAGATGTTTGTTCAGTGAACCATGACTTTTTTGTTATTTTTTTAATCAATGGAAGTTTGGGTGTGTCACTGTGTGTAAGCCAGCCAGTCATTGACTTTTCATCCATTGATTACTTTGCATGAGTTTGGTTTGTGTGACTGTTTTGCATGTATGATGGCTTATCTTCAGAACCAGCAGGACTCGTGAATGGTAAAACTGCCGTGTTTGTACAGTGTATTATTATAGAACAACAATTCATAGCTGAGGAAAGCGTCCCACCTGGGCTTGGATTAGAGAAGGATAAATGAAGCCAGCATCACCAATAGTGTGTGTGTGTGTGTGTGTGTGTGTGTGTGTGTGTGCGCGTGTGCTCTTATGTTTTAATCATATATTTTTTATTAGTATGTAACATATGAGTTAGTTGCATTGCCATACATTTTAGTTTGTTTCTACCATTTCATTTAGAAATGGGTTGCAGAGGTTTTTGCCTCAGTGGTATAAGTCCTCTGTCAGTGCATGTTTGTGTGGTCTGAGACTAACAGGACATTCTGGATATGTACTCTGTTCTGCATTTAAGTCCTTGTGATGAGCACTGCTGATAATGTGCTGAGAAAACTGCTCTGTCTGAATAGCTCAGTGACGGTGCTGTTTTTTTGCAGATGCTGCTAAAGCCTCAGGCTTTTGTCTAGAATAGGGGTCACCAGCCCTGCTCTTGGAGAGCTACCTTTCTGCCAGTCCTAATCCACCCTCATTCATCTACCTATTGCCTACAGAATGATTGGCTGAATGGGGTGCATTTGATTTGGGTTGGAGATGAAACCTGCAGGAAGGTAGCTCTCCAGGAGCAGGGTTTGTGATCCTTGGCCTAGAATGATGGAAGCATATTTAATCCAAAAACTCAGGTTTTCAGATGCTTAAAGGTGTATGTAATGCTGTTACATGTGTATAATGTGTATAATTTCCATAGAAAAGTGGACATTCTGAAACCACAGTTTGAAGCTCAGCTGTGGATCTTGAGAGTAAACACTGGAGAGATGGAGCATTACTGAACACCTATGACATTAAAGAGAGAGGTTTTGGTGATCCAGAAAGCATTAGTTGACCTTGTTTATGCTCTTCTGGCTGAATGCAGGAAAAAAATCTTCACGGTAATATTTAAGTTTATATTGCAGTGGTCTCCAATATGCTCCTTCAGGTTCGTCTTGAAGTGCTTGATTGGTTGAATGGGTTGTGAGAAGAGACTGTTACTACAGTATAAGTAGAACAAACTCAATACCCTTGATTACAGAACAATCTTTGGATTTTGATTGTTGGTATGTTTGTTATTCTAGCCTTGATCTTGTATTGTGTTCCAATTTCCAGCTCAGCCTGTGGTTGTGAGTGACTGAATTGATCTACAATCATGTTAACTAACCTGGCATTATGAACAATTTAGATAATGTGACCCCCTGCTTGGGGTTGTTTTGACCTTTCCAGATTGAATACATATTAACCTTCTTTCTCTTTCTCTCACTCTCTCAGCCAACCGAAGAGGAGCTGGTCATGCAGTGACAAACATTCTAGCCAAAGAGCTGCTGCAGGAAAACAACTCTTCTAATTCTGCGTCCAAAAAGACAAACTTGGACAGCGAGACCAGAAAGGCAAAGCCAGTGGAAGATACAGGTTCACTGGAGGATCTTTTAGAAGACATTCCATCACGGTCCAATTAGAAGCATCCTTGACATGACCCTGTTCTTTTCCTGCAAAAGAAACCAGGGGTTTGGACACATAGTGCTTGGGGGCCAAATGTAAACCATACCCTCAGGTAAAGCCTCCATGGCCAATATCACTGTGGAGGGGGGTGGGGTCTTTTAGGCTGTGCCCCTCACTGCCACCACCCCTGCACTCATCCAGTGCCCTAATGTCATTGTCATTTTCGTCTCTCCCTCACTCATCTAAGGTAATACAAATAACCCAAAGATTTTTAGTCACGGGATCTTATTACATTCCAAGAACATTACTGCACATGGAGTTGAAGATTTTAAAGATTCTGATTGTTCTTGTCTACACAAAGGGCTCTGCCTTCTGTCTTTTTTTTTCTTAGAACCAACTGTACTATCTATGCAGAACATACTGTATGCAAAGTGTTTTAATGCACAGTTTGTGTGAATATACCATAGCACAATCAAAAGGAGAAGTGCCAATTGTGTATACTTGCATGTATATACACACTGCCTTAGGTGGAATGATTAACCAATCACAGGCATTCTTTCGATTCAGTTCCTCTTCACTTGGGTGTGTGCGTGTGTGCGTTACTGGGTTAATGAAGGTCTGGTACCTCATCAGATTTTTTGCTATTTCTGAGTTGTTTCATTTTGCTCCAAAAGAGGCTCTTGTTGCAGATCTCATGACTACATTTAGGCTAGTCTGTCATTACATCGCCACAGTGATGGAGCCTGTGTATATGTGAGTGTGCGCGTGCCCTCTGTAATTACTGTACTGCCTGTTACTGTTATAAATTTGACATCTCATAAACAGTGCTGGGTTTTTTTGCGTATGCATGCATGCGTGTGCATTTGTGTGCACGTCTGTATATCTGTGACTATTTGAGAGATATAGCCTTTCAGCTGAGTTTAATACACCCTTGATGAAACCTCCCAACTTCTGAAATAGACATATCCCAGCTGTGTCCTCCCCTGACCCCCAACACCTTATTTGTCTGTTGCAATGTCTGTCATGTCAGATGAGTGTGATTTGCAGGATATGTGGGAAAGCTAGAGCTGTTCCAAAGCCCACCTGTCTCGACTGCCAACTGTTAATGTGACTCCAGCATCCACGGAGCATTTAAAATTCTGGTGTCTCCATTTTTTTGCTGTGTCTTTGGCCAAATCAGGGGTAACCACTGCACTGAGATCAGGTGCAGTTGCCTCATTATATCCATTATTTGAGAATGTTGATTTCATCCTCACTGCTGTACAACATGTTATGAGGAGATTTGCAGGGGCACTTTAGCCAACCTACACATTTCACATGTCTTTGAAGGTGCTTTGTGTCCAGATACTGGACCAACACTTGGAATTTTACTCCAGATTAAAATACTAGGGCATATTAACATTAGTGCTGGAAGGCTAAAAACACTGGATTTGAAAGTTAGATATGTTGGTGAAAGATAAGAGGACTACTATAAAGAATGCTTACTATTGATCAGATTATCATCATCATCATCCTGAGACAGAAGCTTCCATAAACTGGTTAGTACTGAATGGACGCACCTGTGTGTATAAGTATTTTGTGGCAATGATGAGGCCTTTACACACTGCTCAAGCATTTTCGCTTGCATGGAGCACTTTGCAATTCTGCTGTGGAACATTTAGCCTGTAACTGCACATGTTCTTGGCTCATATGATTTACCATGACTCTTTCTAGCCTTCTTTTAATTAATTCCTTGTCTGCAGTTCCCAGTAATATCCCAGTAATATGCAGTACTAACAGTGTTCAGATCTCTGGCTGTTGCTCTTCGTGTCAAGATGTTTTCTTTGATGTCCTAGCTGGTGAGATTCTGGCTTTTTTTGAACAGGCCTAACAGGTTATGTTCACATTTTGACTGGTTCAGACTGTTGATCTCTGCTGGAGTTTGAATGTGAAGGATTCATGGACCTTCACAGCACACCTGAACATTTCTTTTCAAAGTTGTTACTTGCATGAGTGCACGATTGATGTACTTACATGCTGGGGTACAATAGATCACTGGAGAACAGAATGCCCATAACTTGCTCTTTTTTTGTTTTTGTTTTTTGTTTTTTTGTTTTTTGTTTTTGTGGTTTTTTTTGTTCCCTTCATTTTTAAGGATTTTTCTATATTTTTTTTATTGCTGATTGTTTTATTGTAAGAGTAATGAGGAATGCAATTGAGACTGTGTGTATATTGAAATGTCTTTAGAGAAATTAATGCTTCCAGTTCTGTTAATCCCTAAAACCTTGCAATTAAAATGTCTTCAGTAGAAACTGGCTTTTGTGTTCATATGGAAAACAATGTGTTTAAAGCAGTTGGTGAGAATCAAATGTTCAAATGTATAATGACATTTAACCTGTATCTTTTTAATGGTAATAAGGTTAACTGTAGTATTTCAGTGATGACCATTCCAAAATGAGGTGTAAGTATTTTAAAAATAAGAAGCATTATGTTTCAGATTGTTGCGTCTGTTTTGTGCACGGACAAATAACAGAATTCCCTCATGCAAACTACTTTTCAAATATGGAAGAGAGCAAGCAAACCTACACGAAACAGTCTGCTAAATGTGCCAGAAATCACTCAGAACCTGAGACTGAATCACAAAATCACAAAAAAGAGCACACTGGAGACTCATGAGTGACCATCATCGGGTGTTGTGGCTGAGGGGCTTTATGTAGGCCTAAATTGAAGGTGGAAGAAGGTACACATACTCAAGTAAACTTACAAATATTCTAGTTAACAATTACATAATTAAAAGTAAAAGTAGTGAAGTATCAACTTTGATTTAGTACAAGTATGAAAGTACACACTCTTAAATGTTCTATTTCCTGGATTTTATTCTAGATATGTTTTGAGTTTCAGATGAACACAACCCTGACACTGAGTGTAAATAATAGTTTATGGTATAGAGCTGCAGCATCACCTGCAAAACCAGACAAATGCCATTTTAATATCTGCTTTTTTTGTTCAGTAAAAATTAAATTAATATTTTCGAGTTGAGTATCATATTCGGTTCACAGATGAAAAATATGGTGATATCTGGTTCTGAGCTCTGATACTAATAGCCTGTCTTTATACTTAGACCTTAATTTGCACAACCACCTGCTGTACTAAAGACTCCAAGTGAGCAGTGTGTGTGTGTCTTGTCTCACTTTGGGATGTTTTGGTTTTTTTTTGTTTTTTTTTAAACTGAAAACTGCATCTTGTGCAATTTCCTTTGGCTCTGTATTCTGAATTTTATACATGCAGCTTCACACTGTTAGTACACAAACCTATTGAGTGCAATAACACTTGTTTTGGCTGTTGACTCAGATTACAGGACAGCTGCAGCCTGTTGTCCTTCAGTCCATCTTCATCTGTCTCCTTTTCCTTCTCCCAATGCTTTTCCATTGCGGGTTGCCAATGTTCCACAGCTCAGACAGAGAACAGACAGAGAACCCTGTGCACAGACTGAAGACATTCCTCCGACACACATGCACTCTTACTCTCTTGTTTTGTTTTGTTTTGTTTTGTTTTTTTATGTCTGTTTAATCAACTTTGGATCAGGGGGGCCTGTTATTTTTATTGTTATTATCTCATTATAATTATTACTATGATTCTTTTTCCGAGTCGTCTTTTGTATATTTTTCTTATTCTTCTCCTCCTCCTTCTCCCTCTTCTTCATTTTTGAGAGTCAGACAGAGAGTGGAGCAATGCTGTATTTCCAAAGGGATATGGGAATTGTCCCACTAAGAATAGAATGAGACTCATCCTCATGCTGGTTATTGTGACCAGAGCAACATGTGCTGAACATCCATCACCACCACCAGACTGTTCATATGTTTCTTGATGGTTAAGCTGGTCTACACCTCACATAGCATTTTCTATGACTCCCAGAAAATGTTTGTTATGGACTTCTGTTTATCTGAACAGTTTGTTTTTCACTTAATGAGTCACATAGATTCTCAGGATGTTCAGGACAATGCTGATTGGAATGTTCACCATATGGAATTTTCAGCCTCTGCAGCCAATTGGCTGAAAGTCCACACAGGTTGTTACATTATGCATATGATGTCAACAGGAGCACCTGGAGAACAGTCCCCAGTCCTGGTCAGTCAGTATAAAGTGCTTCTGCTACAGTCTCATTTGCCTGCTTTGCACGTTATTTTGGATTTGTGGCTTTATGAGCCCAGATGCATCTGAAGTCTGTGTTTCTTCAACTTTGTTCCCTGGCGTCATTTGGTCTCTTGGTCTCTTCCTCAGGAGACACCAGAACAACACACTCTTGCTGTTTCTTCCTGTCAGGTTTCTTCCAGATGTTCGAGGCCTGTCGAGGATCGCTGTTAGAGTGCTTAATGGTATGTTGAAGCATTTATTTCTCTTTGATACCACTTCCATGCACTGTGTGGGTTGATATCAAGCTGCCTCTTCTAATTTGACTGATCCTTGGCTTTCATTATAGCATTTGGATGGCTAGACTTTTGCATGCATTACCTCATTTATAATCTTATTCTTCATCAGTGTCATCCATCGTCATAGCAGTACCATGTACCATGTAATTGATTAACAGAGGAGGGCCTAGGACTGAGCTGTGGGAAACCATCAGGGCAGTAGCAAAGCTTATGTGTAAAATTAACTATTCAAATTTTTTGCATCAATGAGCCTTTTTCATTCCTGGCATTAACATGCATCCTGGGTGATCCCATCATCCATGGCCAGCACAAGGTGTGAATACAATTTGTCATTAGAACAGCTTATCTAATCACTCAAACCACATGCCAAATATCACATTTAATGTGGACGATCAGTTGACATTTTGAATGTTAACATAAAAGTGCATATAGGTTCACTGTGCTTGTACACAGTGGAATTTGCCCTCCATATTTAACCCATCCATACAGTGAAACACACTCACACACTAGGGACCAGTGAGCACATGTGCCCGGAGCAGTGAGTAGCCCAATCCATCACACCAGCCATGTCCTACCATTTCATGGAATCAAACCAACAACCTTCAGAAGTCAGAAGGCTGGTTCCCTAACCACCAGGCCATGGCTACACAATGAGAGGATTTAAAGTGACTTAAAGGCTTTGGGAATGTTATCATATGCACTATGGTGCTACTTTGTATGGAAGCAGGCAACAGCGTTAGTACAGTCATGTCTGAGCTTTCTTTTTTTTTTGTGACAAACTTATTCTACAAATTATTCTGTTCTGTCCTTTCTTTTGTTTCACATTTTAAATGTATTTATTGTTTGCTTTTGCTTTTATTTATGTTTTTCTCCTTTATTTTCCCCCCTCTTCTAATATCCCTGGCAGTTAAATAGAGCCGCTAAGATGAGCATGTTTAATAGCTCGTTTGGTGAGTTTGAAACAATTGAACCCCAAAATGACTTGATCTACCAAAAAAGTGAAAATTCCTCTCCTCTCCTGAAGTGAAGGAGTGAGTTGGGGAGTAAGGAAGACCAGGCGATGTTTTGAACACAATCACCAGATTTACACAGCAATGAAAACTTGGGGCCTTGATTAGTGTGTGGGCATAAAATGAAATTCTATTCACATGTGAGTACTAGATGCTACTGCGGATGAGCCGGGGGGAGAGAAGTGTGTGTGCTGATGGCCTTATAGGGGTAAGTAGTAAACGCACAGCATGACAGATGAGAAGAAGCCATAAAGTGCAAAGAGATCTAAAGAACAAGGGAAGGAAGAGAGAGAAAGGAAAGGATAGAAATAGACAGACGGGCATAATGAAATGATTAGTGCACTGACTAAAGAGAAGCCAGGGGATGAAAGAGTCTGAGTGAGTTCCTTTGTTCAAGACAACTACAGTAGTGCAACAGCTGTGAGACTGTGCACACACAGCCATTTACCAATATGTTGCATTTGTAATAACAGTTCAGTGCAGAATTTAATAGAATTAATAATGCATTGATTTGGATTGTAGGCCTCAATGTCAGTTCTTCATTCATTTCTACTCATTAATCCTTCGGTCTCTTATCCTTTTCAGTAATTTATTCTCTCCCTCCCTCCCTTCAGTTATAAGGTTGTTTGTGACAAAGAACACAAAGCAGCGGCGCATAATTGGCCAGATCATGGCCAGACGACGTAATGACGGCAACATTGATATAATAATGAGCTCTGAGGAGGCAGGCGACCAATCAGACAACCAAACTTTGGTTCCCAGGCCAGCTGATTGGCTAGCTGTGTGTGCCTGTGGTCTCCAGGTAGCCGGGTCAATGCAGGAGAACATTTCAGCCTTTCTGAAGGGGTGGGGCTACTGAGTCGTTGAATGGAAAAGAGAGAGAGGGACTGAGAGACTAATGCTGTACCCTTGACTCTCCTCTCTCATTGAATTTAAATGTCACTGTAGAAGTCCCTGTGTCCCTAAAAAAAATTCACATCATTCTTTTCTGCATTTCTTGGAAGTTTTCTGTAGGAATGCCACCACTGGCACTGTTTTTGTCCTTCTAAATCTTCCTCGATCTAGGCCTTGAGAATTAACTGCTCTCAACCCTGTTTCTCTCCCTCTAATTCCTCCTCCTTTCTTCTAACTCACTAACGCTTGCAAATAAAGTAGTCCACTGAATACACTGTTTCTCTCCCGCAGCTTGAGACCACCTTTCTCCAGAGCTTCTCCTTCAAAGCAGTGAGAAGTGTCTGACTTGAGAGGAGTTATGTTTGCCCACAAAAACAGAGGATTAGAAAAAAGGAGTGGAAGGGTGAGAGACGACAGGAATGTCCAGATAACTACAAGCAAGATGTTTGATTAGGCAGGAGGCACATTTTTGTGCTGCGTGGTCTCATACCCTAGATACAGTTATAAAACACAGATCAGCTGTAACATTATAAAATTATTTTATCAGCTCACTCTGTAGTTTTATAATTACAGGCTGTAGTCCATCGGTTTCCTTGAAAGCCTCATTTCACCCAGTTCTTGGTCAGGACCCACCCCATAGGACCACCACAGAGCATGTATTTGGCTGATGGGCCATTATCAGCACTGTAGTGACACTGACATGATGGCAGTGTATTAGTGTGTGTTGCTCTGGTATGAGTGGATCTGACACAGCAGTGCTGCTGGAGTGTTTAATCACTGTGTCCACTCACTGTCCACTCTGTCAGATACTCCTACCTAGTTGCTCCTCTTTGTAGAAGTAAAGTTCCTGCACAGTTTGTGTTGTCATCCTCTGGTCCTTCATCCGTGTCCAGAGGATGCTGTTGGATGTATGTTTCTGGTTGGTGGGCTATTCTCAGCCCAGCAGTAACACACACACACACACTTTCACCCACAGTCCTGGACAATTTAGAGTAGCTTGTTCATCTGATGCACTTTTGCACACTTTTTTTTATTTGCAAAAACTTTGCACCAAAAATCCATTGGTGGATAGCAAACCTCTCAATGTTTAATGTCTGTGTGAAATGACACGTGACCTGCGAGCTGACCAAGTGGGCAGGTTTGTTCCAAACACAATATCGTTCGTTTCAAATGTAGTAGACATGTGCATAGATATGATTGGTAGTCTGAGAGACAGGCCTGTGTAGGTGGACACAGAGGACAGATTCTGTTTCAGCAGGTGGCAATTGTTGCTAAATCATGCAAGTATGAAGGGCTTTAGTTGAGGCCAGTTAGTTGAACTTGGCCTTCATGGACGCAGACTTAGTGGACAATAACAGCACCTGCTGAAACTCTAATAGCTGTTAGCCTGTGGATCTCAGACAGTGAAGGTCTGTTGAAGCATGATGTTGATTCAGTGACCATATGTTTAAACAGAGTGCTTTAACAGCAGGCAAACGTTACAGTCAAATGAATAGTGACATTAAAGCTGCAAATGTTGCTATTAGGCATGATGTCATGCATTTATAAAGGGCAATCATACCAACACTTTGACCTTTATATTGTGGTCATGCAAATTAAATAAATGCTAATTATTTTTACATCCTAATGTAATTTCTCAGGTCAATCCACATTAAATGCAAAGTACTCAGCCTTGGTCCTGAAGAGACACCCCTGTCTTACAAGTCATTGAGATGCAGAAGACCGCTTCAGTCAAACAGTTTACTGTATAGTCTAAAATCGGGATGGAAAGCATGAGCATGCTCTAACAGACCTGCTAAACCTGGCAATGAAGTTGAATCAGGTGTGCTTCAGCAAGAAAGGCACAAAACTGTGAAGGATTCCAGCCTTCCAGGATTGGGATTACTCACCCTGGTCTAAAGTTTAAAGCGTAAGCAGCTATTTGTTACATACATGTCATTCACTTCCCATACACAGTGGGCACATTTCACATAAAGGTCAGACACTAAAAAGTAATTTATCACAGTAAGCTTAGTTTTGCAAAGTGTGCAAAGTTTGTTAGAACTGTTACTTTTCAAATCAGCTTTACCTAATGGAATGGACAGAATACCAACAAGGACAAACAGTTGTGTTATAGCTGTGGAATTTACACGAATATAGGCAATATTTATTGACATACACATACAGACGTAGTGTCTCTCAGTATGGTGTTATACTATAATGCAGATATAATGCAACGTCAGACAAATTGGAATGGAGTTGTAGAGCTTCCTAGTGGTGTACTGGGATAATCCATCAACTCAATATACTCACTCAGTTCCTGCAAACTTTGCAGTAGAATTGGAGTGTTGATAGCAGATCCAATAGCACCCCATACATTTTCAATCAGAGCTAGGTCTGGTGATGTGACTCACCAGGTTATAGTTTCTTTGGCTTCAAGGCAACCTCTTGAGGTGAAAGCAGTATGTGTTGTCCTGTTGGAATAGCGAGTGTGTGTTCAGAAAAGGTAGGACAACTTGTTACTGGACTTCTTTAACAAAACTGGAGTCTAAGTGCCTATAATGAAGACCAAAGGTGATCTGGCATTATACAGAATTGCACCCCCACACCATGTTACAATGGTCTTCTGAGTGTGGCGTGTCACAACCATTCATTGAACTTGACGCTGACCATTGTGCCTCCACACAAGGATTTGGTCGTCTCCATCACTACAAAAGCAGGACTCATGACTCACTGATGATGATCTGCTGCCTTTCTGAGTAACTCCATGATAGTCTGGCATGACACTAATGTAGTCATGCATTGAAATCGATTGATTCCTAGAGGGTGTACATTTTTTTAAGAGGGTTGTATTTCTACTTTAAAGAAAAGGGGGGTTTCCTTCACCAATTAATAAATTCCATGGTCATCTACTTTCTTCTGTTGTCTTCCAATGATCGTTTGGTGTTGTTGAGCTGACCAGTGTATTTCTTCATTTTAACCTCCTAGGACCTGGCGTCCACATGTGTGGCGTCCACACAGACCTGACTCTATGTGGCATGCCACAGAACAACATCATGCAGTTCCTTGAATTTCGAATGGACCTTCTTGGCTCAGCATGCCAATGACAGCACTGACTTTTCAGAACAGGATGACCCAGATGGGTTAATCCACGGGAAAAAATGCTCAGCCACAAAATAAATGTTTTGCACATCATCACTAATTGCGACTTCACTGTGTTCTATGATATTATATATGAAATATAAAACTAAAGTCCTCATATGTGGACATTTTCTCAGAAACTACATCATGTAAAAAGCTAATTCTTTGTTTTTACACTAGTCAGGTGCCAATTAGCCCAAATACCAAAGAGAAATAAAAAATTGCAAGAGTTTGGGTCTTAGGAGGTTAAGAATGCCTATTTTTGATTTGGTCATGGATATTTTTGCTGTTTAGCCTAATGACAACCTCCTTAATTTGCATATTTACTTAGTGATCACATTCTTAAGAGCACCTGTGAATGATTACCAAATGCAAAATCAACACTTGGAATCAACTCCAGATAATTTGTTAATGCGACAATTTTGAAACCCACTTCAATTCAAACTGAACATCTAAATCTCAAACATATTGATTGCTTCATCAAATCCTGAGGTAATCTCTAAATACATATGGACTTGACAGCATGTAAACATCCTCTTCCAAAAGGTTTATCCTTGTCTCAGTAAATAAGGTGGTATATGAGGAGGTGAGGCAAAGAAGATTTTCTCCTTTTAATCAATGTGTCTGGTTTTCCCTAAGTATGAGTGCGGCAGAGCACTGTTATATTTTCAACTAAATATACTCTTGAGGGAATAAATCAGTGAGACAGAAATACAGAAGTTGAGAAGAGAAGAGGCTTGGCCTACATTTCTGTCACTGCTTATGCAGAGTGAAAGAGGAGAATGCAGAGGATGATGTTGAGTTTCTGAGCTGCTTTGCTACTTCAAGTAACTCTCTTCCTCTCTGACGTTCTCATCTAATGAAGAATCTGTGACTGGATCAAGGAACGTACATGAATCCAGGTAGAGGAGAATGGGATAAAATGTAACAAATCTTTACACTTCAACATTGTCAATCTGAACATGCTTTTCTTTGTTTTCCACATAGACAAAACTACTTTTTATTTTTCAATTTCTGACTACTGGCTTGTATGGTTAAAGCCAGAATTCAGAGTTGCTATCTAGGTGCCAGTATCATCTCAATGCAATTAATAATTCAGTGATTTAGCCCTACTACAATTACAGCATCAACACTGTGGACGTAGTTATAATACCATGGTACCACCAAGCCTTTCACAGAAAACAGTGAGAATTCCAATGAGAATTCCTACATACACTCATCCTAAAAAGCAATTGCACCCAGAAGAAATCAACTGATTGCAATGCACAACTGCAATGACTTCATGCCCGATCATATTCAGTGACATCATGCTTTTGTCCTGGTGGAGTAAGTCAGTGAATCTGTGTGTGGAGACAGCAGTCAGTGACAAGATCATTGGTTTGTTGTCAGGCATCCAAAAGGTCATGTCCAAAAGATCTAGTGTCATGGTATGGGGTGCAATCTCATATAATGCCAAATCACCTTTGGTCTTCATTATAGGCAGTTTGACAGTCCAGTGTTATGTTAATGAGATCCTGCAGAAGGTGGTCCTAGCTTTTCTGAACACGCACTCTGGTGCACTATTCCCACATATAGTTGCCCTCACAAGAGGTGTCTTGAAGACACAGATACTATGTCATGGCCAGTTGCATCACCAGACTTATCACTGATTGAAAATGAAAATGTCTGGGATGCTATGAACACTCCACTCCTACTGCTATATCTGCAGGAACTGAATGAGAATATTTAAGCTGCATGGGATGGATTATCAGAGGACACCATTAGGAATCTCTACAACTCCATTCTTAGATGCGTGGCATGTGTTATACCTGACATCATACTGAGAGGCATAAATAATGCCTGTATTAGTCTTTTTTAATCATTTATTTTCCCTGGTAACCTTTATCTTCCTTCCCGACTACATTGCAATCTGACGCTTCCTTCTGGGTGCGAAATTCAAAGAGAGGGTGAATGTAGAGCTGAGTCAGTGTTGGTCAGTCAGAAAGAAAGTCAAAATTCAACTGGAACTACTCTCTGTTTGTCCAGAACTGCACGTGAAAAGAAAAGGTTCTTTAGGGATGGCTTAAATCTTTAATTATGCTTCCCAACTATAGTGGGAACCCAGGAGCACAGAATACCAACTCTCGCATATCACTGCTTAAAATCTACCAAATGTGTTGCTTGAACAGAGATGCCCAAACTTTAAGTAGCTTAACCTGTAAGCAGCTAGCAGAGGTCATCAATGGGATTATGTATTAGGAGAAGGGTCTGTGTGATCCTGTAGGCTCCAGAAACTAGAGCATTTCTGTCCTCCTGTCTGTTCTTCCTCTCTGAATGTGTGTGACATTCCTCAGGCAAATCTGCTTTAATGCTTAATTTGCTGTAATCCTCACTGCCATTCTGCTGCTCAAAATAACACCCAACTCTGCTACAGGACTGCTGAACTGAAGGATCACACTGAAGAAGGAGGCTGAGAGAGACTGTTTGGACCTACACGCGTGTGTGTGTGTGTGTGTGTGTGTGTGTGTGTGTGTGTGTGTGTGTGTGTGTGTGTGTGTGTGTGAGGGAGTTAAGTCATGTCTTTCATTGCTCTGCCTCTGTGGAGGAGGGAGAGCATGCAGACTGAATTTTAACCACTGTGTTTTAGCCACTCACAGATGCTGATACACACATTACACTTTATGTCTAAATAAGGATTCAGATGTTTACTAAAGAAATAAATGTTTACTAGACTTTATTAATATAAAGAGTATGGACTATGGAAATATGATATTTGCATGGGCTTTGCATGGGCCCGGATTCAATCCCCACTCTGGTCACTGTCTGAAAGTGGTTTTGGTGTGTTGTCCTGCATCTGTGCAGGTTTCCTCTGGGCATATGGGTTTTCTACCACCTCCCAGAAATACACATGGAAGGTGACTTGGCTATGCTAAATTACTGTGAGTAAGTGTGATTAAGTCTGAGTAAAAGCTTGTATGTGGAACCGTGTGAAAGGACTGGCACCCTGTCCAGGGGACCCATCGTTGATTCAGTTGGGTGTAATCACAAGCATCATCATACCATCACGTTGAATAGCTTTCTTTGCTCCCCTTTCTTTGCTGCATACAGCATTCTGGGGTATAAATGGAAGCTTTTGTTGTGTTGATGGTGAAGCTAAAGGCGGGTTTTGGAATGTTGATGAGGATGATGATGAAGGACACTTCTGTGTTGGGGTGTCTTGTGTTTGTCCTCAGGCTGTGAGTCTGTTGAGTTTACCACATAAAATCAGACATGTGTGTCCTACCCCAAAAATGGGACAAAAATAAAAAAGTGTGGTGATGGTGGTGGAAGCCAGGGGGCATAAAGGGGTATATGAGAAGTCACACTGTTAGTGGTGTGTGACTGTCTAACTGTCTTTGACTTTAACTTCCCATATGGTGTTCAAACACTGTCCAGGCCTGCTCAAAGTGTGGTGTTATGTATCACTACTAAGAAAAAAACTTTCACCCACAAATGTGTTTTATCATAGCAACTAACGTGAGATAAAGAATCTTGGTGAAAACCAACCAAATGATCTTGAACTCAATGTCTGAGCAAACAAACAGGGCAGGTTGAAAGTGAAATCATTCGCTTTAAAACCACATCACGTCAATTCTAACAGTTTGACATTTCAGACTCAAACATGAAGAAATATGATTTGATATATAAGTTCAGTAAAGTGGCTTTTATGAAAATGCCTTTTAGGCCAAACATCGACAAACATTGTGAAAGACTTCATGTTTCTCTTATTATCTTTATACATCACAACTAAGCATATGAGGGCCACATTGTTCTGATCACTGTTAAACATAAATAGTTCATTAACTATTATTGTCACAGTCATATAGTGTGTGTTTGGGTGCCTGAGAGAGACAAACTGGGCCTAAAAAATGTGATTTTTGGTTTGAGTTGGTGATCAGCTGTCCGTAAGCAACTACCATGAATAATTCCTGGAGTGTGTCTGGTGGCCTGTGAGATATCAGGAGCCTGTTTGTGTGTCTGGGTCTGGGTCTAGATTTCACTAATGGGTGAGTTAAAGCAGGTTATGTCTGGGTCTGTGTGTGTGTGTGTGCAGTGTGTGTGTGTGTGTGTGTGTATTAGTAGTAGCAGTCAGGGGGGTGGGAGGTCTGGCAGAGAGAGAAGCAGATACTTATAGACAGATCTATGTTACAGGGTCACTAGTCAATTGACCTACATTAAGTGAGAATGCAGCACTGGACGCCAGAATAGACGGGTGGTTAATAGTACAGGAAGAGTCTCTTGTTATTTGTTCTGAAACATTATTTAAATTCACATTTTTGTACAAATAGTGTGATAGTAAATAGTGACATGATCCACAGATTTACACTGATGTTTTGGTTGAAGGACTGACGGGTCACTAAGTGGGTGGTATAAACCTTTTGTTTTATTTATACAGTGGTATTGGTTGGAGTAACATGAGCACAGAGTAGATGGTCTATGTGCCAAAGCATTTCTTTTCTTTTTTTTTATCTGTGAGACAAATAAATACACTGGATATTATGCAAGTGCTAGATATTACTATATGATTATATATGACTGACATTTTGTCTTTGGCAACTATTTCAGCGTGTGCCTTTTGTGGTGGTCCGATGTGTATTTTGAGATGTGTTTAGGATCCTTATTCTGTTGTAGCCCATCCTATCTTCATCTTTTTTTCACAAACTTTGATGATTGCTTCCAGATGCTGGTATTGAATTGAATCCATTCTTCCCTCTTCCAGTGATATGTTCTGTGTACCACTGGTTGCAATACAAACATAATGCATGCTCAATACACCAATACATTTTCAGTCAATTCTCTCTCTTGGGGTGTCCAAAAAAAGTACTTTCAAATTTTGCATGGTGCTCATTTTCTTCATTTCACTCTAAAATTATACAAAAGAGCCAATAAGGAACCACATATTGGTCCAATGTATGCACAAGATATTGTCAAAGAGAAAATATCCCTGTCACAATAACTATCTTTGTTCGGACAAAATATGGTCTCAGATTAATTGTGATAATTTTATACCACTGATAGAATGATCCTAAATAAAGAACATAAATAAAACAGAAATGCAATAAAGCCTCATGTCCTATGATTGGTGCATTTTTAATGATGCCTATTTCCAAAAAAAATGAAATGTAATACTGAAGTTATTACAGAAAGTTACTAGTTATTGTGATACTACTGATGATACTACTACTACCGATTACAATTCTTGTTCCAAACAATAGAGTTTAGTACTTTTTTTTTCTGAGAGTGCTGATTTGCCACACTCATTCCTAATAGGATCTAACAGAGGAACACCAGTGTCTGACACAGAGGACATTTATAAACAACTAACCAGCTCCCTGCTGTTTCTCATGTATTGAGGGTTTTATAGTAATTTAATGACAAAATAATGAGCTAATTGCATCAACCTCCCTCTGTCCCCGGAACACAGAGGAAAGCCTTTCTGAACAAGGCTTTAGTGTCCTGTTGTCCATTGTGTCTGTTTGAGTCACTTCCGCAGAGGGTGGTGAGTAAGTGAATGAGCTGGGCAGCAAGTGAGTGGGAGTGAGGATCAGATTAGAATAGATTTCTGTATGTCACTGTCTGCCTCACATGTGCTCTTATTCTTTACTTCTTATTCGGTTTTTACAATTCCTTCAAAATCACATTATCCTTCGTAGTTCTTATTGGAATCCTTTACAACACAATCTCTGTCTCCAATAACTGTAGTTTACAGTTACAGTATTTAAGCAGCTGGTGTTGGTGCAATGTAGTGGATAACAAGGCATACCCCATACTCATACCCTCACCACAGAGTCTACAAGCAAGGCTCCTAACTCTGTGTAACAAAAATGTACGTCATTGCATTTGGGCAGCCAAATGCTGTAAATCTAAAATCCAATCCAGACACTAATATGGACATTAAACCCACTGATCTGAAAGGAATTGAAGCAACTGCTCGTTGCTGTTCAGTTTTTTTTGTATAGCATGTATACTATGCTTTCATTTTCTTCTACACATGTTCAGACAAGAACAGATATATCAGGCCCTGTATAAGAGTAGAGGGAAGTAAAAAGCTGCCCTTTGTAGTTGTTTTCAGAACGAAGGGAGCAGTAGATAAGAAGGTTGGGCGGAGGAAGAAGGATAAAGGATATACAGGGATGGAAAGAGCATAAGGTAAATAGCACTTTAAAGTGCTCATTATCTCCTAACTGTTTGTTTGCAACATTTTAATTTGTGTAGTTGTGTGAACCTTTTTCTATTAATCACAACTGCTGATATAACACAGTCTGCTTTCTAGCCTAAAAGAAAGCAATGCCAAATATCTCATTCTTAACCTCAAACCTAGAGCAACATTACACCACAATTTTATTTACATTTACCCTAAAATAACAGCTTCAAACCCCTGCTGATGCTTGACAAACTGTAATGGGCAGAATGGCGTCTCTGTCACCGCTGCCACTGCACTGGAACTTGAGACCTCTTGAGACTGTTTAGCACCTCTCTCCAAAACGGCTGAGTAACACTATGTAACATCATGTTTTGTGTAAAATCCTGTAATATTACTTTACCACATGCTTCTTTCACTTCACCTACTGCTTCTTTATCTTAACCTGTTAATAAATGGACATGTATGTCTGTCCATGCGTAGTTTGTTTGCTGGAGATGCAAAAATGCTAATTATACGACTCTGTATATGTATGCTGAATGTACTGCTGTGTATGGAAAAATACTCATTTAGGTGACAGAATATGGAGCCTAGTGTTTTCAAAAAATACAGCTTTTTTGAAAGCACTGACAACACGCATTATTATTATTTACTCATTCTCATTATTTCATTTTCTTATTTGGGACAATGGGATCTTTCATTATAAGAGCAGAGCTGTGAACAATCGCGCGCTTTTAAAACACTTCATGAATCTAATGTAGACTTTGTTTTAAGACTTTTCTCATGAAGTTACTGGTGAATGAGGCCCACTGACCTTCTTGAAGCACATGACATCAAATTTAATGAACTTCTGTTGGCCCCTACTGGGATAGCACGATCATGTGAATTTCTCAAGTTGTTTTTATGTTGAAAGAGATACTTTGGAAAGTGCTGTTGGTGTAGAAAATAATGCAAATATTCTGTAGACTACATCTGAGTCTGTCTCTGAGCTATATGAAGCTGACACAGGCAGTTTACCGTACAGTGACAATGCAGGCATATTTGTTGGTGTATGCAGACTGAATGATTGTAATGAAAGGGTGTGTTGATGACTGTAGGAAACCACATAGTGAGGCTGATGACTGCAGTATTTATCCAATGTAGAATACAGACAGAAAACGCCTCAACACTGCAGAATCATCTTAACTCCACTGCACTGCCCTACTTGCCTTCTGCCTACAATCTCTCCCCTCCTCTCTCTCCCTCCTCTCTCTCTCTCTCTTTCTCTCTCTCTCTTTCTCTCTCCTCCCTCCTCTCTCTCTCTCTCTCTCTCTCTCTGATGTCCACTTTTAGACACCAAATATGTCTTGTTTAATTGATTACATTTAGAGTTATGGGGAACCACTATTCACCCACCCTGTCTCTGTTAAAAACAGGTCAACATTTGTCAAAAAACTGTTATCTACAGGGTGATAGAGCTACACAAGCATACGAGGAGGCAGTGGATTGGGTTAAGTTGCTTGAGAAAATGAAAGGGGAAGGGGTGCAAAAAGTGGGCCAAAGGTAGTCCCATTCAGAGCATTCTTCACTGTGACAATCTGGCAAGCTGGAGAGTAATAAACACACACACACACACACACACACACACACACACACACACACACACACACACACACACACACACAACACAGACAAAAAACACTAATGTCACACTCACCCTCTGTTTCAGCCCTTAAAAAAAAATAAACAAATTTCAGAACTTTTGTGCATGAGTCCAAGTCACAACTGGATCCTTTCAGGAGGATGTATCTATGTAGCTACTTATGTGAAAATTATAATACAACCCTTTTTGTGTATTTATTTATTTGAAAATTGCCCAAGATGATGTTGATATTATTATTATTATTATTATTATTATTATTATTGTTGTTGTTTTTTATACTGCCTTCCCCCAAAACTGAGTGTTTATCTAATGCAAACAGATAAACAAATTAAAAAAGGCAAATACAAGGAAATGCTTATTTTGCAGCCCTCCAGTGTCCATTTAATTTCTATGTGCCAAATGCGCTTGTTTAAATAAATCTAGCCCAACAACATTGCCAGGGATTTTGTGGAGCTATGGTGGGTTAAGTACTGAGCTCAGTGACCAGTCAGTTGAAGAAATTAAACCCACAAAAAACGGGTTACTCACTGGTTACTGCTCACCTCTATCATTGCTAGAATAGCAATTTTACATATTATTTTTAATGTCTATAATTAGTCCTAATATTGGAAATTTGTAGTTGAATCACCAGTTTCGGGTCAGTGCATTTTTGCAGCCCAGACATTCTTACTGTATAATCCTGAATACATGCTGAAAGACTGCGAAAGCCTGTGCAAGCCGTAATGTATGAACTGTAATCTCTCTGCAGTGCATGTGAATCCATGTTTGTTGTGTCTTTGCCATGGTGACATGACAAATGTTTCCCAGCAGTTTAGGCCGCAGAACTGGTGCTGCTACCAGCCACATCTTGCTAGATCTTACAGCTGAAGTGTCATGTGTTCATCTTTTTCCTCTGGAAAATGACACCCTTCCCATTCTTATATAGATCACACTACCTGCCTTTGGAACACTCTGTACTACTGTATATTGTATATAGTCTGTATATTATATATTCTATATATTTATATAGTGCTGCGTACTTCTACTAAATTATTTTTTCTGCCTATCTTCTGCTTACTGTACTGATGCTGCTACTGGAACATTAATTTCCCTGAAGGAACCCTCCCAAGGGATCAATAAAGTTCTATTCTATTCTATTCTATTCTATTCTATTCTATTCTATTCTATTCTATTCTATTCTATTCTAATCTTTATATTGATTAATCAGAAACTCTTGTGTACAGATGTATTGTAATAGCCAGCCTGATCCCTGCAAAAACATAACAAGAGAAAATAATCATTTTCAGGAAGGCTTACTTGGGCCTAGCGGAAAATCTAAACTGAGGAATAATTGCTGGAATGTTTGTGTGGCCTGGCAGATTTCACACCTTGCTCTCATTACACTTTCCACCCTCAGTCCAGTCTGGAGTCATTGAGGAAATTCCATTATATTCCACGACATCTTGAATGTGTTGCATGTTTGATTTAAAGTGTTTGAGTGTTCAGGTGGAATGTGTCTCAGACATGCCTACAGTACATGTAGATGTCACCTAAACACTCAAAAGAGACATTAAAGAGAGCCCAGCATTTTCTCGCTATGAGGATTTGGGAGTGTGCAGCACAGGAGGCCACAGACCATTCACAGAGCTGAACTCTACCCCAGCTATAGCCATCTGTACTAAAAATATATGAGAAACTGGTTCAAGGTTCTGTAATGTTCATTAAAATGATACTGAAACTGAAAGGTTTGTTAAAAAAGCATAAAGAATAGTCTCAAATCTGCCAAAATTTGATCTTCTATATCATACAAACCCTTCTTCTTTTTACAAAATCCTTTGACCATGAAAGTCAAGAATAAGTGTTCAGTTCAGATTAAACCTCAAAATAGAGACATAGAGCCAAATATTCTATGTATGTGACTATGGAAAAACAACAAATGTGGTCTATGATAAGAAAACTCTTAGAACCTGAGATCTAAACTTTGCGGGCAGTTATATGCTGTTTTCTAGGTGAAATAGATGACATCACTGACACATATTGGGATACAGAGGAAAATGAGAAGGAAGGGGCAGTTTGTGCTATTTATGCTCACACAGTGTTCAAATTTCAGAATAGAAGTCCTGAGAAGGGATTATACCCATACATACATGAATAACAAAAAGAATTAAGGACATTCACGTTGTTGTTGTTGCTGTTGTTGTTTATTAACCACTGTCAAGTATTTTGATTATTATTTATTATTATAAATATCCTTGTCAACCTAATCATTATAAATAGCAAATCAAAGTTGTTGTCCTTTTCAGCTCAAAACACTCAGAATGATCATGTTCCAACAGGATTTCTGAGATATAAAGTGTATTTGGTCCTTATAGGGGAAAAAATGAAGACAAATTTGAATAGCCTGTGATCTCCTGAAAATGAAAATATGTGGCATGTTTGACTATCTCCTATTAAATAAATAAATAAATAAATAAATAAATAAATAGAAAAGACACTTTTTTATAGATCAAAATCACTTGCTGTCTTGAAATGCCGACTGAAGACTTATTTCTTCCTTGAGCACTTAATGCATTAACAGATTATAATTATACTGAATCTTGTGGTATTGAAGTATCCAATCTGGCATTTGTTTTTGGCAGCATCAAAGCTTGAGGTTCATCTCCGAATGAACAGCAAAACACTCTTCTGAGTGAACAGCAAAACACTTTTGTAAGTTGCTCTGGCTAAGAGAGCCTCACAAATTCCTTAAATGTAAATATAAATGTAAATGCATTCTTTTTTCTGCTTTTCCATGTTTTCACTCCTGCCTCTTTCAGCTGGTTTTTAATTTTGAGGGTGACTCCCTTCAGTCTCCTCTTTAGCGGGTAAAATGCAGTTCTATAGTGTTTAAGTGTTTAAAAACCTTACAAAAACAAATTCAGTAAAAAACACTGGGTTGGCTCCTGGTATCTCTGTGCTCTTCCCCCACTGTAGATCTATGAGTTCAGTTCCACCAGCAGCTGGAACATTTTGGGATGTTTGTATATGAGTGGAGATACGGTCTCTGAATGGCCCTTGCAGCTGCTCACGAAGCTGCACAACACCTGTCACCACGAATGCTGAAGTGTGGACAAGGCTTTTTATCAGGGATGCATGTCTAACACGCTTTAGATTCACACTCAGATTCCTACACACACACACACACACACACACACACACACACACACACACACACACACACACACACACACAAATGCACACTTGTTATAGACAAGCTCACAGCTCAGTGATCTGAATATTGAATGATGTGTGCATCTAAAAAACAACTAATAATAATTGAAAAAAATGAGGAAAAAATAGTATTACATTCCAGATGACTGGAATTGAGCTTCTAGAGTGGTTCCAAAGAAAGATGTTCACCAACTGTACTCCTGGAGCTCTGTCACCCTGCAGGTTTCATATTCACACAGCAGAAAACTGCCCCAAATCTGTTTTGTCATATGCACTTGTACTGACCAAAGGCAATATAATTTTATCAATCTATCATCTGTCTATAATATACGTATTCATGAAGTGTGTATCTTATTGCTGCATATCCTCTTCCATATTTACCTTCATTTTGTCCAGGCATGATTGTATTTTCCAATGAAAAAGTTAATCTCTTATTATGCCCCAAACCTTTCCTTTTAGGAGCATTTGCAGGAAAATATATTGTTTTGGAAGGAACCCGAAAACAGTAGCCAGTTATCAATTTGTTGTTCTTGTTTACTTCTTATGTTTTTTAATGCCAGAATACATCAACTGGACATACAGAAAAATATTCCTATCTTTACTGTTGTCTGGAAAAAGAACGGACTAATCAAATAAACTAGAATGAAGCAGGAGAGAACATTCTAGGGGGGCATCAGAACCTCTTTGTCCATATCTCAACAAAAGAGCGCTAAGCCCTCAGACTTTGCAAATGTTGTTTCATGATACGGAAGACAGAGAGCGCGAGGGGGGCAAACCACTTTTTTCTCTTTAGGTGGTCTTTAATCAGTGTCCAGTTTAAGATGTGGATTTCCTCTGAGCTTGAATTAGCTCACCCTGTCTCTGACCCTAACTCGCTACTCTATAACATGATGCCTTTGCCCTCTGAACTTTGCTTCTGCAAGGCAAAGACGGCAGAAAGGAGCAGGCATGTTCACCTCTGTCACATTGGTCATCATTCATCATATATGCCAGCATATCAGTATTGGTGTCAGGCAACCATGTTTTTTTGGTTTGTTTGTTTGTTTTTACCTTAAATTGTTATGAACTTATACTGTGTTCAGAATGATACACTCATCAATCCCTTCACTATGCACTACTTAATGGTCACTCTAGTGAACAGACTAAAATACTATTATGGCTGAAAAAAGCATTATAGACATTATCAACACTACAATGTAGCTAAGACACTACGTGGTGCACTGTCTACAAAAGGGAATGATTTGTGTACGGCAGTGCACACTATTAGCTGTTTGTATATCGTTGTTTGGAAATAACAGTTATAATGTGCTTGTTGGACTATTTTAGACTCATCTGTATAATGTCACTGTAGTACTGTCTTACAGACAGTACAAATCTCAAAAGTCCAGATCCATTTCCAAATAGCTGCCTTGTCTGTATTCTAACCTCACAGCTGAGACAACATGCAGAGAGTTTTGGCAGAGAAAGCTAGGAAAGAGTCTGAGAGAGAGAGAGCAAGAGCGAGACAGAGAGAGAAAATAAGAAGCAGCCATGAAAGGGAACACTGTTAGCTTGCCTTGTTTCCCTCTCTCTTTTGATGAGAGCTGAGCATGCATATCTTTGTCTCTTAGAATTAGCCTAGTTAACATAGCTGCCCTGTGTTTTCAGGCAAGCGGGCATTAAAAAAGTCCCTCTGAGGTACATTGCACATGTAAGCAGAGTGGGCACATGGCTGCCCAGTTCAGTTTAGTTTCATGGAGCAGACCTGACATCTATAACAAGGCGGACCACCACTTACCAGATATTATTTGGAAGGTGGACTACTCTCAACACACCAGTGACACCATGGTTACCAATCTGGTACTCTGGTCTAAAAGAATGTTAAAACCTGTAATAATAATAATAATAATAATAATAATAATAATAATAATAATAATAATAATAATAATAATAATGACAATGTAAGGCTAGAATTTATCTGAAACAAATTGTGAGAAAAGAGGAGCTATAGTAGCTTGCAAACCAGGCACACCAAAAAGGTATCTGTTGTATCTGATAAAATGGCCAGGTGAGTGCACACATTGAAATTCTGAAACCCGTAAACACTTACTCTGAAATCAGCAGTGTAGTGTGTGATGAATTATTTTTGTTATTCATGTATTTATGGGTATTATCCCCAAAAGACTTTTATTCTGAAATTTGAACACTGTGTGAGCATAAATAGCACAAACAGCCCCTATGTTGTTCAATGTGTGGAAAATGGGTCACAAAGCAGATGTTAATGGCAAAAAGGTATCATTACATTTGGGAGTGCCAAAGGCAGTGGCAAAAATCCCAGTCTACAAGAAATTCTCATTAGAAATATGCAAACTGAGCAAAGGCCTCTTGTGTGTTGCAGTGTTCTTTCAGAAACTAGCTGTGATGATTTCTAGAGTACATTTTTGTATGGAAGTGGTTTTCATTCACAAGTTGTGAAACACACCAGTGGTCCCTGTCTATCAGTTTCATCTTTCAAACACATTTCCCTGTAAACCCATACACTTTGATATGCTTATTAATTTAGTTACTTCCTTCACACTATGGTCTTTGGTCCTCCCAAATGCAGTCATTCTTTTTGCCATTTATTAAAATGAAACAAAACTTTCACTGCACTAAACCAACTCTTCTAAATCTATGAATCTCATTAAATTACCCGCAGGTGTTTATAGACCAATACTCCTCATGCAAAGCCATTTGCAAGACTCTGAAGTTAAACATGCAAAGTGAATTTTTTGTCCTGGAATCTTAAATTTTGACTGCATCTCCATCTTTCTGTTTTTCACTTTTTTATTTTTTGACATAATTTGAATCTTGCAGCTGGTCTTTACATTGGTGAATGCATCAATACAAATTTACCAAAATAACATTAAACCTTTTACATCACAGTTAATGTGTCTTGATCCTTCTCTCTCTCCCTTCCACCTCTTCTGTTACGAAACAGTTTATGGTAAACAGAACAACATTGAGACGAGTGTTCTGCTCTATTTGTGAGATTTCATTTCCAGCTGTTCTGTGCATCAAAGCAGATGGTCCAGATGCAAAATGTGCTCAATATTTTATAGCTGCACTGAAAGATCAACTGCACTAATTGTGAAGTTCTACAAATTCATAAAACATCAACACTTTTAAATGCATGATCTCAACTTCTTAATTTCTAGACTAATGTTGTTATAAATGATAAAATCATCCAGTAAAATAAAGTATAAATAAAGATAAATCAGTGTGTAGTTTAAAATATTAAAAAAACGAAAACTCTAGATTAGAAATTGGAAGCTCTGGCTTCTAGAATCGGGGGTACATTTCACACTTCCCAGATAACCCTTTAAAAATCAGTTCATTGTTAATAATGTACAACATATATTAGACACATACATAAAATACGAACTAGATGACTTCCAGACTGCACATTATTTAATCAACTACTGATTCATACATTCAAATTAATTTTCATTTTTGTGCTTACTTAATTTATAGTATAAAATACATTTTGTGCAAATAAATGTAATGGCTGTTCCAATGTTCCAGTTAGCTGTTAGCTGTTATAAAACTGAATAAAAATCTACAAATGATTCTAATAAAAAGGTGCAACACGCATTGGGTGATTTTAACTTCCTCTCTCAGAAAATGAAAAATTGTGAAAGGTATTTCATTGTTTCAACAGAAGTTAGGACAAATGGTAGAAAATGTCAACCTCAGTAATGGTTTAAACAGTTCAACAATAACAGTTGATGATGAGTCAAATCTATCCATGCTTGAAATATACCCACAATTCTATAACGGGCCATTTGCTGTCCACTCCGCACAGAGTAATATTTCTAATGATAGCATTAGAAATGGCATTAGACACAGTGATATATTACTAAATGAGTATCAACAAACACCCAAGACAGGGAAGGATTAATGATTTCATAGCTTTTTATTTGAAATGTCAGTGTTCAAGAGAAAATAAAACAGCAATATAAATATTAGCATATAAAATAAGTGTAACACTGAGGAGGGTGAGGGGTGGGGGGGGGTCTTAGCATTTGATAAGAAAGATGTTACAGTGGGATACAGAGCATTACGGCATTGGCAGACACACACATAGATAATATTTATATTTGTTTCTTCATATAGACATCAGGAAGCAGCCTAGCACATATGCACAATAGGGATCACAAAGGAAAAGAAACAGAAGGTTAGGATGGTTGTTAATTTTGTGTCTATGCTTTTAAGGGTGATCGATCGGAGAAGGAAGAGTAGGAGAGAAAGAAATAAACACAAAAATATATGCAAAAACTTCACAAGTTTCTAGACTACGTGTGTGTCACTCTTATTTTAAATCCTTAAAAGTTAATCTCTTTATTTACATTTGAGTTAGTGTTGGCCTTCGTGATCTAAATTACTACTTCTGCAACACATCTCAGAGAACATTGTGTGCTTGTTTATTTATTTATTTATTTATTTATTTATTTATTTATTTATTTATTTATTTATTTATTTGATTTTCTCATTTTACTATAAAAACAAAAATAATGCAACACATTCCAGTAGTAAGCCTGTGTTTCAGGCTTGGAATCTGAAATCTTATTGGATAGTTTTTTCTGTGAATGCACCTTACACTCCATACTGACTGATCTATTTACAACAGGTCATGCTTTTCAGCAATGAGTGGATGGATGGGGAAGGAAAACAAATTATTTGAGCTCTTAGAACTGCACTGAATATCCCATCTTCCCTCCTACTTCCAGTTTCATTTTATACATCTAGAGCAGTGGTTCTCATGGATTTAGTGTGTTCCTGCTGGAACACACATCGTATCATCAAGGGCTTGTCAGTTCATTTGATGGATCAGGTTAGCTGGATTTAAGAGAGACGCTAAAACCCTCGGGGGAGTGGTAAACCAAGACCAGGAATGAGAACCACTGATCTAGAGGATTCATGAGTTTCTCAAATTCTAACTGAGCTTTAATTTGCAATGATATAGTCTTTCTTTCTGTTATAGTACATGTATCATGTCTGGCTCCGAACTCATGGCTCAAGTTGAATATGCACCAGGCTGGTGAAAGCATTTCAAAGACATTTTGAAATGGTTTGGTCAACTTTGTAATTCACTAGAGAAGTGAATCAAGCTCAAAAACTGAAAGAAAAAGATGCATATGATGGATGGTCTACAAAAGAGCGACAATTAATCTCATTCTAACATTTGATTGACACTACAGACTGAGTTGATCTCCAAGGGGTTATTCTCCCTCAAGTAATGCATAGTAACTCTTATCTTTAGATTTATATGATGTTTGGCTAAAAATGCATCATGCAAAAAAGGATTACCTGTATTATAATTCTCAAAAGCTGAACCCTCATACTTTGTTATATTTTCATGAATTCCTTTAGTGGTAGCCTAGGCACAGCAACAGCTATTTATTACCTGAAAAGGAAAATGATTTGAGGAAAAAGTCAAAACAGAATGAAAACACAAAACTGATATATTACATAAATCAACACTTTTCATCTGGGTAAGGCCAGGAAATGCAGCACAGGATATTAAAAAAAAATCCAAGCAAATTATCATCAATATTATCATTACTAATTTATCATAGTCATTGTCAACATGATGATCACCACAGGTTACCCCTCTCCCTCAGAGTGAAGAAGTACAAAGATCACCATCACAAAGCACTGTGTTATACACCTTAAATGATGTCATATATGTAAAAATATAGTCCTTCAAAACGAAACAAAAAACCAAAGCAACTCTCCCAACTTCAGGAACATTCAGCTAGACCAGGGGTCTAAAGGAGCCTTAATCTCTGTGAAAAGTATTATACACAACACATACGGTATATTCAGCCATATTATAATACAGCACAGGGAAGTGAATGCTTGCACTGGAGCAGGTGGTGGGCCTTCTTTCTTGCACACCCAACATAGTCAGAGGTAAACAAAATAAGTGTTTAAAAAAAATAAAAACAAAGAAAACTCCACAGGAAGGTGCACATTGATACACTGATGTTTCCCCCTTATTATTCTCATTTTATACACCCAGCAAAGTTCAGTGCTCCAAAGCTTACCAATCTCTGAAGTAGCAAGCCATGTTCTTCCCTAACTCACCTCTTTCTTCCTCTCTCTATCCATCCATTCATCCATCTCTTTTGCTCTGTCCACTTCCCTCCAACCTCAAATCAATGCCTCACTACCTCATCCAACCATCTCTGTCTCACTCTTAATCTCTACTTCTTCTCCTTCTTGGTGGACTTCTTCTTGCTGGCGGGTGTCTGAGCAGCCTTGGGTGGTTCAGGTTGAGCAGAGGAGACTTGAGGTGGAGGCAAGGCCTGTTGGGGCTGCTGTGGATTGGCCGTGAGTGTGGCTGTGCTGCCAGGGATATAGACATTCTGCCGGTAATCAGGGACATGCTGCAGGGTGAACTGCGGGCTGTAGCGAGTGCTCAATCCCATAGTGCCTGGGCCCAGCGTGTTAGTGGCCTCACTCACTTCTGCAGAAAAAAAGAAAAAAAAAGTTGTAGTTGTAGAGCTACAGTACTCAAGTCAATTTAATAATAATAAAAAAGACTCTCTATTAATCTTTTTAAGTCCTTTTAAGTGTTTAGTAACAATTTTACTGTTTTAGTAATTATATGCAGATGGAGGAGACCCCAAAGCCAATTAGGCTTTCTTGGATTGCTCAAGATTGAATGGCTGTGCCTGAGATCTGTTGATCTGATGACTGGGCTAAAGCTTAGATTGTTGCTCCACCTGGGAATCTTGTAGTGTATTTCTATTAGTGGTATAACTGTTACTTAACAGTCGGTGCTCCGTGAAGTGATACAGGTATGGTAGAAATGTCAGATTCTGTGGAACTTTATGTTGTATAATGTGTATATCACGGGTCATCAACCCTGCTCCTGGAGAGTTACTGAGAGCTGTAATCAGTTGGATCAGGCAGGGAGGATTAGCGTTGAATCTAAAGTCTGCGGAAGGTCTCCAGGGTTGGTGACCCCTGGTCTATATAATTTCTTTAAAGCTGAATTACCATAAAGTATTTTACAGATGATGATACATAAAGAACTCCGAGTGGAATATGACACATTCATTCATTCTGAAAGATTACTATACAAAACAGGTGTACGGCCGTGGTCCTCCACCCTGGTCCTGGAAGACCCCTTGACCTGGACATTTACCAACACATCTGATCCAGTTAATCAGCTAATTAACAAACATTTCATGGGTTGAAGATTGAGCATTGAAAAAACAAAAAACTATAATGAGCAGGTGGTCCTCCAGGAACAGGGTTGGGAACCACTGGTGAAGGGTAAATTATGGCTTCTACTGTTTTCCATTGGAATAAGGAAATACTGTGGTGGAGGCAAAGAGGAAAATGCAGAAAACAGTTCACTGAATCAATGAGATGATACTTGATAAATGTATCTGTTACAGTGATCACTGTCAGCTGCAGATTAACAGAGTGGTTTATTTGGCAAAGTAGAGGAAACAGGTGGGTTTTTCTGTGTGAATGCTCCTGGAGAGTTGCACAAGAAAAGGCCCAGTGGGGTAAAATATATATGTAAGGCTCATGGGAGATCACTGCAAATCAGAGCTGTGATGGAAGTTACATAAATGTATGTGTGCATTTTCATCTGGTTCTATTCTCCATGCTGTTAGTGTCAGTATGATGTAGTGTTTGGATCATAACTCACTCTTCCTCTTTAAACCCTCTCCCTGTCTGCACCATGCTTACACACATACCAAAGACAGTCCAGCTTATCCACATTTAAAGCTAGTGGTTATTTTATTTGTGATTATTATTATTTGACGTGGATATCTGATACATCATTGGTGCTTTGCTTGGTTGTGTCATAAAATTTATTTTAGTATGTTCAGACGTTCAGTTTGAAACATGTTTAAAGTGCACTGCGGGGTTCCAGTAGAGCCAGATTAAGGAAATGGAATTCTAGTAAAGCATTTCACTGTATGTGTTCAAGTCGATTTCTTCTACAAACAAACCTCACTCTCACCAGTAAAGACCCTATATGATTACAGCCCTGATCTCTCTCTCTCTCTCTCTCTCTCTCTCACTTTTGTTCATTCCCTCTCCTCTTTCACTGAAACAACACAGGTCATACCTTCTTCACACAAAGTGTGAAGTGAGTGTGTTCATGGAAACTCCAGAGGCTGGAGGAGAACACTGAGGCAATAACAATGGAAATAATGATGGTGGTTCCTTCAGCATGACTCAAATTACTTGCCAATATTAATCCAGCCTGCATCTCCAAACAAAACTGCCAGTAATGATTCTACATCACTGTTTGCCAATGTCTGCTACAGAACTGCACATAAAGACTTAATAACAATGGTTAGAATGTGTGTGTGTGTGTGTGTGTGTGTGTGTGTGTGTGTGTGTGTGTGTGTGTGTGTGTGTGTGTGTGTTGTGTATACGTAAGCACGCACTATGGGATTTTATGCCTGCTTAGTCACGGCAGTAGAGAAAATGGAAGAATAGAGGGACAGGGACAGAGAGAAAGTGAGGGGAAGAGAGAAAGACAGAGAGTGATGTAGGCAAATGAGCTGTCTTCTGCTCTGATTATGATGGAAATGACATGGTAGACTGAACACTGTGTGTGTTTATCCATGTGGGTCTCTCTACTTGCACATGTGCTCTCTGTCTACTGCTAATGAATGGCCCTAGATCTGACGATAGCAATGTCTACAGTAGAAACTCTGTACCTCTGTGGCTTGTTATTGTAAAAACACACAGATATACACATTGTTTAGGATGGAAGTCAGACTGCTTGTATGGTTTAGGAAATCTTGACAATGTCAAGCTGTAATAAAACTTTACAGGAGAAGGAAAAACAATGAAATTTCAATGAAAGTCAAGGTGCTCACTATTACAGTATATTAGAGCGTTTGTATTGGTCCATTCATCGTGAATCTGGACACGATGTTAAGAACAACTGACAGATCACAAACTACACTATATATCCAAATGCTTTTAAGAATGTATACTGTAAAATGTACTGCATATAGAATAAATAGTGTTCTATGGAGCAAATTAACATGGCCTTATTGGAACCATGCCTAATGCGAGGCATGGGCTAGATGAGTATAAAGCCCCCTGCATTAAGCTGAGGGGCAGTGGAATGGTGTTCTCTAGAATGATGGTTTTGGGGAGTTGGGGGTGAGATATAGCAGCAACACCCTAACCTCACTAACACTCGTCATTGAACACAATCAAATTCTCATAGAAATGTTCCAAAATCTAGTAGAAAGCCTTCCACCTTTTAATAATGTTTTGGAAGATATAATGGATGATCAGTTGTCCCCATACTGTTGTCCATATAGTTTATTTCAAAAAAGTGAAATGTGTTTTTCAGCTAATATTTTGTTAACTAACAAGACTAACATCTGAGGTAACGTTTCTAAATCTAAACATACAATAAATGGAATCACTTTTTGGAAAAACCTTTTAAAGCCCATATTCTTTTGTGAGGATAAAGGAATCAACAAAATACAAGTTACATAAATACAGAACTTCCAAAGAACACAAATCACAATGCTTTGGAATAAACTCTCTTTACACTGAATCTCTTTCCATGAAACATGAGTAACATTCTCCTGTAAAGTTGCCATTTTGTAGACAGACAAGTTTTGTGTGACAGCACCAAGATATATCTGTGTAATTCCAGAGAGACACAGTGTGTGTGTGTGTGTGTGTGTGTGTGTGTGTGTGTGTGTGTGTGTGTGTGTGTGTGTGTGTTTATAAAAAGTACTGATGAGTACAGAGTATGCTTTATCAATGAGTGTGCAGCTGCTCTCTCCCCTCCAGCAAACACAAAACAGGTCAGAGGGAGGGGAGGGGAGAAGTTGGGGGAAGAGAGGGGGGGAGAGAGAGAGAGAGAGAGAGAGAGAGAGAGAGAGATATTTTCTCACCATTGGCGGCGGCCATAAGAGCTTGGAGCTGCTCAGCTTCAGTGGGGGGGTTGGGCCAGGGTCCCGTTCCCACGGCAACCTCTGGGGTGGCAGCGGCTCTGCTCAGAAAAGAGAGAAAGAGGAGTCAGCAACCAGCAGCCATTTTGTTTCCCTATCCTCTACACAGCTGTAGCCTGTACACACGTGGGAAATTACATTTACCGTCATCTTCTCTCTCTCTCTCTCTCTCTCTCTCTCTCTCTCTCTCTCTCTCTCTCTCATATTCTCTCTCCTGATATTCCTTTACTTAATTCCATTTACTTTATCTCCCCCTTTTTCTTCCTCACTCAGTTTTTTCTTTTTTCCTTTTCTATTTCCTGTCTTTCTCTTCCTCTCCTTCCCTTTTACTCTCTTTTTTCTTTCCATCTCCTTCCCCCTTTTCTCTCCCACCCTCTTTTATCCTCCTCCTATTTTCCTCCCCATCAGTTTTTATTCTCCTTCCTCTCTCTTTACCTCTCAATGTCCTCCTCTTTCTTTTCCCCTCTTCATTTTTCCTGTCTTTTGTCACTATTTTTACTCTGGTTCTTCCTGCCTTTTTTCCTCTACCAGTTTTTCCTCCTTCTCTTTCCTCTTTCTCATCATGTCTCCATTTTCCTCCTATTTCCTCTTTTCCTGTTTTTCCTCCTTTTCTCATCCTCCCTCCCTCCCTCTCATTTCATCCTGTCCTTTGTTTCCTTCTCTTGTTCTCCCTCTTCCTTTCTCTCTCTCTCTCTCTCTCTCTCTCTCTCTCTCTCTCTCTCTCCCTCCTCCACACACACACACACACACACACACACACACACACACACACACACACACACACACACACACAAAGTTACACTGAGGCATGGACATGAACACATGCACACTTTCATACACAGCACATTAATGTTCACCTTCCATGTTATCCTGAACCTTGTCATGTTGTAAAATGAAACGTTAATGAAACCAGAAACAGAAAGGTAACAGCTGCCGGAAAGTAGAACACACACACACACACACACACACACACACACACACACACACACACACACACACACACACACAAACCACTGAGCTTTTCCATCTGGACTGAATTGAGCTTCAAAGGATTGTTTTTAAACTCAGCAATTTGCATCTACTGAGTACAAAAGAAAAGTAGCCTGATCTCCGTAACGTTCACCTCATTAGAGGCCCAAACACTCTCACACACAAGCACACTTATGTTTTAGGAGATATGGACACACAGTCTTTTAATGGTGGCTTTCCTGGTTACCATCAGTAAACACACTTCAGGCCCAGTTTTACCACCAACACCTCACATACAAAATCACTACGCTTTATAGAAGATTAAAGTTGCCATGCAGCTCCAGCATGAACCAGATGGATGTAATGACTCAATTAGAGCTTACAGCAAAAGAGACAACACTTTTCAATCTGTATTGATTACATGAACAAAGAACAAATAGCTCCTAAAGACTAAAGCACTACCAGTGGTAGAGGATGTTCCTGTTAGTGAATGCACTACATTAATACCTATTAATGACAACAGAAGGCTGCCAGGTGAATTAAGATGTAGCCAAGGTCCGTAAACCGCCATCAGCAATCTGTTTTTTTGTTTAACCACAGACAATTTTAGAGAACATGGCAAACAAAATGATTATTAGGCAACCTTGAACAAACATGCTGCACCTTTATGGATATGACAATAGATTCTCAAGCTATCCCAAGTCCCACTTGTTTACAAGAACGGACCCAACAGCTTTCCTATTCATTATTTCTTATCTTAACCAATCTGATTAAATCAAAGTATAATCATCTGAAATTGGCTGGGGAAAAATGTACTATTCCACAAGGTTGTTTCAATAATTAACGGTTCTGTGCATAACTTTTTCGGTACTTGAGAATATTATTTAAAAATTTAAACTGATTTCATAGTAGATACAGAAAATGTTTAATAATTTATTTACTCACCTTCAAAGGTTTCCTTAAATAACTTAGTATTAACTGTAGTGATTATCCAACATCTGGTTTGGACAATCAATCCTACTTTAAGTTACAAAGTTTGTTTCTCTTACTACATAAAAAGATAACAGCTTCCATTTTGTTTAAATAATGTTACAGTGTGCACAGGTGGCTTAGACTTCTACATAGTTCTGTAATCCATTTTTGTTTTACTTTTCTCCATTAATTCTGGATAAATAGACCAATATAAATGCACTAAAATTACTCTTAATTACTCCTACTTTACATGAATGTCTATTCAAAGTGAAGAGCTTTTTTGCCTTCTCACATCACAGATGTTTTCCACTGGATTGTGACAATATATTAGTGCATCTCAGAATTAGAATATTGCTAAAAGATGGCCTGGTGGTTAGGGAACCAGCCTTGTGACTGGAAGGTCGTTGGTTTGAATCCCTGAACTGGCAGGCCATGACTGAACTCCCAAGCTGCTCCCTGGGTGCTGAGGATAGGGCTGCTCAGTGCTCCGGGCATGTGTGCTCATTGCCCAATGGTGTGTGAAGTCACTAGTGTATATGTGTGTTTCACTGTATGTGGATGGGTAAAGTACAGAGGTTTAAGTCCCATGTGTGCATGGGTGAGTCAAATGAGTATAATAAATTAAAATAAATAAATAAATAAAACTATACCCTCAAATTTCCTGTCAAATGATTCTCATTTTAAACCTCTGAAGTTAAAAGTGCACTACAAAAGTGGCTCAATATTCAACTTCAATACATCTGTCTCTCTCTGATTTGGCACTGAAAGGCCTGAAAGGAAGCAAAGGTCTTGTAGGCTCTCACTTCCTGCTGTATACAAGCCTAAAAGTCATAAAACAGGCCTACCGCACAGTCTTATTCTCTCTGGGGAACCAGAAGACAATTACTCCCAGCAACAGAAGACACATCTGCATACAGGGCATGATTAGAGAGATGAGAAGGAAAACTGGAGGAAAAATGCTACTTGTGAATAGAGCAGAAAATGTCACACAATAAAGGGAAAGTTAAGTGGAAAGAGAAGCAAAATCATGCATACAATTAAAACTAGAAGGTTTAAAAGTTCACTGTTCAAGGGAAAAGTACACAGAGAAAGAGAGAAAAGTGAAAGGACCAAACACTCACAAAAACTTGCAAGAGAAGATGATGGAATTGAGCACAGAGAAAGCAGAGGTGCTGCCAGATTCCACCTGGCAAGCACTCAGAGCGGGATAAACCCTGTACAGCCAAAATGAGGGAAAGCAGGGGACAAATACTTTGAGCCAACACTGCAAAGACTGATGAACAGCAGACCAGAGCACAGTGAGACACTGGGGCTATTCTAGCCTTACTAACATGCAGCTCCACTCAAACAACAGCATCCAGATCAAGTTAATGATTCAAACTTCAAGAATCCAAAAGCAGACCCACAACACAATACCACAATCTCATATCTATGTTGTTCATTAATGTTCATATTCTACTGTTAATCCATACAAAAAAATAAAAAATATCTTTTATGTAAGCATCTTCTGATAGAGTGGGAAAACAAGTATTTGATACACTGCCAACGAATGGAGAGGTCAAAAAGGGCCAAAATTCGTGCTCATTGGTAGATGATCAAATACTTTTTTTTTACATTCTGTCTCTCACATTTGAAGTGAACCTACAATACAAATTACAAAACTTTCCATTCTTTGTAGGTGGGAAAACCTGCAAATTTGACAGTGTATCAAATTCATGTATCAATCATATATTTTCCCCACTGTATTAGATCATGCAAATTAACCAAGAAAGAAAACTGCTACCCACCAGAGCTGATTGACTGCCACCTAAAATGCGTAAATGCAATGTAAATAAACACAAATCAGTTTAATTTTACTAATGTTCTTTTCCAATGGCATGAAAGTAAAAAAAGTGTTATTATTCTTGATAAATAAGTAAATGTTTATTCATTATAATTATTAGATGGAGAACCATCTAGCTCAGACCTGGCATTAGGTATAGTTCCCATATGTTCAATTTTATCTGCTCCAGGGTCATATTCTATTTGGCAGTACTTCTCTACAAGGACTAGACAAGCTATATGTGTGCATTTGCACATATGTGTCAGCAATGAGTACCATTTGTGCTATAAGAGGTCAAAGTAGGAACTCTGTGATCAAGTCAGTTGCATCTTTCTCAATGAGAGTTAAATGAGTACAAACAGCATATCTAATGTCAGATTAGCACTTAGGATAGCATTTGGGGATAAGACAAGTCATCCTGAGTTCCTTATTTCCCAGTGAATCTGTCACTGAGGATAAGACGCTTCATTTGTACCTAATTAGCTTTGCACTGCTCTGACTGTAGATAGCACTTCCTCTGGCCACCATTATCATATACTCTGGTTGGATAATGACTTCCTGTGGTCAGGACTGCAGGCTGTCGGTCAGAAAAAAGTGAACAGACGGCCACTTGCAAACAAACACACAGGCCAAAAGTATGCTGTTACCCTGCCAAGAGTAAACAAAATTGCATCACAATTCTCCCCAAATCACTGTCAAGTATATCTATGGTTCCGAAAGTGGGGTTACTGAATCCACATGGGTCCGTAATGTATAGTCTATCTACACTTTGACATAGAAGCAAAAACATAACAATGCTAAATTTCAAGCACAATGGCAACTTTAAAAGTTTTAATGAAAACACGGATGTAATAATCTTGAGACAGAAGGGCTGGGTTTCAAAAATTTGTATAAGTACTAATTCATATCACATTCAATAAGGTGAAATATCAGTACAGGCATAATACAAAGTCAGGGCAAAACAAAAATGATCTCAAGTGTGGCAACATTTTTTCAAAACTTCGAAGCTGGCAACACTTCTAACTTGAGAAAACACCTTCTCAAACATAGTCAAAGTCATCACAACAGCCTCAGCTAACAAGCCTGCAGCAACTGGAATTGGAAAAATACTTAAATACATTTGCTCCTTTAAAACCCATGTTTGATTCTGCTATAATCTCATTTTCTTTGCTAAATACACAAAAACCACTTGCTTTCAGCTTTGTCGCAGTTCGTCAAAAAGGTAAACAAAAAAGTTTCAGTCACTTAAAAAAGTGTCAAATCTTGCTTTTTTTTTATTTTTTTTATTTATTTATTTTTTTATTACAGATAAGATTACTGAAAATATCAAAAGGTACCTCTGGGAACCCGTACCATTGTTGGTTTAAATGTGAACTGTACCCAGACCTTAAGGTTTTAACATACAAGGCCATGAAACAAGCCAAGAACTAGTCAACAATATTACTTTTTGAATGAGGAGCACAAAAGCAAGCAACAACAAACATTGAGTGTGGACACAATATGCTGTTCAACAGAGTGATAAAAGTCAAACGTTACACATCACTGGAGAAGAGTGTGGGCACCCATCAATGGTATGCATATAACGGTATATCTAATGTTTAAACAGCTGTATGTGGTGGTCTGTTCTCCTTTCTCCACATAGGGGTCTTTCACTGTAAACCACTTGAGAACCTCTGCAGTAGCACATTTCTACATCAAATACTCTACTTCACCACACCTACCTAGGCTGCTACTCTAGGAATATGAAAGAAAAGCCTATAAGTGACCCAAGCCAATGCTACTTCCTACACACACAACACACTACTGCAGGATCAAAGTCCAAAGAAAAGGGAACAAGGGATGACTACATGAGAACACATGGGGTTTTAGCATATGTCATCCTGCTCTACTCTACACTTCTGTACCTCAGCCTGCGGGGTGATGTCCATCCTAGAGGGCTGGACTGGAACAGGTAGGGACTGAAACAACATCAGTGATATAGTATTTGTGAAACCTTTTGCTTTATTGGAGATGGGGTACATTGGGTAAAGTTAAACTGTCTCTTAAAATGAAATCTGCTAGCATTTTCAAATTAAGCAAATAATCTTAAACAAGGTTTAACTTTAAAGTATCTCGGCTGACATGGATGAAAAACTGACTGCTGGGGTCTCCTACTACCTGCCTCAAACCAGCTGCCCGCCTTCCACTGCTGACTACACTGACTAAATATTCATCTTCTACTTGCTGCTTTTACAGTTAACCATTCTCATTACTTTTATCATTCCTACCTTCTCTACTGTTAAGCACATGTATGATTATATCAGTGCACTCAAGTATAATAGTACACATGTGGTGTTTTCCACAATCAATCATTTATAAGTGGTTTGACTAGAGGAGTATGGGTACCTCCTTTGAGTCTTTAGGTTAGGTTTTCCATGTTTTAAGTGCTGTTACTGTTTTGTCTTGGTACTAGATTTCTGTAAAGCTGCTTTGTGACATCAATTGTATAAAGCACTATACAAATACATTTCATTTGATTGTGTGTGGACGTGGTTCTGCATCTTTATGAATCCTTAAACGTCTATCTAGCTGCCAGGTTCTTCATTCCTTAACAATCCCTCTTGACTCTCTTTCCTTGATTATCCTTTAAACAATCTTAAATGACAGCACAAACACTCTCTCCTGTAGTCCAACTGTCTGTGACCAGACCTGTATTTCTGTACAGTTCCTGCATTGCTGCATATACAGGGCTGACATTTCACACTAAACACAGAGATTTAATTTCTCCCAAATGGCTCATTTTAAACAGGCCTAGCTCCCTGGCACAAACATATTGTGTAATTGTGTGTTGTGAAAACTGCTGCTATGTGAACACTTGGGACAGAAATGCCATTGGCTAACAGCTAACTGGTTGATGTCAGTCACACAATATTCCCAGCAGCAATCTCTGCCATTGCAGCAATGAGTTAGAGCTGGGGAAGAGACATGGCATTAACATGACTCCCACATTCCAGCTTTTTTCCCCCTCATCTTAGCTCCCTTTCCAATTTTCCATCCTCTCTCTTTCCTTCCCTCACTCTCCCACTCTGTGTTGAATCAGAACATTTTTGAAAGAGAAAAACGAGGAGGCTTGGTGAGATGGCAGACATTTTAGTAACAGAGTAATCTGATGGAGTGGTTATTCAGAGGGATTCTCTCCGTCACTGCTCACTTTCTCCACATACTTATCATTACTTGCCGCTCCCCAATGTCTTTCTCAGTTGTGTATCTTAAATGTGTGTCACAGAGAAAAAGAAAAGTATATGCAATCACCTAAATCATGATTGGTCTCTGAATCTAGCTTCTTTAGTTTTGTACTGGACCTGAGACAGATTTGAAAACAAAGAAATGGAAGTTGTAGCCATGGGTTAATATTATGTGGACATTCCTGAATCATCACTCACTTGCCTTAAAATAGGCTTAGCACTTACATAATCTCATAGAAACTTGGTTAACTAAAAATATCCAAGCATATCTTAGCTGATCAATCACATTTGTGATATCTGAAACCAGTGTAAACTGGTTTGAATGGGGCTATTATTACACATATTATCATTTTTTCGTTGCTGTGATGATGCTGTCTTAACAATAAGTGAAAAAGGGTAGAGTGGGCTTCTATTTGTTCTATATTTCTCTGTTGTGCCTCTGGTACAACAGTTCTGTGTCCTCTCTCCTGCTGTGAACTCTGATGAGCAAACATTGACCTTTGCTTCATCAGTCAACACACATACACAGAGCTCCTTCCTTACACAACAGAGGCACCTCTATATGCCCTGTCCCATCTCCTCATCTCTTCACAGGACTCTGGGCTTGTTCTAACATTCAGCAAACTGACAGAATTTCTTTATGTAAGACACAGTAGCTACATTTCATCCTAAAGGATTTTTCTGGCAGATTTAATGAGCTTCAAACATTTTTCCACTGTAGGACTGAACTTATTGATAATATTTAATATTCAACAAAAGTTATTTTCCAATTCAAACTGAAATATTAGATGTTAAGTAAAGTGAAGAAATGTGTGGACTGGAATGCAGCACAAGAAACACTAGGCTACCAGATAGGGCTGTGTACTGGCAGGAACCAGGCAATTTGACATGTATCACAATACAGGGGTTTTGATTCAATATATTCTAATATGTTAAGATACTGTAAGCAAAAGTGTTTATACATTTATTTCAATCAGATTTTAGGAGAACTGTCATAATATAAAATCTGACTAACAGTAAAGTTTACTTTTTATGCAATCAGAACAGTGGGAGCAGTTGGAGTTTAAACAGCACAAAATTGAATGATGTTTAGTGTATTTAAGAATCAATATCCAGTATTACAAAACACAGCTGGACTGAGGAGGAGAAGAGAGTGCTTTAAAGTGAATACTTCTGATATCCAGAAAAGGCTGTAATCGAAACAGGACAAACAGGTCTATAAAACATACAAATAGGATCTATTGATGAATTAACTCTACTTAAGATATTATTAAGCATTAATAAATATTTGAGTAATAAAATATTTGAAAAGCAGCAGCCAGTTGTGCACAGCATACTCTACATATAAATAACAACAGGAATAATAACTAACCCACACTATATGGCCATAGTCAAAAGTCAATCTGTAACAAGAGTGCTTCAAGCATCAAGTACAGTTCCCATCATCCCTCAAGGTGCCTGGAAGACAAGCATCCAGACTCTTTTCTGTCCTGGCAACAAATGAACTTCCCTTGGGGGTGCAAAAAGCTGAGCCACCATGTCTTTCAAGAGCATTTAAATCATTAACTGCTTCTAAATATACTGAATCATAGATATCAAGGTTTCCAACCTGACATTTGTTTTGGCAGCATCTAAAATTGAGGTACCTCTGGATTCTAGACTCTACAAACTAGCTTAGCAAATGCTTTTGTAAGTTGCTCTGGACAAGAGTGTTTGCGAAAAGCCATAAATGTAAATGTAAATATGGAAAAAAGCATTGGGACACCTGCTCATTGATTGTTTCTTCTAAAATCAAGGATATTAGCTGGTGCTTCTGTACACAAATCTTGCATGTACATTTACTTACGTAATTGAGAAGAAATTCCAAATTTTGTCAGACATGTTTGCATGTGTGTGCGGTGTGAATATGCAAAGGTTTGAGAGTTAGATGGGTGTGTACTCTTGTTTAAGATCCAAATTTGCACAATACAAATCTATGATAATGAACTCACCCGCTGGGTCCAGGCCGCTGGTTCTGGGTAAAACGCCAGTCAGTATTTGGGGGTTTTTGCTGCAGAAAGAAAAACTATATTAATTAAAAACGAGAGAAATTTATAACCACACCTGTTCATATATTCACTTCAAAACACGGCTGCCATCAGGCTACAGGCCTGCAGCACTGTCTATGACACATGTGGCAGCCATTTAATTCTGGAAAGCAGTGATGCACTCAATTATAAAGAGGACAAAACAGACACAGGCTACATTAGCAAAGAGGCCAAAGAATTTGTGTGTGTGTCAGCAGAGCCTACACTGACTGCAACATGAAGAAAGCACCCCAACATCTGTCACTTTGCAATGCCTCTAGTCTAAAGCACTTAACCTCCTGTTTCAAAGCGATTACAACAGTTATGAAACTATGAATTAGTAAAAAGTTCAACACACAACCTCTAAAACAATCCCTGATTGTTTCTGGACCCGGGAAATGAGCGCTAGCATTAATTGAGTGACTGTGTGAAACCACAGTCTTCAAACAAAGACATCATTGTGTTTATATTGAGAGCACAGGACATGCTCAATAGACAGGAAGCATATAGGACTGTATACAACTGAAACATCACTGGAGAGAGGCTCTTATCTCTTTAAAAATGCAGAGAAACTACAAAAATAAACCAAAAGACAGAGTCAAAGCAGAGAGATAATGGGTAGCTATGGAAAAATGAAAGCTCCTCTACTTTAGACACTCAAAAAATAGTTGCACCATATGTGTATTTTTATATTTTATAAGACTCTGACCTCTCATCTATTCTAGTACTACACTCTTAAAAATTAGGCTTCTTTAATGGTTCTTTTCTAAAGAAAAGACTTCAAAGTTCTTTGCACAATGAAATGGTTCTTTACATGGTTGGAGAATGCACTGTAGAGGGTACTATATAGAACATTCAAACTTGGAATAATAGAAGAACCCTTTTTCATGTGATATATAGAATTTTTTTTACATGTTATACAGAACCACTATCAACAGCTCATCCTCCACTTATCTGACAAACCCTTTGAAGATGCTAATAATCTTTTAATCATGCAAAGGATTCTTTATTCAAAAAGTAAAACTGACATATTTTATATTCATTATATGAAGAATTAAATATTTCAAGCCTTGTTTGTTTCATTTTTGGAATTTTGAATTATGTCACATCAATTTACAGTTTACCTTTTTTCAATTATGAACATAAAAGCTACAATATTCAATTTTTGAAGTGCACTAGTAATTACTGATACTGCTAAATTGTGAGTTCACAATGTGCACAATATGTCCTTTATTTTGTTGGAGAATTGACTGTAGAGGGTTCTATATAGCAGTAGAAAAATAGTTCTACTAATGTTATGATGTCAAACTTGGAATAATAGTAGAACCCCTTTCAACAGATCATTCGCCACTAATATGAAGAACCCTTTCAAGATGCTAATAACATTTTAATCATACAAATGATCCTTTGAGTTTTCTTGATTCTATATAGAACTATTTCCTTTTACTGACGTACCCCTGAAGAACCCTAAATTTTAAGTGTGTAGCACTGGATGAACATGTCTACACACACAAACACATTTAACTGTCACATAACAAGTGAACAAAAAGTCCATAAAAAGTCCATTAAGACACACCGACACACACACACACACACACACACACACACACACACACACACACACACACACACACACACACACGTGCACACAGCAAACTATTGCTACTGGCAGCACCATCTGTGTAATGTGGACACAGGAAATGTTGACCTCAACATTGAAGCACTAATATATCAAACACATACAGCTCCAATTTCAGAACAGTCACATGACCTTCATGTGTAGGACTTTTATATTGTCAGTCAAAATAGCCTCTCTCTGTGAATGTGTACAAAACAGTGCTTTAGCCTGGGCCTCTGTTTCTTCAACCATGACTAGGAGCCTTCTGAGTGTGTGTGTGGGGGGGGGAGATGACGGGATGAGACTGAAGGTTACAAATTAAGAGAGGTATGTAAGTAGAGTTAGGACACACTACAGCCCACACTCCAAAACCTGAGGGAAGACATTACTCATCCACATTTTCTCACTTTCTATTCTTCTGATCCCTCTTTATCCTTTCTTCCTCCCACTCTCATTCCCTAAACTATTTCTCTATCCAGGTATGTGTCTCCAGAAAAAGCAGAGAGAAAAAATCATGTTGTGTTCTTCAACATGGTGACTAAAAGCTGTATGCAAGGTCATGCTGTATCCCATAAACAAACACAAAAGAATGCAATGTCTAACACTCTCTGAGGAGATTTCTAAGTAAAAATACACAGTTCACACATGATATCCATATATACCAGCTTCACCACTAATAATAATAATAATGTGCTGCAAGCTCAAAATGTAAATTCTGATAACCTCAATATATCACTGTATAGAGGTTTTTATGTGTTGTTGTTTTATTCCAAATAAACTTAAATAAACATATGACTGCCTATTAACAGTGGTATTTTACTCTGGATTCAATAAGGGGACACTCAATGTGTGTACATACAAGCACAAAACTTTGTGACCCTGGAAAAAGTGGTGATCAATGTTTTCACGTCTGAATTTCTCAGACTAGTTTCGCTCATTTGTGCAACCAGTACAATTAATGTTTATATCTATGAATTTAAGACGTTATAAAAATTAAAGAAATCTAACATAATACATCTGAATCAGCATAAAAGTGAAAGCGAAACACCCTGTTTGTGACTTCCATAATAACCAGTACAGGGGATAAATTACTCATGTTCAAAGGTTTGGTCTTCTCAGTTATTTGAAATGCTAATGAAAACAGTACCTCAATATATATATATATATATATAAAATGTCATTTTCACTTTTTGACTTGAATGAATTGGAATGCTCTAAAATCCCTTAGTGTAAAATCATTTCACATGAACTTTCCATTGATGTTTTTTTTTCTTCTCTGGTAAATTTGCTGTTTTTCAGATACCGCAGCAACAATATATAACCTCAAAGGTTAAAATAAAACACAGTGTGTACAGTTAGTGTGTCCAAAATTATGAACAGAACCCTAGTTTGTTCTAAATGCATTTCAAAAGTGGTACTAAAACATCAGGCAAATGAGATGACGAACAATTCCGTAAATAATTATACTATACTACTTATCATTTAATAAATGAACCAATAATTTAGTAACTATCTGTTTCCAAAATATTTATCACGCTGAGTCTTCTTCTTGTTCTTGTTCTTGTTCTTGGTCTCTCCCTTTAGGGGTCGCCACAGCGGATCATCTGCCATCTTGCCCTTAAATATATATATAGTCTTTAGAGACTATATTGTTGAAATATTGCTATTATTACTCCATATGAACATGAATTTTTTATGGTAACCTTTTATGGTAACTAGAAGTGCATATATAAAAATGGAATGGTGTTCAAAATATTCAAAAATTTAAACTGACATATTTTATATTCACTATAGTAGAATAAAATATTCCAAGCCTTTTGTTTAATTCTTGATAATATTATTGATTTGATAAATATTATATACATATTTTTATTTTTTTGAATATTTAATTTTGAATTTAAATAAATAATAGATGAAACCATTTCAATATTAAAACAACAAAGCTCTGCAAAGAAATATATCACCCCAAATGTCAATTTACCTTTGTCAATTATGGATAAAAAAATATTTTAAGTTAAAGAATTTTGAGGTGCACTAGTAATTACTATTACTATTACTACTACTGCTAAATTGTGATATCACACTCCATACAATATACAGCAATGTATTTTTATGCACTTTATCTCTCACTCTTACACACACACACACGTGCACAAAGCTACAGTTCGGTCATGCTTTCAGGCAAACAGCCATGGCCCATTGCTGCCCCAGGGACAACTAAAGAAGCACTCCGTTTCAACACAACCTCTAGGAAATTTCCAACATGAGGTTAACCTAAATCACAGCTTTTAGTGCTCCTGGGTCTACCGTGACACTGTGTGTTTTAGTGAGGAGTTTAATGAAACAGCTGTGGCTCAGTGGGTAAAATCTCTACAGCAGCACTGTGAGAGAACCACTTGAACCCCACAGTGGACACAGCTAAAAAGCGCAAGAATATAATGGTGCTGAATATGGTTTGTTAAAAACAGTCACACCAGCACACTCATCAAACTTAAGGTCAACTAAAGGTTTCTAAACAGTCTTGGCTTGGACATACAGTCTTGGAAATATCATGAATTAATGTAGAACCTCTAAAATGTAGACATCATTGATTTAATAAAGAAGAATCTACTGATGTGTTTAAAGAACATTATTTCTATAGAATCATTCCAAAGAGTCATTGCAAACCATTTTAAGAATGTATTCTATACAAACACACATACCAGCACTCAGTCCACCCCAGAACATATAAACATCAACAAAGCCGACTTAAATTTAGCCACTGACGTGTCGGGATATATGGTGTATTAAAGGAATAGTTGATCCATACATGCTAATGTCACTAACAATAAATAGAAGCAAGCAATCACCATGAATAATGCTGTTCAATTATTCACTAATTATTCACTGTTAACAACATTAGCATTCATTTACCAAAAAGTGAAAATACTGAGTGCCCGTTTCATTGATAAACAGGGAAACTGGTTACAACATTGTACAAACAATGCCTAAACCCAACACCACTGCGGAAAAAGCATGGACAAACAGCTGCTTCAATGCACACACACCCTGACCTCACCAAAGACAAGACTTCACCCTATTCTCTCAATGAGGGAGGAAGTTCCTTTTACCTAATAACGTTTTCCTATGATAGTGTTTTCCACCTCTTTGTCAGTCTCACACTCTAGGGTGTCTAGCCAGGCTTTGTGTATGAAACACACACAATACAAGCAATAGGACACCTCATTGTTTCTAAAATCATCATAGTTTGTTACAGATTAATGCCTCGTTGTTCTGGCAGCTCTTAATATAGAATTCTGTGGCCAGCTGCATTAAAAACCACACATTGCGTTCATTCACTTAAACCAATATTTTGTATTTGAATAGCTGCAGTTTAGCTACATTTATAAATTATTTTAACTGTTAAATGTATCAGCCCACACAACCATTGTTCATTGCTGAAATTTGTGCAGAAATGATGCTGCATTTGACACTGAAGAAACAGTGAAATTCCTGCGTGGATTAGGAATAAGCAGAAAATTACTTTAACATTATTAGCTATAAACATTATAAGATATAAATATTAGCATGTTTATATTAGACCAATATTTCAAAGCAACATTTGATCCAATTAGTTTATTATTTTAGAACTGTCTAGAGGATAAATGTATATCATACAGCCTCAGTGGAAGTCAATTTTATACCAAGGTATTTTGTGGCATTTCTCTTGGTTGTTTCATGACAGGAGCACTTTAATTTTCTATATTCATTTTGAATTAATCCACATTGGCAGATTCATACATGAAAAATATTTCCACTGGCCTGCAATTACTGCATCACTAGATTACAATTTACCATCATCTCAGTTATTATTGTGGCTATGTCTGGTCTTTGCCCTGCTAACTTTGATTTATTCCAAGAGTTTTAGCTTCTACATTTTTTAAATGTCAAAAAAGGTTCTGTATAGTACTATATAGGTTTATCTGACTTGTAACACATTTTATTATCAATCTTTTGAGAGAACAAGAGGGTTTCTTTGTATAAAAAAACAAACAATTTATGGACTCCATTGAGTTCCTATAACCTTTACTAAAATACCCTTCAAGAACCCCTTTTTTCAGGGGGTATTAAAACCCTATAAATTAAACTACTCTAGCAATTATATGATGAACAGAACATTTTGTAATTCCAGCTTGGCTGAGCTGACATTTGTGCACTGCAATCTAGAATTCAATCTAAGTCGACTCTGCCTGGAGGGTGTTCATTAATCTGATTATTGTGATATGGGTCTCCAACAGAACTTTCTTGTCCACAAGCACAATTTAGGCCACTGCAGGAGTTCTTTGGAACACATTAGAGATCAAAAGCACTCCGCTGATGTGGGGTAATCTACACTATACATAAACACTTCATACACATTCACTCAACAGCTCTAGTGGGGAAAATGGCTGCCATGGTGATCAGAAGAACAGTCACAAAAACAGAGAAGCAGAGGAAGTGAGGAACAGGGAAGAGAGGAAACGACTGCCAGGAACACTAAACACTAAAAGACAACAGGCTGTGTAAAATGGTTGATGTCTACTGTTGAAAGTACAAGGATGGAAAACTATGCCGCATTTTACATGATAATGCCACAAAGAGAGTAAAGCAGACAATGCAGACAATGGAGGGTTCCACCACCTTTTTTTCTGCTCCTAATAGAAGGAAAAATGGATTCATGGATAATGACAGTAAGCACAAGAGAGACAACCTTATGCAATCTAATCCAATGCCCTCTTTGGCCCTAGGGCCATTATACTTGTTAAAGTAGAAAGCCTAAACCTCTGGCATTACCCTCCTGCGCTGAATGTCAGAGCCATTAGTGGCCAGTCCTCCTGTTATTGTTGCAGTTCACATGCCCTACAGTAAAACACACTAACAGACACACACACAGAGCACGTGTCATGCCAGAGGAGCCAGATGGTCTCTTCACAGCCCAAAGGCCAAATGACTCCCAAAGGACAAAACGATGGGACACAAGGGAGGTTGAGAGATTTGTCAGGAAGAACAGGACAAAAAAAATTCTCATTCTCAGGCTCAGGCTCACACCCCCTTTCCCCTTGCTTGAAAAACATGATATAAACACCAGAGATTACTCTGAGCCCCTTTTCAACAAACAGCAGATATAAATAACCTTGGTCTGAAGCCCCAAAGAATTTCCACCTCAGCACATCACATTCCAAACACAGTTACCCCAAAATGGTAGCATGTCTGACAAACACCTTTACTCCAGTGTGTTTCAGTAATGAGGTCAAAATAAAAGCAAGAACATTGTTTCAATTTTCACTCAAGTCCAGAAATGAAGATAAAGTGCTACTGACGTTCACTTCCTTTCTACAGAGAGGATTTCAGCTGAGTTGTCTAAAGGAAACTCATTTCCTTCCCAGGTCTGGAAAACACTATCGGAAGTCAGAATCCCAGTTACCATGGAGATTTATTATGGGACTGCCCCGAGGTGACACACTCACACATTTACCGGAGGTCACATGACTTTAAAAAGGTATGGGATCAATCACTGGTGTCCAGCACAACAGGAAATTCAGGGTCACAGGATGACCTCTGGGATCCTGTTATTCAGCCAGTGATTTCTTCCCCTCTATATCCACATCCACTCTATCCTTCCTTCTGTCCCTGTCCCTGTTCCAACCCCCATCTTCTTTCTCAGCACAAAAGTCATTTCTGCTGCCTGGTCACTCTTCCTTTCTCTGCCATCTGCCAGCAATTTCTCCCTCAACCTCGCTCCTCATGATTTCCCTTCATTTATTTGAAAGTTCTAGAAGCTCTTTCTGTCTGTATAATTGTTGTTGTATTATTGATGCTTTTTGTGATCATCTTCTCTCCAAATCTATTACTTTTCTTTTAATACTGTCACTAAAAGGGGGGAATGTGTATATCCAATGTGTATCTCTGAACCATTAACTTCATAGTAGAAAACTATTTGACCATTTCTTTTAGTCTATTAATCAAAATATCATAGAGCTACCTCTTTCACATGTTTGTCTCCCTACAGCAACATGTTCTTTTCTTTTAAACTTGTTTTATTTTTCCTCCCCTTTCCTTCTCTACTGTCCTCTGATCTGGCCGATCACAGTAATCTTGGCTCTCTATTGAAGTTCTGATTATGGAAGTTCACCGGTCCTTGACGTAGGTATGAAAAATCATGGCTCTGCAGCAAACCCAAATTCAGTCCTTCATCCAGCACAGTTTGGTGACTTCCCTGTTCAAATGTTACACAGGCAATGACCACACTGTGCTGGACCAAGATACTCCATGACCCGAGTGGAGTGCACCTGAAATAGGTACAAAGTAAGCCTAGAGACAAAACAAAATCTCATGCATTGAACAACCAAACATTATGAAACATAATTGGCTTGTGTGTTGAGCTGAACGCTCACCTCATTGGCTGAGTTCATTAAGTGCTTCCTTGTTAGAGTCATGTTTAATGTGTTGTTATGGCTCAGCATGGGAGTCTTGACAAACACAAAGTCACTCCTGCTTGAAAGGGTTGAGTAGCAGGGCCTATATGTGCGTGTGTGGGGCTCCTGAGGCCCCCCAACCACCTCCATGTACCGGATTGGCCCATCCGTGTTAAGCTGGAGGTGGAGGTCTTTATGAGAGCGCTGCTGGTAGGCATGCCTGGAGCGGAAACCCTTCCTTGAGTAGCAGCACATCAAGTTGTCCTTGTGTCTAAGGCACCGCACCACCACCACTACAGTGGTCACAAGAAAGACCAATGTCACACATCCCAGTGATATGATGAGGTACAAGGTTACATCCGTCATCCCGCTCACTTTCCGTGAGAATGGTTTGTGGGAATCTGGAAGTGTCTCCGTACTCTTCTCCTCCACGCTGACTGTGATGGGGACGGTAGTGGATTTGGAAGGCTGGCCATTGTCCTGCACGACCACCACAAAGCTGTAGGATGAGAGCTCTTTGCCCCCTTGCTCATCGTCAGCCAGTTTCCGCGTGGTGCGTAGCTCACCCGAATGTGCTCCAATGCGGAAGAGTGCAGAATCCTCCCCAGTGATGCTGTAGAACAGCCACGCATTGTGGCCGCTGTCCGGGTCAAAGCCCACAATCTTGTTCACGAGGTGGCCGACAGGAGCAGAGCGAGGGACAGTAAGCTGAAGGCCTGAGTCATCAGAATGGGCAGGGTAAAGAATGACAGGTGGGTTGTCATTCTGGTCAATGACAAAGACATGGACGGTGACATTGGAGCTATGCTGCGGTGTTCCAGCATCATGTACCTGCACTTCAATTTTAAAAGCGTTCATCTGCTCATAGTCTAACGAGCGCATAGTTAAAATATTCCCGTTCTCGGAGTTGATGTACACGTAAGAAGACACTGGGCTCCCATGGACTGTGGAGGCCAAAATTGAGTAGGTTAGACGGGCATTGTCCCCCAAGTCTGGGTCTGAAGCAGAGACTGCCACTATGGGGGTTCCAGGGGAATTATTCTCTGCAATGTCTACAGAGTAAGAGGGTTGGGAGAACAGTGGAGCATTATCATTTACATCAGAAAGACTAACCACAAATGTCTTCTGAGAAGACAATGGAGGCGTACCTGCATCTGTTGCCGTGACGACAACAGTGTACTCAGGGACAGTTTCCCTGTCCAAACGACCATTTGTGACAAGGGTGTAATGCTCCCCAAAAGCAGATTTCAGTTTAAATGGCAAGCCTGGTGACACTTTTAAGGTCACCTGGCCATTCTTATTAGAGTCTAAGTCCCTAGCACTGATTAGTGCAATGACAGTGTCGATCTCAGCATCCTCGCTTATAGAGCTGGTGAGAGAGGTCAGAGTCACTTCTGGTGTGTTATCATTCACATCCGTTATCTCTACTTTGACATTGCAAGACCCCTCCATGGCAGGGGTCCCACCATCCCGGGCCTGGACAGTGATGTCATAAACATTGGTTTGCTCATAATCCACTTCCCCAATAACATGGATTTCCCCAGTCTTAGAATCCACACTGAAGAGACTGAGGATTTTGTCAGAGGTGTATTTACTGAACAAGAAGGTCACTTCCCCATTCATTCCAGAGTCTGCGTCAGTGGCATTGAGTTTAGCCACAACAGTTCCCACAGGAGAGTTTTCTAAAAGGCTGACCTTTTTCACAGGCTCGTCAAACACTGGTGGGTTGTCATTCACATCCAGGATTTTAATGAGCAGCAGGGTGGTGCCAGATTTCTCGGGCTGCCCACCGTCCACCGCTGTGAGCAGCAGACGGAACGAGGCCTGCGCTTCTCGGTCTAAGGCCTTCTCCAACACCAGCTCTGGGAACTTACCGCCGTCGCTCTTGGTCTCGACCCGCAGGCCGAAGCAGTCGTTGGGCGCCAGGTGGTACGTGCGTAACGAGTTGACACCCACGTCGGGGTCCCGCGCGCTCTCCAGGCGGAAGCGCGTTCCAGGCGCGGCCGCTTCCGAGATCTCCAATGAGGAGTTCCTCGCCGGGAACTGCGGCGCGTTGTCGTTCACGTCCAATACGTCCACGAGAACCCTACGGATTTCAAACGGGTTCTGGAGAACGATCTGAAGATGCCGAGAACACGCTGCGCTCGAGTCGCACATGCGTTCCCGGTCGATGGTCTCTCGGATGACCAAATCGCCGCTGGCCGAGTTGATCTCAAAGTACTGGGAGTCCAAAAGGACGCGCACGTTTCTCTCGATGAGCCTCTGAGGCGTGAGGCCCAGATCCTTCGCTATGCCGCCCACGAAAGAGCCCGGCTTCTGCTCCTCCTGGACGGAGTACCTGAGCTCCTCAGACGCGCTGGACAGGCAGCAGAGGGAGAGCGCGATCCAGAGCGCGCGCCATTCCGGGCAGCGGCTCCTCTTTCTCAACTCCATTGTGAGAGAGAGAGAGAGAGGGAGAGCTGTAGAAGAGAAAGTTCGGAAGGGCTTTTCCTCCCGTGTTCAATCCATATTTGATATACAACAGCCCCTACCACTCCGAAATTTAATCCGTTTCGTGTGCAGAATGAGGCGCTCAGAAGAGTTCATGGTGACCGAAAAACGATCTGGTAAATTAGGGAGAAGAAAAACAAGAGCCCATCCAGCCGTCTCCCCAAACTTCCCTGCGCTGCCTTTGCCTCTCCGTTGTTCGGAGGGGAGGAGATTGAGCCACAAAGGTCCTCTTCCCATTGGCCACAAGTGAGCAACAGGCTCTTCACACCAGTTAGTGCTTTTCCCACCCGCATTCAGACAAGAACAGCCTTCTGTGTTGGGACTGGCTGCTGATTCCTCCTCTCCTGTGCGAGGACGCACTAAAAAGTATCCCGCCTCTTGTGCAAGAATTGCCAAAGTGCTCATTTTCACCAACATAAAGATCTCTACTGACTATCAGCCAATCAGAGAGCAGAATGTGGGACGTGCCCGAAAAACGGACGGGAAATAACGGTTCACTCCAACTCAGGCGCAGAACTTTGAAAGCAGACTGAAGCCTGTCTGGCTGAGGACACTCGCTTTGAGTGAATCCCAACAGATATTTTCAAATGACTTCAAAGATGAATTACGGATTGACTCCAACCTTCAGGGACAACTTTTTTAATTGTATGGACAATAATACACCATTTGCTTTGCTTCACATCACTAATGCCTAGATGGAGACAGAGAGCTGGTTTATTCCCTTTCTTGGATGGATCTTGGTGAACCACGAAAGAAGGAAATCTCACATCTCTTCTTTCAAAGATTGCCAAGTGCAGAATTAGCCACCCGAGGGCACTGTTTCCAAATAAGCTCAAATCCCAGCTTAAATCCAAGTTTTAAATCTATTTACAAGAATGCATTTGAACAAAATTAACTGCTGACAACATTAGTCCCAGATTCCGAATAAAATATTGATTTTAGGACATTTACTTGCAGCTCAAAACAATGAAAAAATACTCAGTGTTTCCAGACTTCCTCAAGCCTTAAATCAAGTTATGTTTATTAAGTTCATATTTAGTTAACAGAATACTACTGTTTTAACTTAGAGATAATTCAGAAATCAATATTTAGTGCTGTCTTGTATATATAGTGTTTTTTCCACTCCTTGTGCAGAAATTCAAGTAGCATGATTTTAGTCAAGACAAATAACACCCTATGTGTTATATTTAAAATTAAATTTACATTTAAATATGTAAATTTTATTTGACATATTTAAACATATGAACATTTGGTTGTGTATTAAGAGATGGAGGTAATATGACTAAGCAAACAAAACTGACAAAATGTTTTTTAAAACTATTTTTCAAAATAATTGATATAAATGCAATTTTCTTGTGAGGAAAAAGTTAGGACATCCTGTGCCCTAATAGCTGGTATTTCCTCCTTTCGATGAAAGTGAGTTAGCCTTTTACATTACGTTATTTGTCTACCAGTCTGTGACATTGACTGGAAGAAAGATTTTCCCACTCCTCCAGGAGGAATTCTCTCAGCTATGTGATGCGTCTTTATACAGACAGTGTAACATTTCCCTCAAGCCCCCTTTGATAGAAGATTTTATTGTAGTTTTTATGTTGGAAGGTTTTCCAGGCCTTGCTGCAGGAAAGCAGCCCCAATCATCATGCTTCACAGTTGGTATGATGTTCTTGTGCTCTTATGTTTGATTTGTGCCAAACATGTCTTCTGTTACTGTGCCCAATTCAACTTTGGATCCATCTGTCCTCATTCTTCCAGAACTCTTGTCTTAGTCTAAGTGTTCACAAACTTTAGTTTCACCCTGATGCTTTTCTGAAAGCAAGGGTTTCCTCCTTGCATACCACCCATGAAAATCAAACCTGTTTGGTCTCTTTCTGTTGGTAGATGCATGCACTTTGACATCAACTGTTGTAAGAGCTACCTGTAGAACCCACATTTTAGGACTGTTGGAGACTTCTTCATGTATCTTGTAGTGTGAGTCAGGTGAATCTTGCTAGAATAGTCTGGCCTGTTTGAAAATGTTCTCCAATTATGTTCTCCAATTATTTTCTGGACAGTGGAATGACTGATTTCTAATAGTTTTGGGATCTTCCCAGACTCATGTATTTATACTCTTCAGAGAACTCTTTGGATCTTGCCGTGGTGATCCCACACGGCCTCCTCCAAAGTTCTGTTGAATGATGGTCTAATCATTTGCAGCTGTTGTGGTGCACCTAATTCTATTTTTCAGCATTTTAAGTAATAATAATGTGGAAATATGCAAACTTTTCCTCACAGGAAAATTGCATTTCCATTAATTACATTTTGCTAATTATTTTTAAAGACGTTCTTCAGTTTTATATGTTCAGTCAAATCATGTTCATCCTCAATATTTGTAAAGTGAAGATCCATTTACATTTACCTGACGCTCTTGTCCAAGGTGACAAGATTACTCATATTACAGAGGTGGGCCAGAGCAGTGTTTGGAGTCTTGCACAGCATAGTTGCCCAATCTGAAAATCAAACCCCAGTCTACCACTGGTGGCCACACCAACCACAAGAACCAATATCCATTTGTTTCACAGATATGTTTATGGGGTGGCCTTACTTTTTCACTTCATTACGTTTAATATAATATAATATTAGTATGACATATGTCTTTTTTATTTTGTAAGGGTATATAGGTACAAATTTTACAGGCTATATATATGAATGTGTATGCATTCATAGTATTATATGCAAAAATCAAATAATTTTGTTTATTTGTGAAAATAAGCTTAAATATCACATTTCCAGCACACTTTAGAACACAATTCATACTCATTTTAACATTTTATCAAAAAGAGATATATAATATTTAATGTGCCATTATGTTTGAACACACCACATTTAATGTTTCTTTTTGATTTTATTTTGTTTTTGTTTGTTAAGTCAACAAACACTAATTCTGTTTACAATGGGCATCTCGAGAGGATGAGCATAGAACTGTGCAAACAACAACCAAACACGCATAAAAATATTGCAAAAATAACTCAAAGCTACAGATTTCCATGAACCATTTATGACAAAAAGACAGTGTTTGAATCTGCAGATCATACAACTAAATCAAATGGAACCAGAATTATTTAGAGCAATCTAATGTTTTTCATACAATGTAAGATAATTGTGGTGTTTACAACATGACAGCACATTTCATCTCACCTGCTGACTTTCAAAGGTCCAGGTGCTATCAGGTAAAGATGCGTCCAGCACGCTGATCATGTCCTTAAAATCAATTGTGCTGCTGGGCTTAATGAGGGTGAAATCACTGAACTCTGACATTGGAGAGAGACAGGACCTGAAGGAGTGGCTCTGAGACAACATGTCCCCTCCCAGAACCTCCACATACTTAATAGGCCCATCTGTGTTCAGCTGGATTTGCAGATTACGGCTGGGATATTTGTAGTTGTCCGAGTCATTGTGTCTCAGGCAGCAAGTGGAGCTGCTCCTGCTGTTTCTCACACATTTCACCACTAAGATGACAAATGTCACCACAGACAACAGAGACATAGAGGCCAGAGACACAATCAAGTAAAATGTGATGTGGTCACTTCTGCTTACAGGCTCTGGAACTTTGTGCTGGAGCTCTAAGACAGGTTCGTGCAAACCATCCTCTAACAGTATGTTTACTGTGACAGTGGAAGACTGCGCTGGATCACCATTATCCTTTACCTCTATGAGCAGCATCTGAGAAGAGTCATCATGCTCTGAAACAATACGTTTGGTCCTCACCTCACCTGTGTAGGTATTCACACTGAACAGAGATGCATCTGTAGCCTCCAGAAGTTTATAGGAGATCCAGGCATTGTGGCCTGAGTCTGCATCCACTGCAGTTACCTTGGTGAGCAGGTGGCCTGCCTTAGTAGAGCGTGGCATCTTGTAGTTAGAAGCTATAGAAGCTGGGTAGATAACAGAAGGGGTGTTGTCATTCTGGTCCAGGATAAATACATGAACTGTGACGTTGCTGCTCAGAGGTGGAGAGCCCCGATCTTTGGCCTGCACCTGGATCGGAAATGCCTTCAGTTGCTCATAGTCAAAAGAGTACATGCTATAGATGCTGCCATTATCTGAATTAATGTACACATAAGATGCAACAGACACGTCCAGGATTTTGGAGTCTAAAATGGAGTAAGAGATCTTTGCATTCTCACCAAGGTCTGCATCAGAGGCAGATACTGAGCAGATAATTCTTCCAGCTGGGAAGTTCTCCTTCACATAGGCAGTGTATGAAGGCTGCGAGAACACTGGAGGACTATCATTCACATCTTGAACATTGATGATGACTGTCTTCTGAGCAGAAAGAAGGGGACTGCCTGAGTCTGTGGCAATGATGTCAACTTTATAAAGTAAGTTCTTCTCATGGTCTAGCCGAGCTGATGTAGCTAATTCATAGTGATTTTCAAAGCTTGGCTTTAACTTAAATGGTGCATTACCCATTACCTGGAGGCTGACTTTTCCATTGTCATTTGAGTCCAGATCCCGAGTGTTTATTAATCCCACCACAGTGCCAATGGGGGAGTCCTCAGCAACTCTATCAGCCAAGGATTTGATAATGATCTCTGGAGTGTTGTCATTGGCGTCAATCAGATTAATCTGGACACTGCAGTGCCCCTCCATTTCAGGGCTGCCTCCATCCTTGGCCACCACGTCAATTTCATAGGATGACACTTCTTCATAATCAAGAGACCCCTTCAGTGTTAACAAGCCTGTCTCAGAATTTAAATCGAAGGTGTTCAGAACATCATCATCCGTTCTGTCCCCAAATAAATAGTAGATCTGCCCGTTCGAGCCTTCATCCAAATCCACAGCTTTGAGCTGGACAATACGTGTCCCGGGTGGGCTTGTCTCGCTTATGGCAGACTCGTAGGTCTGTTTGGTGAACTGAGGCGCATTGTCGTTATTATCTAGAACCTGCACAATGATTTTAGTAGTGCCAGATTTAACTGGGCTTCCCCCATCCACCGCTGTCAGCAGCAACTCATGAGTGGACTGTCTCTCTCTGTCTAGAGGCTTGGCCAAAACAAGCTCAGGTAACTTCCTGCTGTTTTTCAAAGTCTTGGACGCGACAGAAAAATACTCATTGCTACTCAAGGTGTAGGAGTGCACCGCGTTGCTGCCAACGTCCGGATCCAGCGCACTCTCGAGAGGAAAGCGCGTTCCGGTCACGGCGTGCTCGGCCACTTTCAGCACGACCTCCTCCGTGGCGAAGCTGGGCGCGTTGTCGTTTATGTCCTGAATTTCCACGACCACCCGGTGCAGCTGCCACGGAGAGTCTGCGATCACCTCTAACGAAAGCGCGCAGCTGCCACTCTGTCCACACACAGCCTCCCTGTCTATCCTGTCCTCCACCAGCAGCTCCCCCTTCCCCAAGTCTATGCTGAAAAAGCGCTCGCCATCCTCGGAGGCGATGCGGACGTTGCGACTCGATATGTCAGCCAAAGTCAAGCCCAAGTCCTTGGCGAGGTTTCCGACAGCCCAGCCTCGTTTGGACTCCTCCGGTACAGTGTACCGAGTCTGCCCGCCGACCGTGGTTCCCCAAAGACACGCAAACATCAACCGGAGCGCCAGCGCACAGCCCACACCGCCGGTATCCATACCGACTCAGAGAAAGTTACCCACGCTGGTGAAATCCACCATATCTGCAAAAACACAGCCCTACAACACCAAAATCTCTAAACGGTAACAGAACCCAACTGCGCTGTGAAATCAGAACAGGTGTAAGCGCGTGTCTCCATCCTTTGGCGCACAGTCTTTCAAAGCTGATGCTGAAGCTGAGGATACTGTATCGCGGAGAGTTAGCTGTACTCCTATTGGTGCACAGACGATGTAATCTGAACCAATAAGAGCACGAAACTTATTAAAGTGACAAGTGTAATAACAACAACAACAACAACAACAACAACAACAACAACAACAATAATAAGAAGAAGAAGAAGAAGAAGAAGACGAAGAATTATTATTATTATTATTATTATTATTATTAGTAGTAGTAGTAGTAGTAGTAGTAGTAGTAGTAGTAGTAGTAGTAGTATTGTTGTTGTTGTTGTTGTTGTTGTTGTTGTTGTTGTTGTTGTTGTTGTTGTTTTTGTTGTTGTAAGAATTATTTGGTGCTGCTTAATGATTATGCAGGTATGTGTTGACTCTCTGATGTCCCAAAACAGAAGAGAGAAATTACCATCATTAGATTCACCTGAAGCAGCCAATTCTCCTCAAAGCCAGAACCCAGAATGAAGTGACATGTCTGAGTACAGTTATGTATTAAACGACTATAAAAAACTGTTTTGATGGGTTTGCTCAAGACAGAAGTTTATAGGCAATGTGGTATTCAGTATGTGAGAAGTTCAAACTTTCATACTCTCTCTCTCTCTCTCTCTCTCTCTCTCTCTCTCTCTCTCTCACACACACACACACACACACACAGGTGCTTTTGGGTAAATACACTTACACTGTCATGAAGTTGACAGAACTGTTGGGTTTAATGAAGGTGAAATCACTAAACTCTGTATAAAAGACCGTGTCTAAAGGAGTAGATCTCAGACATGTCCCCTCTCAGAACCTGTCTGTGTTATTATGCTCCAAGACAACATGTTTGATGCTCACTTAACTTGTGTAAATTTTCACATTGAACAGAGACAGATCTGTTGCCTCCAGCAGCTTTTAAGAGATCCAGTTGTTGTTGCCTGCGATAACCTTGATGCCTTATCCTGACAGATCTATCTAGATGCCCACTCATCCCATATTTGAGCCTCCACTGCCAGCTTATGAATGTTAAACCTGCATGGACGTCCATGTATCACTGAGCTTGTACCCTACTTTCACTCATAGACAACATGCTCCCACTACTAGCTATTCTTCTTTATTGTTTTACTCCACTTTGTGCTTTATGTCTGTGCTATCTGGTGTTGACCAGAGGAGGAAGGGTTCCCCTTTTGAGCCTTGGTTCCTCTCAAGGTTTCTTTCTCTTAGCCTAAAGGGTTTTTTTCCTTGCCACGGTTGCCCACTGGTTTGTGCAATTGAGGCTTGGACTTGGACACAGTTGCTTTGTGTTGTCATACTTGTCCTGGATACACACATAAAGTGTTATGCTGCTGCTCAAAGATGAAGAAATGTGATATTTGACCTGAAACATTCCCTGGTCTGAAACATTCACTTTCTCATAGTTGAAAGAGCACATGCTGTAGGTGCTACCATTATCCTTTGAGTCTAAGATGGAGTAAGAGATCTTCACATTTCCACAAAGATCAAATGATCCTGTCAGGGGAAAGTTGTACCCTAAGGATGAGAAACTACTGGCCTTAAACATCAATTATGAAAGGTTTCATACTTCGTTAGATGGGAAATCTCATGGCAGTGGTAACAGTTTCTCAATTTTTGTCAGAGGCTGAGAGAAACAATTCAAAAATGAAACTTCAATACAATGTAGGTTATGGATTCTTTAAAATGTGCTTTTCTGTGAGAAACATTTGGGAGTAATCTTTATAATTCTCATATCCTATAGCTGCAGTGGTTTTCCTCTGAGTCTCTCTATCAATCTTGTTATTCACTGTTCTTCTTTCCCACGTTCACACAATAATACTGCTTGCTTGCCTTTAATGTCAATCTCAGCAAGAAATTGAGTTTTTGAAAAAAAAAGAGAGACTACAAATACTACTAATTAATATTAATATTAGCATTATTATTAGAATGAATATTCATATTAATAACATTAATAACTATAGGCTGTGCCAAAAATATTGCCTAAAAAGAAATAATCTCATCAGTACTGTCTGATTCCGATTCAGAACTCTTTACTGCCACCTTGTGGTGTAGATCTCAAACCACATTCTGCTGCATTTGCTCTGAGCGCCCCGTGCAGAACAGTCATCTTCGGCAAGATTGATGCATTCATATTTCTACTTGTTAACAATACAAAAACATTTTTAACAAAGGAAGCTTCACCTTCAACATTTCTGAATACAAAATCTGGGATGTATTCTTACAAAGTACATCTACAACATTCAAAATCTGACCTGCACTCCTGCAGACATATCTAAATTATTATTAATGCATACAACAGCTGTAATATTTCGAGGACAGATTAAAAAACTCAACTAAACACGATGTCAGTGAAAGAACAGATACAGGACGCAGGAGCAGTGGTGAGGGGAGGGGGCTGCAGGGGAGGGGAAAGACGTTGACGCAACAGCGGAGCCGCAGAGTCTGTTTCAGCACCACGAGTACGAACAGCGCCACACAGGCGGCGAGCACGCGCCTCTGCATGCACAGCCCAGCCATGTGGAAGAAAGCCTTAAAGACACAATGACCTCCTGCTCTCCTGCCACAGAGACCCACTGAAGCTGTCAATGGGCAAGCAAGCCAACCTCGACATGCCCTGTTTCCCCACTAAACACATATAGCGCCTCAACTGGAACAGAATAGCACCCATTGCTTACACAGATGTGCAAATGCACACATACACAGATTATCTAGGGAAGCTTTGCCAATAGAAAATGAGTATCTAGAACAAAAACAAAAATGACAATGAATATATTGGCACCATGCATTAAGCTGTAGAGCATTGGAACTGTGTTATCTAGAATGATGCTGCTCATCCAATAGTTTTAAGAGAAATGAGTTGGGGAATGGGGATGAGGCACCATGGTGATCATCCATCATCCATTAACACTATCATTGAATGCAGTCAAATCCTCACTGCAATGCTCGAAAATCTAAAAAGCTGCAGGTGTTTCAGTAATCTTGTTCTAATGGTGTACAGTGAGGGAGATTGTGTTACCAATTGATTGACCAAATTGATTGAGCAAATGACCTACTACATACTGAAATGTTGACAGCAACTAAATGACTTGGTAAAGTACAGACAGGCTACACAGGAAGTAGTTTGGTTAAATACGTGTATATGCATGATTATGTTCCTTTAAAAAACTAATCATACTGCAATAAAATCATGAGTAGAAACCTGAGTGAAACCCATAGGAAGGTAGCACTTTGACAGGGTTGGTGACCTCTGTTCTACGGTCTCATGTAAATGTTCATGTAATCTGTTTTTTGAGTGTCAATAACTTCATATTATCTACTAGGAACACACATTGTTTAATAACTTACTGTAAAAATAATAATAACAATTAAAAAATTAAATGTATGTGGTGTGTGCACATTAAAATAGTCTAATATATCCAAAAATGTTTATCTTTTAGTGCTCAATTAGTTCCACTCAAAAAAAGTGTCATTTGAGTAGGGGTGCTCAAACTCCTGTACAAGATTTTATGTAACGATTAAACAATTAAAGATTCTCTGATTATATTTTCCTCTCTGGCACAAATCTAAGACCAATTCAAGACCTGTGTCTCATTATGTGACATCTGGATGTTGAATATACTACACATAAGGCCCTGAGAGGTCTTATGCTAGATTCCAAGGTGCTTCAAGGACAACTATTGAAAATTGCTCTTCTGATATTGATCATATTAGAAATTGTGTATGAGGGGTCTTAACTGTAACTATTCTTCTCCAGATAAAAGTTGAGCAAAAAAACCCAAAGTGACCGCCTGTGTCCAATTACATAAATACACTAATTGTGATTAAATAAATAAATACAGAACATAACACAATTAGCATCTTAGTATATGGAAAAAACCTCTTACCTTTATTGAGAGAAACCAGAAGACCAGAATAGGTGTGAGATGAGATCCATCAGATCATGAAAAAGAAAAAACAAGAATGCTTTTGGTTAGAATGGTGCACAATTCAGACAGTTCAGGGCCCATACCCATACTTACCTTCCAATACCACAAAACATAGTATAAAATCAAACAGAATGTAATGCATTTGCCAGATTGTACTGGTGTAGATTGAAACTGTGCAATGTGATATTTGAATATATAATGACCATAACATCACCATGAAAACCAGTTGTACTGTGTTATGTGGTGTCAGAGTGCACACATGCTTGTGAAACCAAAATCAAATGTAGTTTAGTTTTTATACACCATTTGGTGCATCTTGGACACGCTGTCAGAAATTTACACAGGTGAGTTAGTTCCCAACTTGCATCAAAGTAGCACGCTATCCTATGAATCACCCCTCTAAACCAAAAGCCACCCTTTCTGCCATCTGTACCTTTTCTGTGTTGCAACTCTGTTATTCTTTGGAGTTTTAGTGCCCGATGGTAAGACTTACCTGCAAAGCCCTAGAAAAAAGACTCCCATTCTCTGATTTACCAGCTCAAGGTAGACAATGTTTTATTTACAGAGAGACATAAAGTATACAAACGCAAGCAGCTTCTTCTCAGGATTGGTATAAAGAATCAACCGAAACTCAAATGAACTGCTATGCTGTCAGTGTCCAAAAAAATTTTTCATATGTATAATTTGTGTTACTATATAAAGTATGAGCATATCATAATGAATGAATCAATAACAGATGGCACATTGCTTGAAACTATATCTTTTTACATGTTAACAAAGTACCTCTGCTGCATTATCCCTCAGTATAATGAACAAAGCTGCACTGTCCTCAAACCAACAGCAGAGGACAGACCATGTGTTACTCTTGGCTGTGTATATGTGCATCTGCAAACTACCCCCACCCCCTGCATTTGTGCTAGATAGAGAGGTAAACATAGATAAGCATATGGGTCTACAGCTTTAAATCCTATTATATGACACTAGCCATGAAACAGCACTGCTGTGATGGTGAGTCTGACACACAAATTATGCTGCAAAACAGATTTCTTAAACTGTCGAACACATCCTTATGAACCCAAAACACCCACACCCATCCACATCCACATACACACACCCACACCCATCCCCCTTCACAACAGCCTAGAATTTCAGAGTACTGTACAGCACCATCCAGTCCAGGGGTATCTCATTTTCCCCTCCATTTCCCATTCACCTCACACCATATCCTTCAAATGTGGGCCACTCATTGCCCTCCTGTGGACTTTCTCATAATGGTACAACCCTGCCTGTGAGTCAGCTTGTTGCTATGGAAACACATCCCAGGATGAAAATGGGCTAGCAGCTGAAAATAAAATCAGTCTGAGGAAAGAATGCAAAGAAAAGATTGATGCAGCATATTAAAGCACATGGTATTACAGTCCTATTAAAGCCTATGGCAATGGCTGATATATATTAGACAATCATAACAGTTATTAATACACAGTGTCTACCATCCTGATACCCAACTACATGCTCTTGGCTCCAAGGTAACAAAATGCAATAGCACAATATTTATATTGATCATCTCTGCAGTACCTCTCAACAATGAAGTGGTGTATGGGTACTTTGGATCATTTTGTTCTATACAGAAAGGGAGAGCAGTACACACACACACACACACACACACACACACACACACACACACACACAGTGTCACATATCACAAAGACTGCAGAATGGTGCAGCGGAAGAGAGAGAGAGAGAGAGAGAGAGAGAGAGAGAGAGAGAGAGAGAGAAAGAGGGGGATGGAAGGCACAGAGAGAAACCCAGAAAATAGGTTGATGATGGGTTGCTGCATTATATATATTACAGCAGACAGGTGATTGTTTCAAATAATGTTTTCATCATTTTGTAAATTGACTGAAAAGTTTCAACCTAAAGAACAAGCACATCTTATGTGTCAATTTGACTCCTTCTGTGACCTTAAAAATTCCACACTCAATTCTCATTTACAATAGCAGAATGATTTTAAAGACAGGACCAGGCTTATAAAATATATTGTCCCTGTCCCTGGTATTTCTATCTCTCACTTTTTTACTTATTTTTTTATCTACTTCTTGTATTTTTTTACACTGTGTTCAAAGTTCATGATGAATTGACCCATAAGTACTCTAGATTTTGGGGAAAAAAGTCTTTTTACACAGACTTCCTTTGAAAGTAAGTTCTAAGTTCTAAATTTGGAAGTACAAAGTATTTGGTTGAGAGAAGCATGTGCTCTGTGTTCGCCCTACTGTCTCACTGGCCTTGTGTAAAGCTAAAGTAATCCGTTCAGAGGATCAGCACATGTCAACCAAGACACAGCAAAGAAATACTGAAACATGCACACATGCTTCAACTCTGAGCCAGATGACCGTCTTTCTTTAATCTGATAGCAGGGCAACACCTGGTCAGAGTCCACAGGACAGACGAGGACAGAAACACCCCAGAGAGGACGCTGGTAAGATCACCATTACAGGTAACAATAAATAGAATATAGAGAACACCCCAGCAGGAATTCATCACTGAGCAAATAGTAATAAAAAATTACCAATCAACATCTAAGCAAGCAATTTAACAAACACCATCTGTAAAAATAAATCAAAAAATTCTAAATCCTCAATTCATGTGATTTAATTTGGTTTAATACCTGCACTGCCTAAGGAAATAAGATCTTCTTCATCCAATCTGTATTGCCTCTCAGGCTGTGAAATCTCTCGCATAACCTTAACAATGGGAACAGGCGGTGGTCTGGGTGACTTGTGTCTTTAATTATCCTCCGTGCCCTTGTTGTGACCTGCTGTATGTAATGCACTGCTAATCATGCCACTCTAGACATTACTTTATGGTCCTGCCCTGTGCCTTTGCCAAACCAAGCTTTGATGGTACCAGCCAGGAAACTCTCTGTGGTGCCTGTGTCAAAGGCTCTGAGAACCCAGAGGGATATTGCTGATCACTGTGTTCATCTGAACAATAGACCCAGTTTTTCAAAATGAAAACTTACTAGACTGACATTCTGAACCAAACCTGAACATATACCCCAACAAAATGTTGTATGAATCCAACCTGACCCGAACCTTGTCATTGTGTTTTGAATATGAAAATGACTTGCAGTATAAAGGGTCATATTTCTGCTCATAAAACAACAACAATAATAGCGGTTATTAGATGAGGGATAAATAATATGATAAAGTATTTGTTAAATGAACTCAATTTTACCTCACATTCTCACCAGGATAAAAATAAACAACACACATTATAAGAATGTACAATGTATAGTACTCAGACTAACACAAACTACCTGCAGCTCTGTAATGCATGTTGTCTCATAAAGTTGGCCTGGGACTGATTTTCTGAATATTTATGAAAATTATAAGGACCATGTTATCTCCTCTGTTATATGTCTTATTAAATCACTCCTCTTCCCTCACCTTTTTGTTACTTATTTTCTAATTCATTCTAGATCTTTGCTCATCAAAATCTGGCTTCACGTCTCTTCAGCCACCTAGAAGTTATGTCTGAACGTTTTAATTTGGACTTCCATTGATAAAAAAGAAGGTTTTTTTCCCAAGAAGTTGTATGTTGAAGATAAACACAACACTCGTACTCTATCTATAGTCACAAAGCACAATATCATACATTTACTTAACACTTCTACATCCACATCCCAGTCTGTGTGGATAACCTTTCCACAGGCACTCAGTTTGAATTTATTCAACTCCTTTGAAGTGAGGAGTAAGGAAGGTAACATCAGGGGCATGAAGATTTATACCATGAAGTAAAAAGTGGCCACAATAATGAGTCTGGAAAGCCTAGATTAGTGTCTTAAACAGTGCTTAAGTGAGTCCAGATGTGAGGAAGCTTGTTGCTGGAAGGGCACAAGTTCAAATACACACTTAATGAGTGTACATACACAGCACAAAATATGCAGACACCTATATACACTTCTATTGTGTATGGGAATGTCCAATCTGCATAACATTCAGTTTAAACAACAAACAGAAATATCTAGTACTCACTACTCACAGACACAAACACTATTGCCACACTGTACCCTTGAGAAACTCAGCGTGATACTAAAACACAATCCACATTCTTTTCTTCCTATATAAAATGAGCTGCACATCTGACTGCCACATGAGTTCTCACATGAGTTCCACTGCCAAAACAAAACATCAAGAACAGAGGGGCAGATGCTGGTAGGACCTCTTTTTAAAGTGGCTGCCTGTGGTTCAAAAACACAATATCACCGTTGTGCAATGGTCTATTAGCATTAGCTGAACATTCAAGCTACCAGACCAACATAAAAACAGTCATAACTGTCTGATCCAACAGCCTTTCCATTTTTAAATCCATCAGCCTCAGAAAAAATGGTGCACGACTAGACATGTTGATGCCATCAATTACATACAACTGAATACACAGTGAAATATTTAATCACACATTATCCATAACCAGGCCAGTCAGGGTAAATGTGTTTTGTCAGTTATTTTGTCAGACTAGTTTTTTTCTCTCGTTAATGAGCTCTAAAGATTAAGATGCTTGGATAAGTACATTAGTTTAAGCGTTAAAAGCTTTAATTGAGCTACTCACAGATTAGTGATTAAGACTTGTGTACCACTCTAACCATAGTTTGCTGTTTTCTCAGTCTCACAGAAATTGTGTATGTATGTCATGAGGAATGGACCAATAATATGATCCAACGCTAATATACTTATGTCAAAGCTTGACTCACCAGAAGTTATCTTGTTTAGCAGAAATGAAAACATATTTAACTAATAAATACAATTAGAGAGAGAGAGAGAGAGAGAGAGAGAGAGAGAGAGAGAGAGAGAGAGAGAGAAAGAGCATCACTTATAATGTTATGGAGTTCAGCCACTTTCCTCTGGATAGTGAATGTAGACAGTGAATATTAATTGGTCGAGTATTCTGCACTGAGAGAATCAACTTCTTTGAAGCACAACAATAAGGAGTAAACAAAGAGAGTGTCATGCTATTGTCTGTGAGGCATCACTATTATAAACCACCATAGTGTCCGTCTATCATATATGCACATTACATACATAACATTTATTCAAGTGCCCACAGAAAAAAAACCCCACCAAGCTCCAATAACTGCAATTACATCCTTAACATACAGCAAAAAATTGTTAAAGCTGGAAAATAAATGCTCATTTCTTTTATACACATAATTAGCACAGAATCCTCACCTCAGTATCAACATCCAGGTCAACCATGTGTTTCTTTTGTCTAGGCACAGTCCTCGTGCCACCGAGGTCAACACTCAAAACACTCTGACTGGAGGAAGGCACGAATTTTATGTCGCTCTTTCTGGAGTCAGCTGTTCCACACAGCTCATAATTATACACATGCTGTAAAGTTCCTGTTCCCCCTACGTCTGCATAAAGGGGTGGATAATATGGAATAACTGGCAGATTGGCACCGGATTTGTAAAACATCCTCTCACGTCTCCATCTGAAGCATTTGACTGACAGTATGGCTATGATGGACACGATGAAAAGAAAGGAAACGACAGCCAAGGCCAGGACTAGATAAAATGTCAGGGTGTCATTGTAATCCTTGTCGTGCGTAAAATCAGTGAACTCCGAGAGCACTTCAGGGAAACTGTCCGCCACCGCCACGTTAATATTGACCGTAGCTGACCGAGAGGGCTGTCCGTTGTCCTCCACCACAACAGTGAGCTTCTGCTTCACTGCATCTTTATCGCTCACCTGACGCACAGTCCTTATTTCTCCATTCTGTAAACCCACTTCAAACAGCGCCCTGTCTGTGGATTTCTGCAGTTTATATGAGAGCCAGGCATTCTGTCCAGAGTCCACATCAACAGCCACCACTTTGGTCACGAGATATCCCACCTCTGCTGAACGAGGCACCATTTCAGCCACCACAGAGCCACCAGTCTGCACTGGGTACAGAACCTGGGGCGCGTTGTCGTTCTGGTCCTGAATCACTATCTTCACACTCACATTGCTGCTGAGAGGAGGATTTCCTCCGTCCTGTGCTTTCACGCGAATATGAAACTCTTTGGTTTGCTCGTAATCAAAAGATCGAACAGCAACAATCTCTCCGCTCTCTGCATTCACTGACATATAAGTCGAGGATGACACTCCATTGACGAGAACATCCTCAAGAAAATAGGAAATGCGCGCATTGTTACCAGAGTCTTTATCAGCTGCGGTCACTGCAAATATGGACACTCCAGGTGTGTTATTTTCCAGCACATAAGCGGTGTATGACTGATGTTGGAACACAGGAGGATTGTCATTCACATCAGATATTTTCAGATTCAGTGTTCTATTAGTAGAGAATGAAGGAGAACCCTCATCAGTAGCTCTTATTGTTATATTATATTCAGAACATTTCTCTCGATCTAGAAACTGATCTGTGACCAGACTGTAGAAATTAGAGGAAGTGGGTTTGATACGAAACGGTAAATCTGAATTCACTGAACATCTAATCTGTCCGTTTTTACCGGAGTCTATGTCTTTAATATTCAGCATCGCTACAACAGTCTCTGGGACTGAATCCTCTGGGATGGGATTGGAAAATGAGATTACACTGATAACAGGAGCGTTATCATTAACATCAGTAACTTCAACCAAGACTTTACTGGAATCAGTTAGTCCTCCTTTGTCCCTGGCCTCAACGCTAAGTTCGTAATGTTTTGATGTTTCATAGTCTAATCGACCGTTCACTGTTATTTCTCCAGTTTCAGAATCAATACTGAACAAATCTATGGCTTCTATTCCAGTACTTTCTGGGAAAGAATACATAATCTCACCATTTGCACCTTTGTCCTTGTCTGTAGCACTTACTGTCACCGCTGTGGTGCCTTTATGAGCATTTTCTGACAATGATACTCGGTAAACAGGCTGACTGAACACGGGAGCATTGTCGTTTGCATCAATAACAACCACAGTTATTTTAACTGTTCCAGATTTTTGAGGAGTGCCCCCATCAAATGCTGTCAGAAATAGTTTATGCTCTTCTTGTTGCTCTCTGTCTAAAGGTGTTTGCAAAACCATCTGAACGTACTTTGTGCCATCGTTTCGAGATAATTCCTTCAAAGAGAAATGATCGGTTGGGTTAAGGGTGTATCTTTGTAATGAGTTCAGACCTACATCAGGGTCACGCGCATTATCTAACGAAAATCGAGCTCCAGGCAGAGCTAGCTCACCGACTTCAATATTGATTTCTTTTCTAGTAAAAATAGGAGCATGATCATTAATATCTAATATTTCGACATCGATTCTATGCAGCTCCATCGGGTTTTCTAAAATGATCTGAAAATGTAAGGAGCATGGAGTGACCTGGGAGCACAGCTCCTCTCTATCTATTCTCTCTCTCACAACTAGAGTTCCTTTTTCTACATTCAGACCGATGTACTCACGACCGTCCTCGGTAAAGATCTTCGCTCTGCCAGATTTCAGTCTTTTAACATCCAATCCGAGATCTTGCACAATGTTTCCCACAACAGAGCCCTTATTCATCTCCTCCGGAATAGAATAACGGACCTGCCCGTGCGCAACGGCCAAGACAAAGAAAACGAGGACCAGAAACTGCATCTCCAGTAACGATGTCAAGTAAGGGTAGACAAGCTTCTTCTTTCAGCCACAATAGAATAAAAAATGTTATATATTCAAAGGCATATGATCCACTTCAGAACATCAAAAACAAACGATCTCACAGTCAAATGAAGTACCACCAAAAAAAATCCATATATGAACAAGAAAGACGCCTATACGCGTGTAATCGGATAGCAGCGTTTACCTCGAATGAAAGAGAGAATGCGCAATCTCTGATGTCACAGGGTGGTTCAAGCAGTGTGCATTACAAGTGTTCACACACTGACCAACAGCGTCACACAGAGACTAAATGGGTTATTACAACTTAAACAGGCTCATAATATTAAGAAATATCATTTAAAGTTTTCTGACAAACGGACCACAGTGTAATAATATTTTAAAAGAACACTATTGAGATATACTTTTAAAAAATGTAGGTTTTGGAGAACATTTTCCTCTGTTAAAAGAACAGAGATAAAATGACATCAAATAACTTAAATACTTGACTTCTGGGATGTATAGTGTATAAAATGATCCTTGTGGAAATCTGTATTTCACAAAGCTCATACTTCAATTTCAGGACCAAGGACAGGGCCGTAACTAATCTTGTCAATATATACAAACAACAGATTTGTGATTAAAATAATGCAAAACTTGTTCTTAGGTCTATATCCTGTTATAGTAATACAAAATATATTTCAGTACAAGTACTTTTCTGTAGCCAAGTTTTTCGTTACCATTTAAAGTGCTCCTATGTAAAAGAAGTTAAAAATTGTACATTTAAAGATGCTTTTATAAAAACAATGTATTTCTCAGTAGAATGGGGTTAAATATTGAAATGTTTATACCGTGTGCACTAGACCACAACTTCTAGGCTAAATAACAACAACAACAACAACAACAACAACAACAACAATAATAATAATAATAATAATAATAATAATAATAATAATAATAATAATAATAATAATAATAATAATAATAATAATAAAACCATTCATCATCATCACCATCATCATCATCATCATCATCATCATCATCATCATCATCATCATCATCATCATCAACATCATCATCATCATCATCATCATCTCACCTGATTTTGGAAATCGTCAGTTATGAGTTTCTCCCTCTGGGCATGTGTGAGAGTTTGGGTTCCACTTGTATCAAGACTAATGATGCTCTGAGTTGGTTTCATATGTTTCAGATCACTGTTTCTGGAGTCATTGGTTCTGCAGACCTCATAATTATACACATGCTGTAAAGTTCCTGTTCCCCCTACGTCTGCATAAAGGGGTGGATAATATGGAATAACTGGCAGATTGGCACCGGATTTGTAAAACATCCTCTCACGTCTCCATCTGAAGCATTTGACTGACAGTATGGCTATGATGGACACGATGAAAAGAAAGGAAACGACAGCCAAGGCCAGGACTAGATAAAATGTCAGGGTGTCATTGTAATCCTTGTCGTGCGTAAAATCAGTGAACTCCGAGAGCACTTCAGGGAAACTGTCCGCCACCGCCACGTTAATATTGACCGTAGCTGACCGAGAGGGCTGTCCGTTGTCCTCCACCACAACAGTGAGCTTCTGCTTCACTGCATCTTTATCGCTCACCTGACGCACAGTCCTTATTTCTCCATTCTGTAAACCCACTTCAAACAGCGCCCTGTCTGTGGATTTCTGCAGTTTATATGAGAGCCAGGCATTCTGTCCAGAGTCCACATCAACAGCCACCACTTTGGTCACGAGATATCCCACCTCTGCTGAACGAGGCACCATTTCAGCCACCACAGAGCCACCAGTCTGCACTGGGTACAGAACCTGGGGCGCGTTGTCGTTCTGGTCCTGAATCACTATCTTCACACTCACATTGCTGCTGAGAGGAGGATTTCCTCCGTCCTGTGCTTTCACGCGAATATGAAACTCTTTGGTTTGCTCGTAATCAAAAGATCGAACAGCAACAATCTCTCCGCTCTCTGCATTCACTGACATATAAGTCGAGGATGACACTCCATTGACGAGAACATCCTCAAGAAAATAGGAAATGCGCGCATTGTTACCAGAGTCTTTATCAGCTGCGGTCACTGCAAATATGGACACTCCAGGTGTGTTATTTTCCAGCACATAAGCGGTGTATGACTGATGTTGGAACACAGGAGGATTGTCATTCACATCAGATATTTTCAGATTCAGTGTTCTATTAGTAGAGAATGAAGGAGAACCCTCATCAGTAGCTCTTATTGTTATATTATATTCAGAACATTTCTCTCGATCTAGAAACTGATCTGTGACCAGACTGTAGAAATTAGAGGAAGTGGGTTTGATACGAAACGGTAAATCTGAATTCACTGAACATCTAATCTGTCCGTTTTTACCGGAGTCTATGTCTTTAATATTCAGCATCGCTACAACAGTCTCTGGGACTGAATCCTCTGGGATGGGATTGGAAAATGAGATTACACTGATAACAGGAGCGTTATCATTAACATCAGTAACTTCAACCAAGACTTTACTGGAATCAGTTAGTCCTCCTTTGTCCCTGGCCTCAACGCTAAGTTCGTAATGTTTTGATGTTTCATAGTCTAATCGACCGTTCACTGTTATTTCTCCAGTTTCAGAATCAATACTGAACAAATCTATGGCTTCTATTCCAGTACTTTCTGGGAAAGAATACATAATCTCACCATTTGCACCTTTGTCCTTGTCTGTAGCACTTACTGTCACCGCTGTGGTGCCTTTATGAGCATTTTCTGACAATGATACTCGGTAAACAGGCTGACTGAACACGGGAGCATTGTCGTTTGCATCAATAACAACCACAGTTATTTTAACTGTTCCAGATTTTTGAGGAGTGCCCCCATCAAATGCTGTCAGAAATAGTTTATGCTCTTCTTGTTGCTCTCTGTCTAAAGGTGTTTGCAAAACCATCTGAACGTACTTTGTGCCATCGTTTCGAGATAATTCCTTCAAAGAGAAATGATCGGTTGGGTTAAGGGTGTATCTTTGTAATGAGTTCAGACCTACATCAGGGTCACGCGCATTATCTAACGAAAATCGAGCTCCAGGCAGAGCTAGCTCACCGACTTCAATATTGATTTCTTTTCTAGTAAAAATAGGAGCATGATCATTAATATCTAATATTTCGACATCGATTCTATGCAGCTCCATCGGGTTTTCTAAAATGATCTGAAAATGTAAGGAGCATGGAGTGACCTGGGAGCACAGCTCCTCTCTATCTATTCTCTCTCTCACAACTAGAGTTCCTTTTTCTACATTCAGACCGATGTACTCACGACCGTCCTCGGTAAAGATCTTCGCTCTGCCAGATTTCAGTCTTTTAACATCCAATCCGAGATCTTGCACAATGTTTCCCACAACAGAGCCCTTATTCATCTCCTCCGGAATAGAATAACGGACCTGCCCGTGCGCAACGGCCAAGACAAAGAAAACGAGGACCAGAAACTGCATCTCCAGTAACGATGTCAAGTAAGGGTAGACAAGCTTCTTCTTTCAGCCACAATAGAATAAAAAATGTTATATATTCAAAGGCATATGATCCACTTCAGAACATCAAAAACAAACGATCTCACAGTCAAATGAAGTACCACCAAAAAAAATCCATATATGAACAAGAAAGACGCCTATACGCGTGTAATCGGATAGCAGCGTTTACCTCGAATGAAAGAGAGAATGCGCAATCTCTGATGTCACAGGGTGGTTCAAGCAGTGTGCATTACAAGTGTTCACACACTGACCAACAGCGTCACACAGAGACTAAATGGGTTATTACAACTTAAACAGGCTCATAATATTAAGAAATATCATTTAAAGTTTTCTGACAAACGGACCACAGTGTAATAATATTTTAAAAGAACACTATTGAGATATACTTTTAAAAAATGTAGGTTTTGGAGAACATTTTCCTCTGTTAAAAGAACAGAGATAAAATGACATCAAATAACTTAAATACTTGACTTCTGGGATGTATAGTGTATAAAATGATCCTTGTGGAAATCTGTATTTCACAAAGCTCATACTTCAATTTCAGGACCAAGGACAGGGCCGTAACTAATCTTGTCAATATATACAAACAACAGATTTGTGATTAAAATAATGCAAAACTTGTTCTTAGGTCTATATCCTGTTATAGTAATACAAAATATATTTCAGTACAAGTACTTTTCTGTAGCCAAGTTTTTCGTTACCATTTAAAGTGCTCCTATGTAAAAGAAGTTAAAAATTGTACATTTAAAGATGCTTTTATAAAAACAATGTATTTCTCAGTAGAATGGGGTTAAATATTGAAATGTTTATACCGTGTGCACTAGACCACAACTTCTAGGCTAAATAACAACAACAACAACAACAACAACAACAACAACAATAATAATAATAATAATAATAATAATAATAATAATAATAATAATAATAATAATAATAATAATAATAATAATAATAAAACCATTCATCATCATCACCATCATCATCATCATCATCATCATCATCATCATCATCATCATCATCATCATCATCAACATCATCATCATCATCATCATCATCTCACCTGATTTTGGAAATCGTCAGTTATGAGTTTCTCCCTCTGGGCATGTGTGAGAGTTTGGGTTCCACTTGTATCAAGACTAATGATGCTCTGAGTTGGTTTCATATGTTTCAGATCACTGTTTCTGGAGTCATTGGTTCTGCAGACCTCATAATTATACACATGCTGTAAAGTTCCTGTTCCCCCTACGTCTGCATAAAGGGGTGGATAATATGGAATAACTGGCAGATTGGCACCGGATTTGTAAAACATCCTCTCACGTCTCCATCTGAAGCATTTGACTGACAGTATGGCTATGATGGACACGATGAAAAGAAAGGAAACGACAGCCAAGGCCAGGACTAGATAAAATGTCAGGGTGTCATTGTAATCCTTGTCGTGCGTAAAATCAGTGAACTCCGAGAGCACTTCAGGGAAACTGTCCGCCACCGCCACGTTAATATTGACCGTAGCTGACCGAGAGGGCTGTCCGTTGTCCTCCACCACAACAGTGAGCTTCTGCTTCACTGCATCTTTATCGCTCACCTGACGCACAGTCCTTATTTCTCCATTCTGTAAACCCACTTCAAACAGCGCCCTGTCTGTGGATTTCTGCAGTTTATATGAGAGCCAGGCATTCTGTCCAGAGTCCACATCAACAGCCACCACTTTGGTCACGAGATATCCCACCTCTGCTGAACGAGGCACCATTTCAGCCACCACAGAGCCACCAGTCTGCACTGGGTACAGAACCTGGGGCGCGTTGTCGTTCTGGTCCTGAATCACTATCTTCACACTCACATTGCTGCTGAGAGGAGGATTTCCTCCGTCCTGTGCTTTCACGCGAATATGAAACTCTTTGGTTTGCTCGTAATCAAAAGATCGAACAGCAACAATCTCTCCGCTCTCTGCATTCACTGACATATAAGTCGAGGATGACACTCCATTGACGAGAACATCCTCAAGAAAATAGGAAATGCGCGCATTGTTACCAGAGTCTTTATCAGCTGCGGTCACTGCAAATATGGACACTCCAGGTGTGTTATTTTCCAGCACATAAGCGGTGTATGACTGATGTTGGAACACAGGAGGATTGTCATTCACATCAGATATTTTCAGATTCAGTGTTCTATTAGTAGAGAATGAAGGAGAACCCTCATCAGTAGCTCTTATTGTTATATTATATTCAGAACATTTCTCTCGATCTAGAAACTGATCTGTGACCAGACTGTAGAAATTAGAGGAAGTGGGTTTGATACGAAACGGTAAATCTGAATTCACTGAACATCTAATCTGTCCGTTTTTACCGGAGTCTATGTCTTTAATATTCAGCATCGCTACAACAGTCTCTGGGACTGAATCCTCTGGGATGGGATTGGAAAATGAGATTACACTGATAACAGGAGCGTTATCATTAACATCAGTAACTTCAACCAAGACTTTACTGGAATCAGTTAGTCCTCCTTTGTCCCTGGCCTCAACGCTAAGTTCGTAATGTTTTGATGTTTCATAGTCTAATCGACCGTTCACTGTTATTTCTCCAGTTTCAGAATCAATACTGAACAAATCTATGGCTTCTATTCCAGTACTTTCTGGGAAAGAATACATAATCTCACCATTTGCACCTTTGTCCTTGTCTGTAGCACTTACTGTCACCGCTGTGGTGCCTTTATGAGCATTTTCTGACAATGATACTCGGTAAACAGGCTGACTGAACACGGGAGCATTGTCGTTTGCATCAATAACAACCACAGTTATTTTAACTGTTCCAGATTTTTGAGGAGTGCCCCCATCAAATGCTGTCAGAAATAGTTTATGCTCTTCTTGTTGCTCTCTGTCTAAAGGTGTTTGCAAAACCATCTGAACGTACTTTGTGCCATCGTTTCGAGATAATTCCTTCAAAGAGAAATGATCGGTTGGGTTAAGGGTGTATCTTTGTAATGAGTTCAGACCTACATCAGGGTCACGCGCATTATCTAACGAAAATCGAGCTCCAGGCAGAGCTAGCTCACCGACTTCAATATTGATTTCTTTTCTAGTAAAAATAGGAGCATGATCATTAATATCTAATATTTCGACATCGATTCTATGCAGCTCCATCGGGTTTTCTAAAATGATCTGAAAATGTAAGGAGCATGGAGTGACCTGGGAGCACAGCTCCTCTCTATCTATTCTCTCTCTCACAACTAGAGTTCCTTTTTCTACATTCAGACCGATGTACTCACGACCGTCCTCGGTAAAGATCTTCGCTCTGCCAGATTTCAGTCTTTTAACATCCAATCCGAGATCTTGCACAATGTTTCCCACAACAGAGCCCTTATTCATCTCCTCCGGAATAGAATAACGGACCTGCCCGTGCGCAACGGCCAAGACAAAGAAAACGAGGACCAGAAACTGCATCTCCAGTAACGATGTCAAGTAAGGGTAGACAAGCTTCTTCTTTCAGCCACAATAGAATAAAAAATGTTATATATTCAAAGGCATATGATCCACTTCAGAACATCAAAAACAAACGATCTCACAGTCAAATGAAGTACCACCAAAAAAAATCCATATATGAACAAGAAAGACGCCTATACGCGTGTAATCGGATAGCAGCGTTTACCTCGAATGAAAGAGAGAATGCGCAATCTCTGATGTCACAGGGTGGTTCAAGCAGTGTGCATTACAAGTGTTCACACACTGACCAACAGCGTCACACAGAGACTAAATGGGTTATTACAACTTAAACAGGCTCATAATATTAAGAAATATCATTTAAAGTTTTCTGACAAACGGACCACAGTGTAATAATATTTTAAAAGAACACTATTGAGATATACTTTTAAAAAATGTAGGTTTTGGAGAACATTTTCCTCTGTTAAAAGAACAGAGATAAAATGACATCAAATAACTTAAATACTTGACTTCTGGGATGTATAGTGTATAAAATGATCCTTGTGGAAATCTGTATTTCACAAAGCTCATACTTCAATTTCAGGACCAAGGACAGGGCCGTAACTAATCTTGTCAATATATACAAACAACAGATTTGTGATTAAAATAATGCAAAACTTGTTCTTAGGTCTATATCCTGTTATAGTAATACAAAATATATTTCAGTACAAGTACTTTTCTGTAGCCAAGTTTTTCGTTACCATTTAAAGTGCTCCTATGTAAAAGAAGTTAAAAATTGTACATTTAAAGATGCTTTTATAAAAACAATGTATTTCTCAGTAGAATGGGGTTAAATATTGAAATGTTTATACCGTGTGCACTAGACCACAACTTCTAGGCTAAATAACAACAACAACAACAACAACAACAACAACAACAATAATAATAATAATAATAATAATAATAATAATAATAATAATAATAATAATAATAATAATAATAATAATAATAATAAAACCATTCATCATCATCACCATCATCATCATCATCATCATCATCATCATCATCATCATCATCATCATCATCATCAACATCATCATCATCATCATCATCATCTCACCTGATTTTGGAAATCGTCAGTTATGAGTTTCTCCCTCTGGGCATGTGTGAGAGTTTGGGTTCCACTTGTATCAAGACTAATGATGCTCTGAGTTGGTTTCATATGTTTCAGATCACTGTTTCTGGAGTCATTGGTTCTGCAGACCTCATAATTATACACATGCTGTAAAGTTCCTGTTCCCCCTACGTCTGCATAAAGGGGTGGATAATATGGAATAACTGGCAGATTGGCACCGGATTTGTAAAACATCCTCTCACGTCTCCATCTGAAGCATTTGACTGACAGTATGGCTATGATGGACACGATGAAAAGAAAGGAAACGACAGCCAAGGCCAGGACTAGATAAAATGTCAGGGTGTCATTGTAATCCTTGTCGTGCGTAAAATCAGTGAACTCCGAGAGCACTTCAGGGAAACTGTCCGCCACCGCCACGTTAATATTGACCGTAGCTGACCGAGAGGGCTGTCCGTTGTCCTCCACCACAACAGTGAGCTTCTGCTTCACTGCATCTTTATCGCTCACCTGACGCACAGTCCTTATTTCTCCATTCTGTAAACCCACTTCAAACAGCGCCCTGTCTGTGGATTTCTGCAGTTTATATGAGAGCCAGGCATTCTGTCCAGAGTCCACATCAACAGCCACCACTTTGGTCACGAGATATCCCACCTCTGCTGAACGAGGCACCATTTCAGCCACCACAGAGCCACCAGTCTGCACTGGGTACAGAACCTGGGGCGCGTTGTCGTTCTGGTCCTGAATCACTATCTTCACACTCACATTGCTGCTGAGAGGAGGATTTCCTCCGTCCTGTGCTTTCACGCGAATATGAAACTCTTTGGTTTGCTCGTAATCAAAAGATCGAACAGCAACAATCTCTCCGCTCTCTGCATTCACTGACATATAAGTCGAGGATGACACTCCATTGACGAGAACATCCTCAAGAAAATAGGAAATGCGCGCATTGTTACCAGAGTCTTTATCAGCTGCGGTCACTGCAAATATGGACACTCCAGGTGTGTTATTTTCCAGCACATAAGCGGTGTATGACTGATGTTGGAACACAGGAGGATTGTCATTCACATCAGATATTTTCAGATTCAGTGTTCTATTAGTAGAGAATGAAGGAGAACCCTCATCAGTAGCTCTTATTGTTATATTATATTCAGAACATTTCTCTCGATCTAGAAACTGATCTGTGACCAGACTGTAGAAATTAGAGGAAGTGGGTTTGATACGAAACGGTAAATCTGAATTCACTGAACATCTAATCTGTCCGTTTTTACCGGAGTCTATGTCTTTAATATTCAGCATCGCTACAACAGTCTCTGGGACTGAATCCTCTGGGATGGGATTGGAAAATGAGATTACACTGATAACAGGAGCGTTATCATTAACATCAGTAACTTCAACCAAGACTTTACTGGAATCAGTTAGTCCTCCTTTGTCCCTGGCCTCAACGCTAAGTTCGTAATGTTTTGATGTTTCATAGTCTAATCGACCGTTCACTGTTATTTCTCCAGTTTCAGAATCAATACTGAACAAATCTATGGCTTCTATTCCAGTACTTTCTGGGAAAGAATACATAATCTCACCATTTGCACCTTTGTCCTTGTCTGTAGCACTTACTGTCACCGCTGTGGTGCCTTTATGAGCATTTTCTGACAATGATACTCGGTAAACAGGCTGACTGAACACGGGAGCATTGTCGTTTGCATCAATAACAACCACAGTTATTTTAACTGTTCCAGATTTTTGAGGAGTGCCCCCATCAAATGCTGTCAGAAATAGTTTATGCTCTTCTTGTTGCTCTCTGTCTAAAGGTGTTTGCAAAACCATCTGAACGTACTTTGTGCCATCGTTTCGAGATAATTCCTTCAAAGAGAAATGATCGGTTGGGTTAAGGGTGTATCTTTGTAATGAGTTCAGACCTACATCAGGGTCACGCGCATTATCTAACGAAAATCGAGCTCCAGGCAGAGCTAGCTCACCGACTTCAATATTGATTTCTTTTCTAGTAAAAATAGGAGCATGATCATTAATATCTAATATTTCGACATCGATTCTATGCAGCTCCATCGGGTTTTCTAAAATGATCTGAAAATGTAAGGAGCATGGAGTGACCTGGGAGCACAGCTCCTCTCTATCTATTCTCTCTCTCACAACTAGAGTTCCTTTTTCTACATTCAGACCGATGTACTCACGACCGTCCTCGGTAAAGATCTTCGCTCTGCCAGATTTCAGTCTTTTAACATCCAATCCGAGATCTTGCACAATGTTTCCCACAACAGAGCCCTTATTCATCTCCTCCGGAATAGAATAACGGACCTGCCCGTGCGCAACGGCCAAGACAAAGAAAACGAGGACCAGAAACTGCATCTCCAGTAACGATGTCAAGTAAGGGTAGACAAGCTTCTTCTTTCAGCCACAATAGAATAAAAAATGTTATATATTCAAAGGCATATGATCCACTTCAGAACATCAAAAACAAACGATCTCACAGTCAAATGAAGTACCACCAAAAAAAATCCATATATGAACAAGAAAGACGCCTATACGCGTGTAATCGGATAGCAGCGTTTACCTCGAATGAAAGAGAGAATGCGCAATCTCTGATGTCACAGGGTGGTTCAAGCAGTGTGCATTACAAGTGTTCACACACTGACCAACAGCGTCACACAGAGACTAAATGGGTTATTACAACTTAAACAGGCTCATAATATTAAGAAATATCATTTAAAGTTTTCTGACAAACGGACCACAGTGTAATAATATTTTAAAAGAACACTATTGAGATATACTTTTAAAAAATGTAGGTTTTGGAGAACATTTTCCTCTGTTAAAAGAACAGAGATAAAATGACATCAAATAACTTAAATACTTGACTTCTGGGATGTATAGTGTATAAAATGATCCTTGTGGAAATCTGTATTTCACAAAGCTCATACTTCAATTTCAGGACCAAGGACAGGGCCGTAACTAATCTTGTCAATATATACAAACAACAGATTTGTGATTAAAATAATGCAAAACTTGTTCTTAGGTCTATATCCTGTTATAGTAATACAAAATATATTTCAGTACAAGTACTTTTCTGTAGCCAAGTTTTTCGTTACCATTTAAAGTGCTCCTATGTAAAAGAAGTTAAAAATTGTACATTTAAAGATGCTTTTATAAAAACAATGTATTTCTCAGTAGAATGGGGTTAAATATTGAAATGTTTATACCGTGTGCACTAGACCACAACTTCTAGGCTAAATAACAACAACAACAACAACAACAACAACAACAACAATAATAATAATAATAATAATAATAATAATAATAATAATAATAATAATAATAATAATAATAATAATAATAATAATAAAACCATTCATCATCATCACCATCATCATCATCATCATCATCATCATCATCATCATCATCATCATCATCATCATCAACATCATCATCATCATCATCATCATCTCACCTGATTTTGGAAATCGTCAGTTATGAGTTTCTCCCTCTGGGCATGTGTGAGAGTTTGGGTTCCACTTGTATCAAGACTAATGATGCTCTGAGTTGGTTTCATATGTTTCAGATCACTGTTTCTGGAGTCATTGGTTCTGCAGACCTCATAATTATACACATGCTGTAAAGTTCCTGTTCCCCCTACGTCTGCATAAAGGGGTGGATAATATGGAATAACTGGCAGATTGGCACCGGATTTGTAAAACATCCTCTCACGTCTCCATCTGAAGCATTTGACTGACAGTATGGCTATGATGGACACGATGAAAAGAAAGGAAACGACAGCCAAGGCCAGGACTAGATAAAATGTCAGGGTGTCATTGTAATCCTTGTCGTGCGTAAAATCAGTGAACTCCGAGAGCACTTCAGGGAAACTGTCCGCCACCGCCACGTTAATATTGACCGTAGCTGACCGAGAGGGCTGTCCGTTGTCCTCCACCACAACAGTGAGCTTCTGCTTCACTGCATCTTTATCGCTCACCTGACGCACAGTCCTTATTTCTCCATTCTGTAAACCCACTTCAAACAGCGCCCTGTCTGTGGATTTCTGCAGTTTATATGAGAGCCAGGCATTCTGTCCAGAGTCCACATCAACAGCCACCACTTTGGTCACGAGATATCCCACCTCTGCTGAACGAGGCACCATTTCAGCCACCACAGAGCCACCAGTCTGCACTGGGTACAGAACCTGGGGCGCGTTGTCGTTCTGGTCCTGAATCACTATCTTCACACTCACATTGCTGCTGAGAGGAGGATTTCCTCCGTCCTGTGCTTTCACGCGAATATGAAACTCTTTGGTTTGCTCGTAATCAAAAGATCGAACAGCAACAATCTCTCCGCTCTCTGCATTCACTGACATATAAGTCGAGGATGACACTCCATTGACGAGAACATCCTCAAGAAAATAGGAAATGCGCGCATTGTTACCAGAGTCTTTATCAGCTGCGGTCACTGCAAATATGGACACTCCAGGTGTGTTATTTTCCAGCACATAAGCGGTGTATGACTGATGTTGGAACACAGGAGGATTGTCATTCACATCAGATATTTTCAGATTCAGTGTTCTATTAGTAGAGAATGAAGGAGAACCCTCATCAGTAGCTCTTATTGTTATATTATATTCAGAACATTTCTCTCGATCTAGAAACTGATCTGTGACCAGACTGTAGAAATTAGAGGAAGTGGGTTTGATACGAAACGGTAAATCTGAATTCACTGAACATCTAATCTGTCCGTTTTTACCGGAGTCTATGTCTTTAATATTCAGCATCGCTACAACAGTCTCTGGGACTGAATCCTCTGGGATGGGATTGGAAAATGAGATTACACTGATAACAGGAGCGTTATCATTAACATCAGTAACTTCAACCAAGACTTTACTGGAATCAGTTAGTCCTCCTTTGTCCCTGGCCTCAACGCTAAGTTCGTAATGTTTTGATGTTTCATAGTCTAATCGACCGTTCACTGTTATTTCTCCAGTTTCAGAATCAATACTGAACAAATCTATGGCTTCTATTCCAGTACTTTCTGGGAAAGAATACATAATCTCACCATTTGCACCTTTGTCCTTGTCTGTAGCACTTACTGTCACCGCTGTGGTGCCTTTATGAGCATTTTCTGACAATGATACTCGGTAAACAGGCTGACTGAACACGGGAGCATTGTCGTTTGCATCAATAACAACCACAGTTATTTTAACTGTTCCAGATTTTTGAGGAGTGCCCCCATCAAATGCTGTCAGAAATAGTTTATGCTCTTCTTGTTGCTCTCTGTCTAAAGGTGTTTGCAAAACCATCTGAACGTACTTTGTGCCATCGTTTCGAGATAATTCCTTCAAAGAGAAATGATCGGTTGGGTTAAGGGTGTATCTTTGTAATGAGTTCAGACCTACATCAGGGTCACGCGCATTATCTAACGAAAATCGAGCTCCAGGCAGAGCTAGCTCACCGACTTCAATATTGATTTCTTTTCTAGTAAAAATAGGAGCATGATCATTAATATCTAATATTTCGACATCGATTCTATGCAGCTCCATCGGGTTTTCTAAAATGATCTGAAAATGTAAGGAGCATGGAGTGACCTGGGAGCACAGCTCCTCTCTATCTATTCTCTCTCTCACAACTAGAGTTCCTTTTTCTACATTCAGACCGATGTACTCACGACCGTCCTCGGTAAAGATCTTCGCTCTGCCAGATTTCAGTCTTTTAACATCCAATCCGAGATCTTGCACAATGTTTCCCACAACAGAGCCCTTATTCATCTCCTCCGGAATAGAATAACGGACCTGCCCGTGCGCAACGGCCAAGACAAAGAAAACGAGGACCAGAAACTGCATCTCCAGTAACGATGTCAAGTAAGGGTAGACAAGCTTCTTCTTTCAGCCACAATAGAATAAAAAATGTTATATATTCAAAGGCATATGATCCACTTCAGAACATCAAAAACAAACGATCTCACAGTCAAATGAAGTACCACCAAAAAAAATCCATATATGAACAAGAAAGACGCCTATACGCGTGTAATCGGATAGCAGCGTTTACCTCGAATGAAAGAGAGAATGCGCAATCTCTGATGTCACAGGGTGGTTCAAGCAGTGTGCATTACAAGTGTTCACACACTGACCAACAGCGTCACACAGAGACTAAATGGGTTATTACAACTTAAACAGGCTCATAATATTAAGAAATATCATTTAAAGTTTTCTGACAAACGGACCACAGTGTAATAATATTTTAAAAGAACACTATTGAGATATACTTTTAAAAAATGTAGGTTTTGGAGAACATTTTCCTCTGTTAAAAGAACAGAGATAAAATGACATCAAATAACTTAAATACTTGACTTCTGGGATGTATAGTGTATAAAATGATCCTTGTGGAAATCTGTATTTCACAAAGCTCATACTTCAATTTCAGGACCAAGGACAGGGCCGTAACTAATCTTGTCAATATATACAAACAACAGATTTGTGATTAAAATAATGCAAAACTTGTTCTTAGGTCTATATCCTGTTATAGTAATACAAAATATATTTCAGTACAAGTACTTTTCTGTAGCCAAGTTTTTCGTTACCATTTAAAGTGCTCCTATGTAAAAGAAGTTAAAAATTGTACATTTAAAGATGCTTTTATAAAAACAATGTATTTCTCAGTAGAATGGGGTTAAATATTGAAATGTTTATACCGTGTGCACTAGACCACAACTTCTAGGCTAAATAACAACAACAACAACAACAACAACAACAACAACAATAATAATAATAATAATAATAATAATAATAATAATAATAATAATAATAATAATAATAATAATAATAATAATAATAAAACCATTCATCATCATCACCATCATCATCATCATCATCATCATCATCATCATCATCATCATCATCATCATCATCAACATCATCATCATCATCATCATCATCTCACCTGATTTTGGAAATCGTCAGTTATGAGTTTCTCCCTCTGGGCATGTGTGAGAGTTTGGGTTCCACTTGTATCAAGACTAATGATGCTCTGAGTTGGTTTCATATGTTTCAGATCACTGTTTCTGGAGTCATTGGTTCTGCAGACCTCATAATTATACACATGCTGTAAAGTTCCTGTTCCCCCTACGTCTGCATAAAGGGGTGGATAATATGGAATAACTGGCAGATTGGCACCGGATTTGTAAAACATCCTCTCACGTCTCCATCTGAAGCATTTGACTGACAGTATGGCTATGATGGACACGATGAAAAGAAAGGAAACGACAGCCAAGGCCAGGACTAGATAAAATGTCAGGGTGTCATTGTAATCCTTGTCGTGCGTAAAATCAGTGAACTCCGAGAGCACTTCAGGGAAACTGTCCGCCACCGCCACGTTAATATTGACCGTAGCTGACCGAGAGGGCTGTCCGTTGTCCTCCACCACAACAGTGAGCTTCTGCTTCACTGCATCTTTATCGCTCACCTGACGCACAGTCCTTATTTCTCCATTCTGTAAACCCACTTCAAACAGCGCCCTGTCTGTGGATTTCTGCAGTTTATATGAGAGCCAGGCATTCTGTCCAGAGTCCACATCAACAGCCACCACTTTGGTCACGAGATATCCCACCTCTGCTGAACGAGGCACCATTTCAGCCACCACAGAGCCACCAGTCTGCACTGGGTACAGAACCTGGGGCGCGTTGTCGTTCTGGTCCTGAATCACTATCTTCACACTCACATTGCTGCTGAGAGGAGGATTTCCTCCGTCCTGTGCTTTCACGCGAATATGAAACTCTTTGGTTTGCTCGTAATCAAAAGATCGAACAGCAACAATCTCTCCGCTCTCTGCATTCACTGACATATAAGTCGAGGATGACACTCCATTGACGAGAACATCCTCAAGAAAATAGGAAATGCGCGCATTGTTACCAGAGTCTTTATCAGCTGCGGTCACTGCAAATATGGACACTCCAGGTGTGTTATTTTCCAGCACATAAGCGGTGTATGACTGATGTTGGAACACAGGAGGATTGTCATTCACATCAGATATTTTCAGATTCAGTGTTCTATTAGTAGAGAACGAAGGAGAACCCTCATCAGTAGCTCTTATTGTTATATTGTATTCAGAACATTTCTCTCGATCTAGAAACTGATCTGTGACCAGACTGTAGAAATTAGAGGAAGTGGGTTTGATGCGAAACGGTAAATCTGAATTCACTGAACATCTAATCTGTCCGTTTTTACCGGAGTCTATGTCTTTAATATTCAGCATCGCTACAACAGTCTCTGGGACTGAATCCTCTGGGATGGGATTGGAAAATGAGATTACACTGATAACAGGAGCGTTATCATTAACATCAGTAACTTCAACCAAGACTTTACTGGTGTCAGCCAGACCGTCCTTGTCCATGGCTTTGATATTCAGTTCAAACTGTTTTGTCTTTTCATAATCCAGGACACCCTTAACCAGAATGTCTCCTGTGTTTATTTCTATGGTAAAATAGTCCATACCTTTCCCATTGTTTTGTGAAAATGAATATTTCACTTCGCCATTCGAGCCTTTGTCCTTGTCTGTTGCACTCACTGTCAAAATTACAGTGCTGTTCGGTGTATTTTCTGGTAATGATACTCGGTAAATTGGCTGAGTGAATACGGGGGGATTATCGTTTGCATCAATAACAACGACGGTTATTTTAACGGTTCCAGATTTATGAGGACTACCTCCATCAATTGCGGTTAGAATTAATTTGTGGTCTTCTTGTTGCTCTCTGTCTAAAGACGTTTGTAAAACCATCTCAACGTATTTTGTTCCGTCACGGCGAGATAATTCTTTCAGCGTGAAATAATCAGTTGGGTTAAGGGTGTATCTCTGGAGGGTATTCAGTCCAACGTCAGGGTCATGCGCATTATCTAAAGAGAACAGAGACCCTGTGACCATAGATTCCTTAATTTCAATAATTATGTCTTTTCTGTCAAAAACTGGAGCATGGTCATTTATGTCTAATATTTCGACATCAATTCTATGCAGCTCCATTGGGTTTTCTAGAATTACCTGAAAGTGTAAAGAGCATGGAGTGACCTGAGCGCACAGCTCCTCTCTATCTATCCTCTCTCTCACTATCAGAGTCCCTTTATCCACATTCAGACCGATGTACTCACGACTGTCCTCCGTAAAGATCCGCGCTCGACCAGATTTCAGTCTTTTAATATCCAGACCGAGATCCTGCACGATGTTTCCCACAACAGAACCCTTACTCATCTCCTCAGGAATGGAATAACGGACCTGCCCGCGCGCCAAGGCCAAGACAAAGAAAACGAGGACGTGAAGCTTCATCTCAATCAGCGATGTCAAATCAGGAGTAGACAACGTTCTTCTTTCAGTTCACAAAGAACAAAAAGGTCTCATATTGCAAGGCCTGTGATTCACTCATAAATATCAGTAAACCGTTTATATATTTAAATATAGTCAAACTGCAACAAAATATCCAAAAAATTACATAGAACGAAGTCTGTACGTGTTGTTGGTTTGCAGACTTTATGACTGAAAGAGAGAATGCGCATTCTCAGTGATGTCATAATATAGGAAGGACCAATCAATGAGTACTAAGAGCCTTAACAAATTGACCAACAGCGTCACACAGAGTCTTAAAATGTTAATACAACTGAAAGATGATCATAAAAATGAATATGATCAAAATAATGTAATCTGACATTTGGGCAAACCTTTAGAAATAGATCAACGTATTTTTTCAAAAGGAAAGTGGAGAAGCCCATTCTCAAGATTTGATTTTACTGAAAAATAATGAGAAATTAAGGAATATAATTTGAGAAAAATATCAAAGAACTTAAAACGCAATTTCTAAAAGCATTCTACTTAAGTGGATCGATTAGGAAAATGCCTCTAAGTGATTTCTCCTATTAATGTCAGCACCAAGGACAGAGGCATAGCAAGTAAGAAAATTTAATTGGTCAGAGTAAACGTGAAAACACACTCAATAAAACAACAAACAAACAATTTATTATTATTATTATTATTATTATTATTATTATTATTATTATTATTATTATTATTATTAATAATAATAATAATAACAATAATAATAATAATAACAATAATAATAATAATAATAATAATAATAATAATAATAATAATAATAATAATAATACTAATAATCTCACCTGATCATCGAAATTGTCAGCAATGAGTTTCTCCCTCTGCGTGTGTATGAGAGTCTGTGTTCCACTTTCATCGAGACTAATGATGCTCTGAGTTGGCCTCATGTGTTTCAGATCACTCTTTCTGGAGTCAGTGGTTCTGCAGACCTCATAATTATACACATGCTGTAAAGTTCCTGTTCCCCCTACGTCTGCGTAAAGGGGTGGATAATATGGAATAACTGGCAGATTGGCACCGGATTTGTAAAACATCCTCTCACGTCTCCATCTGTAGCATTTGACTGACAGTATGGTTATGATGGACACGATGAAGAGAAACGAAACGACAGCCAAAGCCAGGACTAGATAAAATGTCAGGGTGTCATTGTAATCCTTGTCGTGCGTAAAGTCAGTGAACTCCGAGAGCACTTCAGGGAAACTGTCCGCCACCGCCACGTTAATATTGACCGTAGCTGACCGAGAGGGCTGTCCGTTGTCCTCCACCACAACAGTGAGCTTCTGCTTCACTGCATCTTTATCGCTCACCTGACGCACAGTCCTTATTTCTCCATTCTGTAAACCCACTTCAAACAGCGCCCTGTCTGTGGATTTCTGCAGTTTATATGAGAGCCAGGCATTCTGTCCAGAGTCCACATCAACAGCCACCACTTTGGTCACGAGATATCCCACCTCTGCTGAACGAGGCACCATTTCAGCCACCACAGAGCCACCAGTCTGCACTGGGTACAGAACCTGGGGCGCGTTGTCGTTCTGGTCCTGAATCACTATCTTCACACTCACATTGCTGCTGAGAGGAGGGGACCCTCCATCTTGTGCTATTATGCGGAACTGGAAATGCTTGATCTGCTCGTAGTCAAAAGAGCGCACTGCGTGAATTACGCCACTATCAGCACTCACAGATATATAAGAGGAGAGAGACACTCCGTTAACTGACGAGTCCTGCAGTATATAGGAGACACGCGCATTCTGGTTCCAGTCTGCATCTCTGGCTTTGACTGTGAATATGGAGAGGCCTGGAGTGTTATTTTCTGTTATGGAGGCCTCATATGAGCTCCTCTCAAAAACAGGAGCGTTATCATTCACATCTGATATCTGTAAGGAGAGAGTTACGCTGCTGGAGAGAGCCGGAGACCCCTCATCAGCGCATATCACACTGATATTATACCCAGACTCTGTCTCTCGGTCTAGATCACTGTCTGATTTAAGACTATAAAATCCATCTGACGAAGAACGAATGACAAACGGACTGTTTTCATTCAGTTCACAATTTATCATGCCGTTTTCATTTTTATCAGCGTCTTGAATATTCATGATAGCCACAACTGTTCCTGGTTTAGCGTCTTCAGAAATCTGACTTGATTTGGACAATATGCTGATCACTGGTGGATTGTCGTTTTCATCAGTGACATCAATAATGACTTTGCATGAATCTGTGTGACCACCATGGTCTCTGGCTTCAACTACAATCTGAAACTGTTTGTTTTTTTCATAATCCACATTTCCTTTTAACGTTAGTACGCCGTCATGTTGACCAATTTCGAAGAGATCGGATACTCCTTTAGACGTGGCAGACAATGAAAAATCAATGACACTATTTGACCCTTCATCTGCGTCAGATGCGCTAATGGTGGTTAGAACTGTGCCCTTTGGAGCGTTTTCTTCTAAACTGGCTTTATATTCCACTTGACTACAGACAGGAGCATTATCATTTGCGTCTAAAACATTAATCAGAATTTGCAGTGTTCCAGACAGTCGAGGCTCGCCTCCGTCAAAGGCTGTTAAAAGCAAAATAATATGGTCTTGCTTCTCTCGGTCTAGCGGTTTCTGTAAAACCAGTTCTACTCCTTTACTACCGTCTGGTAAATTTTGAGTTTTTAAGCCGAAATTATCGGTAGGTTTTAAGTTGTAATTTTGAATGCCGTTATTGTCAACATCATTGTCTACAGCAGCCTCTAGAGCGAATTTTGCACCAGATAAGGCCGACTCACTTATTTCAATTCTCATCTCCTTCACTGGAAACACTGGAGCGTTATCATTTACATCAGTGATTTCTAACGTCACCCTGAACAACTCCATTGGATTCTCTAAAAGGATCTGAAAATGCAGAGCACAAGGCATTGTCTGTCCACACAACGTCTCTCGGTCTATTCTCTCTTTGATGAGGAGGGCTCCCTTCTCTTTATTCAGCTCGATGTATTCAGCGCTGTCTCCAGTATAAATACGAGCTTTACCTGATTTTATTCTCTTCAAATCCAAGCCTAAATCTTGCGCTATGTTCCCAACTAAAGATCCATTCGGCATTTCCTCTGGAATGGAGTAACTGACCTGTCCGTGCACTGAACCCAGAGAGAAGAAACACACCAAAAGCAGTACTTGCGCCATTGATCTTTCTGGCATTTTCCCTTCTGGATAATCAAGCAAAAAAAACAAACAAACAAACAAACAAACAAAAAAAACAAGAAACAATTAATTCCAGATAAAAACTAATACAACGTGCAGCGCAGCATCGAAAACAGTGAAAACTATACAAGCACGAGCATTTCAAGGAAAGGAAGATACTATAATCCACTCTTCTTCTTTGTGTTTCATCTGACTGTCTTGAAATGATGTGAACTGGTAGGATCCACCCCTTAAACTCAACGCGTTAGTCAATAGCGGCACTCTGAGTCCAAAACCATGAACTGCACACAAAATTTAAAGAAAAACACAATTCTAGTCTGACATACACAGTATAGAAATGAAAATGTCAAAGCAAAAATAAGCTTATAAAATTTAGAGGCTGCATTTCTAAATGCATTTTAAATTATATTTAAATGCCACCACCATTACATGCTGTAAAATCTATAATAATGAAATTATAATGCTTGGTCAGAGCAAAAAGGTACAACTCAGTCAATTAAAAAGTTGATCAGAATTTCAGAAACCTTGTCTGAAGTGTCAAAATAATTGTACTCAGGGGTACATCTTCTACAAATGTACCCTCAAATGTATAATACAATACTTTTGGTACATAATAGTACCTTAACTGGTACTGGCCAGTTTCTTCCTCCCCGTGACCCTATTCAGGAATAAGCAGTATAGAACATGGATGGATGGATGGATGGTAGAACATCATGGCACCAGATTTGGAAAGCATTCTCTCAAGACTCCACCTGTAGCATTTGACTGACAGTATGGCTATAATCAACAAGGTGAAGAGGAACAAAACGACAGCCAAGGCCAAGACTAGATATAAAGTCAGATTGTCGTTGTAATTCTCGTTGTGAGTAAACTCAGGGAACAGCCACCACTTTGGTCAGGATATGTCCAGGGCCAGAGTTGATGGATACATTAAACGATAAGGAATATCACCAAACAGCACCTATTTTGGGAAATAAGAGACTTTGAAGTTCTGATTCAAGTCTCCATCTATCTGAAGTATTTCTGATAAATGTTCTTTAAGATTGCAAAATGCGTACAATACTGGCTCATTTCCATCTCGAAAATGTGGCATCATCGAGTTTCAGACAGTTAGAACCGGTCTCTGCATCAGTTGAGTTCAATGTGGTGATATATGTCCCAGGTCCTGCATTTTCCACGACAGTGGTTTTGTACACGCTGTGACTAAATACAGCGACATTGCGATTCACATCTAACACCTGACGTCTATGTTAACAGTACCATCTTGTGGATTGTCTCCATTTACAGCGATCAGCTTTAGGGACAACTGGGAATGCATTTCTCGAGCTTTCTTCAGCACCATTTCTGCATACTCACTTCATTTCTGCATACTCACTGCCATCAGGTTTGAATGTGAGCCAAGCGTTGCGGACTAGCTTATTTCGAAGCTAGTTTTTAAAAAAGGAGAATTATCGTTTATATCTATAATTTCAATGGCAACCTGACGCAGTTCCGTTGGATTTTCGAGAATTATCTCGAAACTGAAGCTACAGGGTGTGATCTCAACACAAAGCCACCGTCTATCTATTCAATCGTTTACCACCAGGGTTCCTGGTGTGCTGCATACTAGGTGCTTTCTTCCCTCACGGTGTGCGCGTCCTGTCCGTATAGTCTTTTTATGTCCAGACTAAGATCTTGGCTACATTACCGTTTAGCCCTTTCTCAACTCATGTGGAACTAATTAGGCTCTGACAGTCAATGATAGGCAACAAACATAAGCAATACCATTTTTTAACACCTCACAGCGTAGCCAAAACTGTGGATCATTGTACAACTTTCTATGTGGACACCAATGAAGATATTCCAGAGCAAACAAGGCAACGAGACATTAGGTTTCAAACAGCACAGGAAAAGATGAGACTGTTGCGAGGTTGGTGCTACTAACAAGGTGGCGAAAAGGATCAAAATAATTTCATTGATCAACAGCGGCACGCAGAGTCCAAAAGAGGAGTAACATACCAAAATATAGCATTTGTTATATACATAACAAAATACAGATTTTTGTAGGATAAATATCATATGACCTGAATCAAAAGACAAGCAAACTGCAACTAAAAGTGGGTCGCTATCCACTGTGGTGGTGCTGAAGTAAAAAAGACATGTAACTGAGTATAAATCATATGTAAGCAATCTGTATGCAATGGGATACTGATAATTTGTAAAACTGATAATTAGTAAACTGACTTTACTATCCTCAGTTGGTGAATCTGATTCATCTGTCTGATTTCATGTTGCGTTGTGCCACTAGATTCTAAATTTACATTTGTGGCATTTAGCTGACGCTCTTATCCATTCTTCAAACAGTGCCCTACCTGTGGCTTTCTGTGGTTTATATAAGAGTCAGGTATTCTGTCCAGAGTCCACATCAACAGACACAACTTTGGTCACGAGATATCCCACCTCTGCTGAACGAGGCATCATTTCAGCCACCACAGAGCCACCAGTTTGGCACAGAACCTGAGGCACTTTGTTGTTCTGATTCTGAACGATCTAAGAAGATGGTCACCTTGCTTCTTAGAGGTGGCAACCAGGCATCCCGAACCCCTACCTGTATTTTAAAATCTATAATCTACTCCTAGTCAAAGGAGCGTAAAGCGTAAAGCTTCCAGTATCTGAATTAATAGAGGACCCACTAACTTCACCAGCTACAAGAAAATAAGAAATGCGTACGTTCTGTCAGAATAGGTTGCTTGGAGACTGAGCGCTGAAACACCCGTTGAATAATTTTCTATAAGTTGAGCTCTGTATTTACTTTGGCTAAAAGATTTTGCATTATCGTTATACGGATTGTGGTTGACGTTTTCTCGCTAGTCAAAGGCGGATCGATCACATTGAACCTGGGAACCTTTCTCGATTTTACCTACCTACAATTAGTGGCACAGATAAGGATGAATGGAAGTGTGACGTATCAATTAAAACATTTTTCAACGTGGATGCAGTGAAAGTAGAATATCTGGAAATCTAGATTATGAAGCGACTCAGCATTTCGAATTAAATTTGCAAGAAAAAGACTCCGGAGGTTTCTCGGGTGCGAGTAACCTGGATATTTTGGGTGAGAAGGAAAATAGTTTCCCAGGTAAAATCCAAAAAGATTCACCTCCTGGCACCGTCGTTGCTTTGATAAGCGTGCAGGATTTAGACTGAATATTTATGTCTTATTCACTATAAAATCATAATCTGTGAAATTGTAGTAATCAGCTCGCTGATCGGGGTGTTCTCTAAAACGCTGGCCTTGTACAGAGGTTCTATGAACATGAGCACGTTGTCTTTTGCATCTAGAACTGTAATATGCACTTTGACGTCCCTGATCGCGGTGGGTCTCCAGCATCTACAGCCGTCAGCACTAATAAACGTTATTTGTGAGTCTCTCGGTCCAGTGGACTCTGTAGCATAATTTCTGCTGTTTCGCTACCAACTGCTCGACTCTACTGCTTCAGTGAAAATTTGTCCATAGGTTTTAAACTTTCCGAAGAACACTGAGATACTTATTTGGTAAGACTGGCCACCAGAGAATTTTCTCCTTTCATGATCCGCATAATATCCACTCAGCAATCCACGTAAAATATGTAGCCTTTTAAAAAGACCTGCAGCATAAAGAAGCAGATTTTTTTTTCTTATTGATATTAGTCAACGTGTGAGTCTCTTTTATGATGTAATATATTCTGTAAGCAACAGCGCCACACACTACTGAGCAGGATAACTGAACTACCCATCCCCAACATGTCCATTATGCATCACTGCCCAGACAGCTGAGCTTCCCTGAAATTTCCTAATATCAATGAAACTTTCCAAACTATGAGAAAGTAAGAACCTCATACAAAGTTGAAAAGATTTATTTTATCCTGTCTATATATATATATATATATATGTGTGTGTGTGTGTAAAATTTTTCAGACACATTCATGTTCATACTAAGTACAAACAGGAATAGGAATGATTTTTCCACTTGTGCCTATGACTCCACATGGGTTATAGATCAATTAAGTTAAATTACAAATTACAAAAGAAGAACTACATACATATCAAAGATGCTATGACCTGTACCAGTTTTCCACTGACTGTATATATTACATTTCTTTCTTCGATGGTATGACATGATTTGATAAAGGTCTACATGTACAGAACAAATCCTTTCATTCACAATTATTATTGCATTTGTGGGATCAAATAAGGCTATTGTATGCATGGCATAGCATGGTGAATATGCATAATTCAGTGTCTGCACTTTTATGTGAGTGGTAGAGCATTTTAGTGCTTCAGAAAGTGGGGCAAGAATCCTAGACATTAAAGCATACTGGCATACTGCAGCAGCATAGAGAGATACCTCAGGGACCGAAACACTCTCTTTCTCTCTCTCTCTCTCTCTCTCTCTCTCTCTCTCTCTCTCTCTCTCTCTCTCACACACACACACACACACACACACCACTGAGAGCCACAACTTGCTTCACCCAACTACCACAAGATGGAGTAACTCTACAATCAAATCACAGTTGAACTATTACATGCTGATGCCTTCACATAGCATGTACTGTACACTAGATTCTAAAACAAACCACAGCAACATCATCATCATCATCATCATCATCATCATCATCATCATCATCAACAACAACAACAACAACAATAACAACAACAACAACAACAACAACAACAACAACAACAATAATAATAATAATAATAATAATAATAATAATAATAATAATAATAATAATAATAATAATAATAATACAAAAATGCTAGGATTGCTATAATTTCAATAGATGTGTTCCATCTATTGTATATATTGTGTCAGGACATGATGGAAGACAAACACTTGTGGAGTACAATCAACAGTTGAAATTAAGTAACAGTCAGATTAAAAATACAGCATAATCGGAAAACAAATATATCTTGGTATGCCCTTTGCTTTCTGATGTACTATACACTGTATATTCAACATGTTCACATACCTCCTTCTGCCAGATCCATGAGCCTACTGTCTACACCTATGTCTGGGCAGCTGTCCATGGTGCTAGAGGTAGTTGGTAGCCAAGAACCCATTGAGAGGGGGTTAAACCTGTACTATGAGAGAGATCTGGCAAGATACTGGCACCAGTTGTATGGCAGTATAGACTCACATTAACCTCTAGATGCTCAAAAAAGACCTCCAGACCCAAAAGATGAATTGTGTGCTACAAGCAAAGAGTATCTTCTGGAACCCTGAGGTGTTTGAAGGTGGATACAATGCAGGACAGTGTCCAAATCTGAGGGCAATCTAGTAAAAGTAATATGTTTAACATAGTGGGAAAAACAGCCCACTTCAGTTAATTTGACCATGTTACCTTCTGAGGCTAGATGATCAGTGAAAAAATCAAGGGCTTTGTATTACCGTGGATGGTTGGTAACTAGAAGTGGCATGAGTGTTAGGGGTTTTGCTTTGGGCCCAAAACAGCACATGATGAAACAAAGTGGTATACATCCTCCCAAATTGGTGATTCCCATCAATAATTGGGTTTGAAGAGCAGCTGTGCACACATTTTCCCTGGATGACCAGAGGATATGGATGAATAAGCCCAAGTGATGAGTCTGTCCATACAAGAAAGTGCTGTAAGTCCCTGACCATTGTGGGGACTGGCCATTTAGTCACTACGTCCACCAACTGGTCCTCCATTCTAACATTCCAGTCCTACTGACAACATTATGTTTCACAGAAAGGACACAATTGATTTTTTTTCTCATTACATTTCACCAACTTAGAGATGCAGATGCTTCACATACAATTCATATTAAAGTATGTTCATACAGGTTGTAATGTAACAAAACAGGGTAACAATATATATATCAGTATATATATCTGATCTTCAGTCAGCAGTGAAACTGACGTGCAGAGGTGAGCCTTGTCCTCAAAACAGCCTGTCAAGTCAAAACCCATTGATAATTCAAAACATACATGGCTGAATTACTCACATGTTTAATCAGCAATCACTCTTATATTGATCTTATGACATTGAAGACTGCTACAACCTTAGGCTTCAATAACTACTTTGTAGTACCAGATAGTACTAGATAGATCACATATTACAGCAGCAAAATGAACAGCAAAGAGCACAGTACACAAGCCATAAAAAGAACATAATAAAAAAGAGATATAGTAAAATACATAACTAAAATCTAAAAATCTAATACCATTAATCTACAGAGTCTAGTGATGAAACTACTTTACTAAGCAAATTATTCTGTAGCTGACACATTCAATCAAGAGCTATTTCCTCATTCCATATATATATATATATTATGTAATATATAGTTCAAATGTTTCACTGCCAAAGATAATATTACTTTGTTCTTCTGTACATTTGATTATGGTACACATTGATTAATGTCAACATAGAACCTTATATCTGATATTTCATCAACAAAATACATCATGGAGTGCATGGTGTGCAGTGGATTTTCTGCACAGTAAATATTCCACACAAATAAATTTTTTTATTTGTCTTTGAAGTTATAATAAGCAGAATCATTTTCTGCATAGGCAATCACCTTAGTTGTTGTTCTGTCTAATACAGCTATTCATGCTCTCTCTCTCTCTCTCTCTCTCTCTCTGTGTCTGTTCTCCTTTTCACATGGCTGCTGTGTGGAGCAAAAACTAGGTCTGCCTACAGCAATCATTTATGCATACATGGGTTAACATGGGAATTAGCACACAGTGACTGGCTGGCATGCATACTGCAGCTCTGTGTAGCTCTGCAAGTCATCACAGATAGGCTAGAATGAGAGATTTCAGTAACAAATCACATAAAATCAAGTGTTTCATAATTGATTTTCTGGATATATATGGACCTCTGAAATGCACAAATCACAAAATAACCCAGTTAATCAAACACATGCATATTATTTAAAATCAGAATATGCAATAGCATGCAAATGTTTAGGCACCCAAGTCAAAATTACAGTTAAGCAAGATGCAGGTTAAATTATCTCTGAAAGGTAACATTTTAAACAATAAAAGTATATTATTTTGGTTTGTACAGTTTGTAGAGTTTTGTAAGGAAATGAATGCCTTGAAAAAGTTTGGGATCTCTTAGATAAGAGTGCTTTAACAGATTAATTAATCTGTTAGGGTTATGACTTGTTCACAGTCTTCATTAGGAAATGCCAGGTGATGTAATGTTTAAAGACTCCCAGACTCCCCCTACCTTATCCATATACATGGCAGCCATGGGTTCTTTAAGCAGCTACCTAGCACTCTATAAAGCAAAAATGGTTGAGGCCCACAAAGCAGGAGAATGCTATAAGAAGATAGCACAGCATTCTCATGTTGCCATTTCCTCAGTTCAAAACATAATTAAGAAAGTACAGTTTAAAAAACAATGGTGGTTAAGATAAGGTCTGGAATCATCATGTCTGCTCATAGGATTGCTAAAAAGGCAAATCAGAATCTCTGCTTGACTGCAAAAGACCTTCAGAAAGATTAAGCAGACTCAAACTAAGTCATTATTTGAAAACCTCTCCTGTATCCTCACCACAAAATTCTGAGACAAAAGGAACATCTAAACAAACCCGATGCCTTTTGGAAACATATCATGTCAGCTGGTTTAAAACATATCTCTATGGCTTCAATGATGAAGAAATGTTTAAAGAAAAAGAAGTACAGAATATAAAGCAAAAACACCTATCCAGCTATTAAGCATGTGAATGGATTGATCATGCTTTGGGGTTGTGTTTACAAGAAACATGGGAAAAGGGAAGAAAAATTCTATCAAATTCAAGAAGCAAACATAAAACTATCTGTTTAAGTTAAAAAGATGATGGCTTCAACAAATGGATAATGATCCTAAACACACCTCAAAATCCACAACAGACTACCTCAAAAGGTGCAAGCTGAAGCTTTTACCACAGTCCTTACAGTTCGGCATTGAAAATCTGTGGCTAGACCAGTGCTTGCAAGACAGCTCTGGACTCTCACAGAACTGGAAGAGATTTACAAGGAAGAAAGGATGAAAATAACTTAAATAAGAATTGAAAGACTCTTTGCTGGGTACAAAAAGTTGTTTACAAGCTGCTATACCTCTGCTACTAGATATTAACCATGCAGGATTTAGCATTTTGCTCCGGGACCTTTTTCTTTTAGCTATTTTTAAAATATAAAGGTAAAAATACAAAATATGACTTTTTTTTCATTTTGAAATGCACAGTGTACAAGTGTTTGTGTAAAAGCAGAGCTGTTCATATGTTTTTGTACAGTTTGTACAAATTGAAACACATTGTGTCATAATGTGTCATGCAATGATAATCCCATTGTGATTATCATTGCAGAGAACAACAGATATACAATATTTAATGCTACTGTGTTGTCAATTGTGGGAATATTCTATTTTGGGCCATTATATGGTTTAATTTGACTTCATTTGAGTTTGAGTTTGGCTCCATTGAGTTGACTCTTTATAGTTGCATAGCATAGATCAGTGAAAACTAACTAAAATTACTTCACTCCATATTAAACTGCATTATACTGTTCAAATACATCAATTTTGATGGTGTTCAAATACACCTTTTAAAAAAGGTGTTCAAATACACCTTTTCAATTGTAATGAAGTATAATCAGAATGTTGCCTCTAAGAGAACAAGTTAAAGCTAGAAAAAAAGAAAGAAAAATAGCAAATCTAAGAAACTGTAAAAAAAACCCCAACAGTAATTAATCAGATTCTGGCTATTATGAGATTTGGTGTTTTGTCTTCGTTAGGAGTAAAGAGAACTAAGTTGGATGACACATTGATTGACTGAAGTACCAGTAAGCCTTCAGTATGACCACAAAGGGAATTACACATTCAATACACTTTGTTTGTAGCTTTTCATTTTCATGCTTTCATGTTTCCACAGACTGTGAAAGCCCTCTAACCGGCTTATAGTGACGAGAGTTTAGCAGATTATTGGAAATTACTTTTGGCAAGGACAAGCTCAAAATCTTCTCCCTCCATTTTGATTCTCCACATGAGAGAAGCTCATGGCCAAAGCCACTTAAATGGCTGAAAAGAAGAAAATCCAGTGAGTTTAAGTCATGTCAGATTGGTGCACACCTTTCAATAATATGACTAGAATGAAAAACATGATCATTCATAAATATATAATATAATTTTATTACTTTTTTGAAATCGTAACCTGACACTACTTCATTGTCACACAAAGTTATGGGTAAATGAAGAACAAAGCACAATAGAAAATAGCAATACTTGATGACTTGGGAAATTATGCCATCAAGTGCTGTTGTTTTTAATGAAGATATTAAACATGATTCAAATGAAACATTAAACAGGATTCCATGCTGCAGTGAGATAATACATACAGTGTAGCTTAAAAGGTATACTTAATTCACTTTTCCAAGAGAACCGTGTCTATTTGTCTATTTTAAGTTAAATAAAAAGCATGGTGCTAATACAGGCTTTATGTAGTAAATGGAACTACCACATGAAAACAAGCATACAGTTCATTGTTTTATTTTCTTTCTATTGCACGTGATGAATTGCACAGTAATACAATATGATATAGAGATACAATATACATATAAATAATATGTCCAGTATAGAGCAGTAGTGAGGCAAATAAACATAATACTGAGAAGATCAATAAAAACACAGAAATAATGAGTTGCAAAGTGAGTAAACATCTGTTTAATTTCCTAAATGGGGCTGCATGTCTGTATGTGATTGGCAGATTGATCATCCTTCCATCCTAATCCTTTTTGGCATAAAAGGAAAGAGAGTGAGAGAGAGAGAGAGAGAGAGAGAGAGAGAGCAGGACAGTGAGCAGGATAGGTGGTATAAAATAAATTGCTCTATAAATTAAATTCTACTTTACAACAAGTTCAATTATATTTAACACTTAAATAAAAAACAAACTTCTTCTTTACTCTTCTCAAAATAAAATATGTATACAACAAATTTCAGATTAATATCAAACACAGGGTCATGTCTCATGCAGTAGTACAGAAAAACCTTTTCATACACAACAATCGAGAAATTTGTTCTAAGAATATGCATTTCAGGTATAAAAAATATTTGGTATTTTTTATTTTGTATTTTTACTGATTTTAATATCATTCCAACAATTCTGCTGAAATTATTGCCTCACTGAGAGATGTGCACGTGGTCCCACTTTTACATTGAGCATGTTGTCTCCATTCACACGCACAGTCGTCCCACTTTTCTTCAGTGTATCGTAATCAAAAACCTCTGGTCCAAATCTGAAATCACCTCTCCAAGAACCTGTTGTTAGAAATGAACTGTACCTATCATCATCCTGCAGTGTTCCACATCGACTAACATCAAAGTAGCCTGGAGGCCCATAAGTTGAGGGGAACACTGGCAGTTTTGTGGAGTTGTGTTGCATGTAGTTGCGCTTACAAAACCTCATGTAAACCACTGCTGTGATGAGGATGAGAAAAAGAACAGACACGCCAGCCAGGGCAATTATTAAATACAGTATGAAGTCATCCCTCACTTGTGACTCATCCAAGCTAAAGGCAGAGAGCTCGTCTATAATGGGAAGATCCTCTCCAATGGCAATGTTCACTGTGGCTGTTGTAGACAGCGATTCAGGTCCATTGTCTCGTACAGTAATCACCAAAGTTTGTTTTGGTTCATCATCATCTACAAATGGTCTGAGGGTCCTGATTTCTCCACAGTGTAACCCAATGGAGAATAAATTAGGTTGTGTAGCTTTGGTTATGTGATAAGACAACCAGGCATTGTGCCCTGAATCGGCATCTACAGCTACTACTTTGGTGACCAGATAACCTTTAGGAGCAGCCAATGGCACTATGTCATCTGCAATGTGTCCACTTGACTGAAATGGGTAAAGGACAACTGGTGCATTGTCATTTTCATCTCCAATGAAAACCCTAACAATACAAGTGCTAGTAAATGAGGGACTCCCTGTATCCCGTGCCAGGATACGTATCCAAAAGTGACTTGATATTTCGTAATCGAAAGGGCGTAATGTGAAGATTTCTCCAGTCTCTGCATTCAGTGAGAAATAAGAAACTGCATCTTCTGCTAATGAATACTGAATTTGAGCATTTTGCCCAGCGTCTGCATCTTCGGCCTTCACCATTATTACAAGTAAGCCTTGAGGTCGGTTTTCGGGCACCTGAATGGTGTACTCACTGTGAGTAAAAACAGGGGGGTTGTCATTAACATCTGCAACCATTAGGGAAACTACTTTACTGCTAAACATAGGAGGTTTACCCGCATCTACTGCAGTTACTGTTATGTTATAGTAAGATTGTTTTTCCCGGTCTAAAACTCCATCAGTTACAAGCATGAAGTAATTTTTCACTTCTGACACAAGTCTGAATGGTACATCACCAGAAATGTCACATGTTACTCGGCCACTAGCGCCGGTGTCCAGATCGTAAACATTGAGCAAAGCAACCATGGTCCCAGGTGAGGCATCCTCAGAGACAGACAAGGAAGCAGACTTGATTTCTATAACCGGTGCATTGTCATTGAGGTCTGTCACTTCTATAATAAGTTTACAGTGTGATGACTGTCCTCCTCCATCTTTGGCTTGAACATCCAATTCATGTGTGCTTGCCTCTTCATAATCTATCACACCTGCCACCTTCACCTCACCCGTCACAGGGTCAATCTCAACAACCCCTCTAGTCTTATCAGGCATGTGACTAAAGGAATAGCTAATTTCACCATACTGTCCACTATCTAAATCCGTTGCATTTAACTTTGCCAAAACCATTCCTCGGTCAGAGTTTTCACGTATGTAGACTTTGTAAACTCTTTGGTCAAAAACTGGGATGTTGTCATTTGCATCTAGCACATGAATGTGAATAGATGTCGTACCAGAACGAGGTGGATGACCCCCATCCACCCCACTGATGGTCAAGAAGTGATCCATTTGGCTTTCTCGGTCAAGTGGCTTTTTAAGAACCAGTTCAGGGTATGCATTTGCATTCATCTGATTGTTCACTTCCAAAATAAAATAATCGTTTTCGCTGAGTCGGTAGTGTTGAACTGAGTTAGCTCCCATATCAGGATCTTGTGCACTCTCCAAAGGAAAGCGTCTCCCCAGAACTGTCGACTCCAAAAGCTCCATCTCAATTTGTCCATTATCAAAGAAGGGACTGTTGTCGTTGATGTCCTGTATATCCAGGACAAGGCTGTACACCTTGAGTGGGTTCTCCAGTAGCAGTTGAAATTGTATGATGCATATCTCAGTCTGTGCGCAAAGCTCTTCTCTATCCATTCGCTCACTGATTAAGAGAGAGCCTGTCTCTGTACTGAGCTCACAAAACTGCCGGCTCCCCTCTGCCACAACCCGTGCATTGCGTCGCATCAGTTCATCCACATTAAGTCCCAAATCATGTGCGAGGTTTCCAATAACAGAGCCCCGTTTCATTTCTTCTGGAACCGAGTAGCGCACTTCACCGAGAGTGCCTCCAAAAAAACAACAAACAGAGAGCAGAACCACAAGCATTGTTATGCATTGCACCCTTAAAAAACATAAAGTAATATATTTAAATGGAAAAAACATAGTACATAAATTAAATTAAATTATATATAAAGGTTAAATAAAAATAGCAAAAACATGGGCACATTGTTCATCGATCGAGCTCTTCAAAAATGGAGTAGATCCTACACTGTGAAGCCTGATACTGTCAGCTTATATTTCTCTCTCTCTCTCTCTCTCTCTCTCTCTCTCTCTCTCTCTCTCTCTCTGCCTGCAGCATTAAAACACATCCCCCCGCCCTTCACTTTCTGTGTAACACTAATTCAGGGAATGAGGGCACTCGGCTGCTTCGATTCTACACTAGTAGAGCGTCACCCAGAGACCAAGTAACTGACTTGCAGCTTTAAAATGAAATATAAAATGCCATGCAGATCAAATCGAGTACAGAGCTTTTGTGGGACATATTAGTAGTCTGATCAGGACAGCACTATTATCAGATTCCACATGTTTTATAAGAGATATCATTAAGCTGAAATTTTGTTGTATATTTGAGATATATCTATAAGGGCAAATGGTTTCAGAAAGGCCTTATTTAAAACCTTACATTATACCATATATAAAACAAAAAACTTAAAATACGTAGGAAAGCACAGATAAACCTTTTGTAATCTTAGTAAAATTAAAATTAATTTTAAGTAAAATTAATTGTACAGCTTTATTGTTTTAATAGTAATTTATTCAGAACAGTCCCCAAGCAACAAATTATGATTGGAAGATGTTCATGAGTCTTCATGACATTTACATTACAGGAACCCCATGGGAATTATGAGGGTGGTGGATCATTGTTAGCACAGTAATAACCCTGATATGGTGGTGGTGTATTAGATTGGATCAGTTTTTAAACAGTATCTCCACTGACTGTCCACTTTACTAGACACACTGACCTTGTTGTTCCACCTTGTAGATGTTAAGTTAGAGACAAGATCTTATCTGTTGATGCACAGTTTGTGTTGGTCATCCTTTAATAATTCATCAGCAGTCACAGGACACTGCCCACAGGATGTTGTCTGGATATTTTTGGTTTGGTGGACTAGTGAGAGGTTTACAACCTTCATCAGCACTGCTTATCATGTCTTAACCAATCATACCAACACAGCACACACTAACACACCACCAATACATGAAGGTCAATGGCATTGCTGACAATGATCCACCACCCAGATAATATCTGCTCTTTGGTAGTCCTATACATAATCTGTGGATTATGTATGTGCATTTTGTAGTTCTACAATATCAGACTATAGTTTGATATTGTGACTTGACTATGTTTACTGGCATTCATGAATAATATTTAAAATAAAATAGTAAAGAACTTAATTTACTATGGTACATAATATAATTAAAGATTCAGATAATATGGAGAAAGACACAACTCTATGCAACACACAACCACTATTGTCTGACTGTACTTGTTTTGTCCTCAAGCAGCACTGCCTTAACCATTGTATTATATGTTAATGTGTACTTCATAAACCATTAACATATCTTTACTTTAATTTCATACAATTCAAGGGTTAAAAACTGCATAAACAAATTCACGGAATGGACTTAAGAACACTTCCTCTCCACATCCAAAAAACACCTTATCGCTGCACCCACAAATGCAAGTTAAAACTCAGCCACGCAAAGAAGAATCCAGATATTAATAGAATGCACAAACACCTCCAATTTATCTGCAAAACATTTAAGATGGACTGAGGAGAAGTGGAAAATTGTCAGAAAGTAGCTTGTGTACAGAAGAAAAGGTAATATCTGGTTTCTTCTTTGCAAGAATGTTAACTTTGCATTTACGGGTACAGTGATGAACGTTAATCACAAAAAAGGTTGTGCAAAGTGTTCTTGAGCTCATTCAGTGATATCCGAATCATATCTGTTTTAATGCAGCGCTGCCTGAGGACCTGAAGATCATAGTGAGACAAAACTAGCTTTCAGTCTTTTGTTGCCTCATCCAAACCTTTCCAGAATGTGTTGCTGAAATCACATTTAAAATGGACAGACATGTTTACACAAACAAACAAACAAACAAACAAACAAAAATAAAGTCTCTTTTAAGGTATGGCTAGTGGTATTGATACAATATGTAGTAAGTGTAAAGACAAGGAGGTGGTCATAATGTTACAAATGACCAGTATATGTCATAATTTTCAATTCCAGCTTCAAGGACAGCTTAATCAGTTTACTGAGGACATATACAATGGATTAGAAGTACTAAGATGACTTAATTTATGTAATCATCAGAATTAACCTAACCACAGCTGTAGTTGGAACAACATATTTTAAACCACAGTAGTCTCAAATGTTCGTTGGAACTACGGTTTTGGAAAAAAACTGTGTCGCTCAAAGCACAGTTTTAGTCAGCCACTACCCTTTTGGGAAATGCAGAGCATGTAAACCCCAGAGCATGTAAACACTGAAATACAAAACTACTTCACAAATTAAACAAATAAATAAAATAACAAACTAAATAAATGTTGAATAAAAAAATCATAAATAAAATGAAGCATTATATAATCATTTTAGAGTCAAGTTAAGTAAACATATACTATTACAGACAGATGAAATAAAAACACACCACTCAGTCATTTGTTGTTTCTACAGCTCATATCAGCTCAGTAGAACACCTAGATAAAACAGAATTTTTATTTGTCATTTAATACATTTTATTAAAAATACTGAGAAAGTATTTTAGCCTTATAGTCTTATAGCCACTAACTAGACATACCTGAGACAAGGATAATGATATTTGTAAATCAACATAAACTAAGTGGTTAGTATCAAAGTCTAGTTACCTTTTTAACAGATGAAATTATAGTTATAATTTCACACTTTATGTATTATGATTAATGTATTTAATTTATTTTTCATTAGTTTAATTAAATAAAATGTTTAGTTTAGACAGCTATATAACTGACCTAATGTGCTTTAAGAAAGTAACACAGATTAACAGTGTTTGACTAATTTCAACTAACTAGCTTTTTTGCCTAAATAGGACAAAATTGAAAACAAACAAGTCAAATGTAGTTTAAACGGCCAGTGACAGGATAGATAGATAGATAGATAGATAGATAGATAGATAGATAGATAGATAGATAGATAGATAGATAGATAGATAGATAGATAGATAGCCACATTGGTGTAAACTTTATCCAAAGTTTAATGTCCCCTTGTGGTGCAGGAGACATTTTGATTTTCCATATCTCAGATTACTGTGATTAAAGACTTTATAAGTTATAAATTAGTTATTAGTAGTATATACTAAGTAGTTAGTATTTTCAGCGTTTTCTGACACGGGTCTGTATTCTTTTGACCACTAGGGGCCAGTAATGTTCACTTGAAACCTCGAGAAATCGAGAACCTTTTCACAACAAATCAGAATGGAAAGCGTTAATGCACCACGAAGCTTCGCCTCATCATCACAAGGAGTTCCCAAAACCGCATTCCACCCAATGTTCCCAACTACCGTCGTTAAATTGAGCAGTTGAAACTACAGCGACAGAACTGTACTGGAGACTTAACAAATCAAACGATTTAACAAATCAAACTCTACACCAGCTGTTCCAACCAAATATGTTATTTAGTAACAACAATAACAAGAAATATAATGAATAATTTGAACATGAGATGTGATGTGTATTATTGTTATCATCATCATCATCATCATCATCATCATCATCATCATCATTATTATTATTATTATTATTATTATTATTATTATTATTATTATTATTGTTGTTGTTGTTGTTGATATTATTATCTCATCCTTTTATTTTACCTCTCAAAGTATCTGTGCACTTCAGTCGTTTAAAATGAGTAATCACATGACTAGATGACTTTTTAATGATAATATACTAAACAATTTAGAAAATTTTAATTAATACTTATTTTCGAGCATCATTTAATCTAACTCTAGTTGTGACCAGTTACACTGTTCTAGCCATTTAACGTGTAGGCTAAAAAAATGTATATATATAACTGCTCATAAACAAAATAACTCATTGCAAGGATAACACCTCCACCCCAACTCGTGATCAATAATTTGAACGATTTTCGATTTGAGGCAAATCCGGCGTTCAGACTGTGTATGCGGAGTTTGCTCTATAGTTTAATTTAATTCCCCTTTCCCAAGTAGTTTTTTCATACCTCATTTAAGAAATTCATGCTATATTTATAGCTCTCTGGGTTCTTGTTGGCTGTGCAATGACTGCACTGCTGTAGTTCAAACAAGTGAATCCTGTCCACTAAGGAAAACTGAAGTGACTTTCAATGACTTTTAAAAGTATACAATTACTGAATTTGTCTTATATTTTGAGATAGCGTAGATCATAGTCATATAAAGGTTGTTTTAAAACTGTATGATTTTTAACCGTGTATTTTGCCTGTTTAATGCAGACTGGGGCGCTATTGAGTCATGATGTAAAAGACTACACTCTCAACACATGAAGCAAAATGAAACAGAATATCATATTGTCTTGCCGATTCTATTAAAATTAATTAATTCATTTATAGCACTTATTTTACTTTCCCTGTTTAAATGTGCACATTAAATCACAGTAACGGTCAAACAGTCTTTCTGGTACATTTACATTTTGCAGTATCTTGCTATGACTCATATCACTTTTTCAGTGGGAGTAATGCCTTAGTATTTCTTAATTATTACTATTTATTTTTATAGAGAAATTGCTGTAACTAATTAAAGCAGCCTAAAGTCAGCAACCTTTTCAGTCAGCAAAGTTTTGCAGTTTCTTATATTCTTATGTCTAATGAACAAATAAGAATTATTTTCTGTTAGAAGCAGAGTAAGAGATAGCGTATTTCACTGTAGTGCACAGAGCAGAAAGGACTGCTAGAATAATTTTAGAGTAAGTTACTGTTGTTAAATCTTGCTTATCTCACAAGACTGAACACAAAAACTTGCAAGAATCGGATCCAAAAACAGCCAGTCGCTGGCCAAGGTGCTGAAACCCCCCCACTGCTAAAGAGTTGGACACCTCAGTGCAACTTTTAATAACATTCTGAGCTGGATCACTTGAATGATTGCCCTCTATATATTTCCAATTGTAAGTTAAAAAAGTACATCAGTAAACAAACAGTCTAATAACAAGCATGATTATGATCAGTATCCCCAGCATATTCAGATATCAGATTTTTACCTGAGAGAGAAATGTCAAAGAATGAACTATGAAATAATGTGTGTTCTAGAGTCATAGAGCTGTAAGCACCAAAGTGAAATCATTTGAATATTATTAAAATTGACCCTGTCTTTGAATTTGTTAAAGGTGAGAAGGAAAAATACTGTTATAACCTTCCAGCACTTAATTAGCTTTGAGGGAGACAAATGGTATTCTTATTTGCAGATTTAAAATTGTAACATTTTGTTAAATTGATTTCTAAATTGCATTCTAACAAAAAACAAACAAACAAAAAAAAACCCATATTTGTCCATATTGTCCAGCCATATGACTTAAGTACTGAGTCTTATTAATATTAACATCATTACCTACCTTCTCAAAAGAATCTCAAAATATAATTTAATGTTGGGCAGAAAATTGAACCTGTATTCTGCGATGACATAGGTGTCATTTCAACACTAGTAAGGACTTTAATGTAAAAACATATCTTAATAAACCATTCAGTTGTCATCAAACTTTTTATATTATCTTAAAAATGATAACATGCCTAAATGTTGTCTTGGACCAACAGTAATAAACTATAGAAGAAAATACATTTACTTTGTGTCTTATTGGTAGTTTCATCTTCTCTGAATCAGTTCTTCTCACTCCTATTCCTCTATTGTTAAATTCATAAACACAAACTATGTGTTCTTCTGGTTGTAAAGACAGGTTGAAAGGAAGATGTCAGGGGAAAATTTTTAACCTGTGGTTTTATTCTCCACTCATAGTGTCTGATAAATTGTGCAGCAGATGGTTCAGCTCTGATTTATGGCAGGGATTTATTTTGTTGTCATTGTGTCTGTTTTGACTGGTTGCTGCCTTAGCAGGAAGCGTCACTGAAGCTGAAGAACAGCACTCTGCACTCAGCCAGGACCATTACATTAACCCAAATTTAGTACACTTTCTACAGTTTCTTTTAGTCACATATGTATATTTTAGTCATATATTTCTAGAGGTGCTATTGACATGAAATGTCGATAACGGTACCAGATGTTGGTAACAACCCAAATAATCCATACATACAAAGAAATCAAACAATAGATGTCCAGAAATTAAGTTATGTTTAATAATGTGGAATGGCACAGGGAAAAGGATTGAACACGCTTACTGAAATTTATCTAATACGTTGCACAAAAGCCTTTGTTGGCAATGAAAGCTTCAAGATTCCACCTGTATGGAGAAACTAGCCGCATGCATTGCTCAGGTGTGATTTTGGCCAATTCTTCCACACAAACAGTCTTCAAATCTTGTTTTGTGGGCCTCTTCATTTAACTCTGATCTTTAGTTCTTTCCATACATTTTCTATTGGATTCAAGTCAGGAGATTGGCTGGGCTATTCTAGCAGTTTTATTTTCTTTCTCTGAAACCAATTGAGAGTTTCCTTGTCTGTGTGTCTTGCTGAAATGTCCATCCACGTTTCATCATCCTGGTAGATGGCAGCAGACTTTTATCCAGAATGTCTCTGTACATTTTTCCATTCATCCTTCCTTCAATTATTTGAAGTTTGGCAGTACCATATGCTGAAAAACAGCCCCACGCCATTATGCTCCCACCTGCAAACTTCACTGTTGGTATGGTGTTTTTGGGGTGATGTGCAATGCCATTTGACCTCAAACATGATGTGTATTATTGCATCCAAAGAGTTTAATTATGGTCTCATCTGACCAGACTGTATTCTCCCTGTATTTCACAGGCTTGTCTAAATGTTGTGAAGCAAACTTTAAATGAGCTACAACATGCTTTTTTTTTATAACACATCCTAGACATCCATAAATCTAACTATAACTATAAATCTAACTATAAAAATTCTGCATAAAAATCAGCTGCCATATATATATATATATATATATATATATAGTCACATATGTATGACTAAAATATACATATGTGACAAAAAGGAACTGTAGAAAGTGTACTAAATTTGGGTTGCTCCCTGCTCGTATGCACAAATTACTAACACATCCTAGACATCCATAAATCAAATGATTTGAACAGAGAATATTACAAAGTAACAATTTTTTTTTTCTGAACCTATACCTCAATCTAACATTTACTCTAACGTTAACCCTAACCTTAACCATAAATATAAACTGAACTTAATGTAAACTTAATCTAAGCTTAAGTTACACTTAACCTAAACCTATAAGCTTAACCAAATGTAAACGCAACATAACTCATATCCAACCATAAATCTAACTATAAACATAGATCAATATGAAATTCTGCCTGTATGAATTTGACTATCCATTAACTCATTTTAAAGAAACTCCATAACAAACAAAAAGCAGCATGGTATGTTGACACTGTTCTTTGTGTACACTGGAAGCCAGTTTGCATTTGGCAAAACAGTGCCACCAGTGTATGGGAGCTTGTTGTGTTTCATAATATATGTTCCAAATTAATTGAGTACATTTTAATCATATATGTACATATTTTTTAAACCTCAAGGCCACCGAGAAACAGGAAATACTTTAATCTGCATGCATATATTTGAGCTTTCTGACAAAAGTTGCATAAATATTCTAGAGATTCTACAGTTGTTAAATGCTTTCAATGATTCTGCATGTAAAATTTCTGATTGTATGTGTGCTTGTTTGATGAATGTTACTGTGTGTGTCAAGCTCATATGTATTGTGCATGGTTGGTGTAGCTTAGTAGGTAACACCACCCGTTTCCTGTTGCAACAGGAGGTGTAAGAAGATTCAAATGCTTTAAATGTAAACGTGTCAGCCACAAAATAGTTCCATTTTAATTATGCTTCTGCAGTGATATTAACTAAAAAGAGGGCAATAAAGTGCACAGAAGTCAAATAGAAAGAATATGTGTGAGAGAGGAGAGGGAGAGGTGAGAAAACGAAGCTCATCATGAAATGTCTTTTGGAAACTTAGCCCTCAACAGTGAATTTATTAATTTATTGTGCTTAGGCATGCTTAGGTATGCTTAGGCTACCACTGCACATTTTAATACCTCTAATAATTTATGTTTGCAGTGCGATGCAGTTGCAATCATTATATTATGAATGTGCTGTACTGTGTCTTAGCTTTCAACAGGCTCTTTTTTACACTTAGCATCAGTTTTTCCCTCTTAACATCCTCCCTCATTGTCCACTTAGAGTAACACACCAGCTTGCTCATGATAAAGTTTCAACTGGCTTTTTTGGTATTTTTATTATTTTTTTAATTAATTTTCTTGAGGTCATGTTCAGAGACCCCATTATTATTTATTTCTTTACAAAGAATCCATCCATCAGTCCATCCAATAAATCATCTTAATTTATGACTTAATTATTCACAGGGCCATGTGATCTTTAAACTGTAATCTTTTTGGCTGTGTCAAAATGTCAACCATTTATCAGAGTTTAGAGATTGTTTGGTTGGGTGATGTTTAGTTTAGTTTAGATGTTTAGTTTTCAGGGCACTGTGATGTTCTACTGAAGGCTATAATCAGGAAACTTAAACTTGCTTCACAGTAACAGATATTTTGACCAGGGCTGACCAAGCTGTAATGCTGAAGCAATTTCTCCCAAGTAAATGTTTATTGATTTATTTTTTTACTATGATTTATATCAATAGATATCATCACTTTCTGGGATTTTCCAGTCATTCATCAGGAATGGGAGTTGTCCATACAGATTCAAGTTTTATTCTTAGTGTTGCTGTGGTAAACTTCTATTTCAGTGCTAAGACTGAAAAATAAAATTACTGGCGTTATCTATTAAGCAGTCACAAAACTGCAAGTACACTGTAAAATGTATCACTAATACAGGTCATTATAAACCTTTGTCTTATATCTGATTTTTTTAAACATATGGACATTTTAACAACACTGAGAGATGGAGATGATATAACTAAACAAAGAAGGAGAAATGTCTTTTAAACATCATTTATATCATGTGATTACTAGAAATGCAGTTTTCTTGTGAGGAAAATGTTTAGTCATCTCATATTTTCCTCATTCAGCTTAAATAACTGTCTAACAGTTTCTGACATCAACTGCTTGAAAGTTTCTCCCACTGCTTCATGTACATTTATTGTTCTATATTTGTTTTTTGTTTTTTTATGAAAGGTTTCACTTTTTTTTGAAAGATGCTCATAGTGGTTTCTATGTTGCAAAGTTCTCCAGGCTTTCTACAGCACTCTGGATCAGGTTGTAATCAAGGATGTCTCTGTACATGACTGCAGTGACCTTTCTCCTCAACCCTGGCTAGTTTCCCAGTTCCTGTTGCAGAATAACATCCTCACATCATGATGCTGCCACCACCACATTCACTGAAGCAATGGTATTGGCTAGGTGATGAGCAGTACCTGGTTCTCTCCAGATGTGATGCTTGGCATTCAGTCCAAAAGTTGTATCTTTTTGTTTCTCATGGTCTTAGACCACAGGCCTGATTGATGGAGTCCTGCAGAAATGGTTGCACTTCTGGTTCTCACCTCTGCACAGAGCAACATTGGAGCTCTGTCAGCGTCAACCTCCCTGACTAAGGCCCTACTACCATAATCACTCCATTTGGACAGCTGTCCAGCTCTAAGAAGAGTCCCGGTGGTTTCAAACTTCTTCTATTTACAGATGATGGAGGCCACTGTGATTAGCTATTTGTAATGGTTAGATTGACAAGGCTATTTATTATTATGAAAAAAAGGACTGTAAATCTGGAATTTAATCTGAAATTTAGTTCCTTTGTCATTTTGATCCTTTGGCACTTAAACTGTGTTTCTGTTCAGTTGGGAAAAAAGTTTAGCTGTTCTGAGCTGGATTGCTCAATGAAAAGGCTGGTTAGATAGGATACATATTGTAGTTTGATAGTTTTATATATATATAAGTCTAGAATACATAAAGTAACTGCCAGCAAAATGTGGAACCTGGGCTGTAAGTGTTAACAGTCTTTCATTCTCTGTTGGTAAAAATCCAACAGCCATCACAGGCTGGTTTCTGGGGGGTTGTGGCTGCATGGATATGTGCTTGATTTTATGCATCTCAATTCAATCATTGTCCAAATATGTTGTCCATATAGTATATGTATGTATTTGTGTTTAAGAAGTAAGGAGAGTTTGAAAGAATGTTTTGAACTTCTGCAAAGTTCATGAATGTATCACTTATAATAGGAGAGCCTCCTTCCCTTTCCTCCCACTTTCACCTCAACTCTTGTTCAGTAGATGAACCCAGGAGACTGTTGCTATAGAGATCTGTTCCATCCTTGTAGTTACCATAGAAACTGTCTCCTAGATCACACAAAGAATAGGGTGTTAGACAGACAGAATTACCATATGAACCCTTGAACTCTCTCCCTCTCCCTCTCTCTCTCTCTCCCTCTCTCTCTCTCTCTCTCTCTCTCTCCTTCTTTCTCTCTCTCTCTCTCTCTCTCTCTCTCTCTCTCTCTCATGATCTCCCGTGTGCTGAGCAGCCTGTGCATCTGGAACCCCTCCAGCTGCCTGAGGGGGTAATTCAGCAAGCATCTCCCTGTGCTCACACTGGAAGAGAGAGAGAGATAGAGGGAGAGTGAGAGACAGAAGCAGCAAGAGACAGGACAATTGGGGGAGGCTGATTTGCACCACTGAAATAGCTCCTCAGCACTTGGTGCTTGATTCAGAGAGAGAGAGAGAAAGAGAGATGGAGGGAGGGCAGGGAGAGAGAGATGTCTCAGCTGGATGTCTGTCCATCTGCATGCCAACACTAGCGGACACACGCACAGAAGCATATGGCAATCAAAACACATGCAAATACATGCTAAACATAGGGCGCGGCCACTTTATCAGGTGCCTCTGCATCGGTTTCCCTCTGATATTACAACCCTATGATATCATAACCCCAGCATTATTACACTCTAATATAAAAGAGTCTGTACGAACACTGAGAGGTGATAACAGAGGGGAAAGTTAAATATACACTAGTAAACGGAATATAATTCTAGTGTTTATAGCTTTAGGGCTGCATGTGTGCACACATGAGGGTTCTTTAGTAAAGAAAATGGCTCTTTTTTTTGTTTTGAGAAAGGGTTCTTCAGATTGATGGAGAATGCACTGTAGAGGGTTCAGCACAGAACCTTTTTTAAAAGGGTTCTTCATCATAAGTTTGACATTATAACAACATTAGAACCCTTTTTGGTACCAGAACACTTTTGCAAGAGATTCTATATAGAACCCTCTACAGCACATTCTCAGAAGAACCCTTGAAGAACCCTCATTTGTAAGCGTGTGCAATGTGTGGAGATTATTTAAATACATAACCAATACCATAAGATAGCAGTAATGTCATATAGATTAAATTGGTTTAGATTAGATAACAGTAATAAGTGCCATTGAATCAATTTATTGCAGGAATGTCTCAATCAAGTTATTCCGTCCCCGGAGTCTCTAATTCTGAGTACCTGTCAATACCGATTATGTTCCAATCATTGTGTTTGTATCAATAATGCAGCCCCAGTAGAGATAAGATGTGCTGCTAATTAATAATGAAGAAAAATCACTTTATTTTGGTAGCAGTTTATATAATGAGACATTATAGATTCATTTATTTCATTTAGAAGCAGCTTTTATTCAATTGACTTTCATAGTGTGTTTAATTTCTGCAAGCATGAGTTGAGCATGTACACGTGAAGTGAAGTGAACTTAACTTTGTCATTCAGACTTTACAACAAGTCCTGTACAGCTAAACCTCTTCCAAGTAAATTTTAAGTCATGAAAGGGGTTTTATATAGAACCATAAAAAAAGAAACAAGGGTTCTTTGCATCGTAAAATGATAGAGAATGTAATGTGAAGAGTTCTATAAAGCATCAAAAAGGTCTTTTTTGGACCATATAGAATCTTTGTCCAAAACCTCTGTTAATCCTGCACAGGGTTCTTTAATGGCTCATGGTTCTTTACGGAACCATTTTCTTCACTAAAGAACAAGTAAGTGTGTGCAACAGCATAAGAGAACTCAGTGTCAGCTTTTGGTTTTGATTTGCCACCTCAAGATGTTCAGTAGACCTCTCTGGCCACCACTATGAAAAATTTCTGCTTATTTCGCACTTGATACCCAACAATTCTGCTTTACAGGGTTCCTCAGATTTGTGCACTCACTTCGAAGTACATATGACATCATCCAAGCCAACCATTTGGTTATTTAGGAAGCTCATTTCTTTAATGGATATTTCTGGATGATCATTTAGTGAGCAGTGCTCTTATGCCAACGCTGATTTGGTGTGCTCTTTATGCACCAGTGCAGTTCAGCCACTTCAGTAACTGCCATAACAAATTCTAAAGTGACGTCTGCAGCCGGATTCATTTCACGCTGGAGCAGAATGGAGTGATTTTACTGCTTGCACGCTCAATACACAAAGACAGAAAAGCAGTAAATCCCACTTCACTATTTACTGCCCTCTTCTCTTGATTTGTCGATCGCCAGTCATTTGATTTGTAGGAGGAAAATAATGGACTTGTACAGTTTGAACCCATATTTAACTTACCTGATCCAGCCAATAAGGATCATCTGATGGCGCTGATGAACAAAAGAACATGTTGTAAATCATGGGCTGAAGGCAGATCTCCTGGAGAATAAGTGGCAGGCATTGATTTATGAATATTCAGAATCTTTTGACAAGACGGAGTGAAGAAACATCTGGAGAATTTTACAGAAAAAAAAAACATATGTAATGAATTAATACTAATTAATTAGTAGTACTAACATTAAAAAAACTAGGGCTGTACAAAAATTTAATTATACTCGACTATTGTGATATTATCCTTTACTGTATTGACTCTTAAAAACATAGTATCAATTTTTAATTGACACCTTAAACACACCACTCTGGACGGCAAAAGCTGTGAATACTTGAATACGTTACATTTTTGTGTTTCATTTTTAATAAATAAGCTGTAACACAAATTGTGCAAAACGTGAACCACTGTGAATACTTTCTGGTTGCACTGTATAATATAAAATACCAAATTGTCAGTTTCTAACAGAATTTCTAGTCTTTACAAGCTTCAGTCCCAAAATATTGCAGGTATAAATAAGGTGTAAATTTTGTATCTCAAATTTATATTACAGTACCTTAGGATCTCCTGAAAATAAGAGTATCAGGCATTTGGGACTGCCTGCTATAAATAATTGCATGTTAATATAAATGTTCAGGTAAATAAAGAGATGTGAAACTAAACATCCTGATAAATTGACCTAGGGAGTAAAATAATATATGGAATTATGACCCTTGTATTGTGTCACCAGATTCTTGCAAATACACAGCCCTACAAATACCATTCCACAATAGTGAGAACTAGTGAAAACGGCTTCTGTAGTTAATCAGATATAAAACAATATTTTGACAAACCTAACACACAAATACTTTTTCTTTCATAAGATAAAAAGCTATAGATGGTGTTTGATCAGCAACCTTATGCTAAACTTCAGCAACTATGAGGTTTATTAAGCAAATGTCTGAAGACCTGAAAATGAAAGTAATCCATGCTGACAAGGCAGGGGAGGTTATAAGGAGGTACTCAAGCATTTACAGCTTGCACTCTCTGCAGTGCAAGAACCATGAAGGTTGAGATGAGACTGTGACCAAGAAAACTCAGGGAGAGCTGCTCATATTCTGGTAAGAAGTGACTGCCAAGAAAATACACAAAAGGTTAGCTGAGTTAAGAGGGTTTTCTACTCTCTACACTGTCTACTGTGCAGCGTTGCTTGCACAAACAGTCATCATGTAAGTGTCCTAAGAAGGATCATTTATCTGTGACCTCATTACCAAAAAAATACTAAACTGTTAAGCTACAAAACTAGTTTTAAAACAGGTTTTAAATGATAAGATCCTAACCCTGCTATTAGGATTCTCTCATTACATATGAAGCTCCCAATACTGTGAAGGTGCATACATGCACATGCTTCTTCCGATGTATGTGACTGCCTCTTATCAAACTGGCACTGTAGGATCATTGAGCAGCCAATGTGCTCGGAGGAAAGATGCATGCGTTCACATTGCACAGGTTGCTATATGGGTAGAGATCTCAGAGAGAGTATGGCCAGTTTTGCTTTCTCTGACTCTGCTGGCAAATGCAAACAATGGCAAACAGCATGACCTGGATTTTGTACCTGCAATCCTCAGATCATAGTGCTAATGCAGTAGATTTTTAAACAGAAAATTCTAGCAAGAAGCTTCTTCCTACCTCCTAACCATCTTTGGCACCTTAATTTCAGTGAAGCTGATTTTTACAAATTGCAGAAGAAAGGCAGTGGTTTAAGGCCAGTGTAACCCAGTTTCTGAGGAAGGACGAGCATATGCATGTGATGATGCAGTAAATGTAACTTTTTTTTTCATGATCACTTCATCTCTCATTTGGGTGAAGTTAATGAGAGGACGATAGATTCGATGACCAGTTTAGTGGTGCATCGGGCTGTGAAGGATCGCTTGCTTTATGCCACTCCAGTTTTAAACACTACACTTAGCATAAAAAAAAAAAAACACTTTCTTTACCTGAGATTGTGTTTACACTCATTTGTGAGGGGTGCTGAATACAAAAGTTATTTTTAATGAATTAAGTTACTCATTTTTCCCACTTGAAATGAAATTACACTTCATTTCTAGACCATATAAGCCTTCACTATAAAGTGAATGGCAACAAGAATCCGCTGCATAAACCTGAGGCAAGTGCCTCCTATAGGAGTAGCAAGGTAGGCCACATGGTTTTTTCCCAGTCCAACAGCTTTCCTCCACTGTTAGCTGTAGCCAATTACGTCTATTGTGGAGCTCTCTCCCATCATGCAGTAGCCCAAGCAGTGTGAAAGCTCACACATGCCTTCCTCTAAAGTGCATAAGCCTGCCACTGCATCTTTCTGAACTACTGGAGGCTTACCATCGTTAAACAGCTCAGCACGGTGGAAGGAGAACACTGGCAGATTCCCAGCCTGACTGGAACACTGTGCACATCAGTGACTGTGATTACCTGCCGAGATTCCATTCAGTCTGAATCAATTAATTCTGATTGTAACTCCTCAATTAGCTGTTTACGTGGAGCCTAGAAAAGATCAGTCTGGTATTATTTTATTACCAAAAGTCGGTTGGTTTAATTATGCTTTTTTCCCCCCAAACAATGAGAATGCAAAGGAGCAACAGCAAGAATTTCACTAGTGAAAAACAGCTACCAGCTTCAGCTTGGCTAAAAACTTATTGGCAGCTTTGTTGCACTGAAAATCCGAGTGTGAGAGCGTGGTATGGTTAGCAAGCCATGTGATTGCTTTCAAAATGGAAGAGCACATAGATTGTACTTGAACAGGTTACATCTGAGAGCACTGAGTTTTATACAAGAGCAAAGCCAGTCTGTGCAAACACAGTGAATTTGAGAGAGGACATTTATATCTTGCATGTGAACTAATGAAACCTGTGTGCGGCATGAAAGGTGTGCTCACATAAAAAAAAAAAAATGCTTGACTTTTGGATGTAAAACAATGCCATATTTCAGTGGCTATGTTGACTTGAATTTCATTCTCTATTTCTGAAAAAATTCATTCTGTTTGGGGCAACTTCATGTCTTGATCTACAGCTTTCTCAGTCGAGACACCCAACACTTCTACATTTCTATTTACAGATTCTCAGTGTCACAATGAGCAAACAGAGGTTGTTTAGAATATATTAGAATCATTTTGTAGACTCAAAAACACAATGTCAGATTGCTGTAAAAACTCAGCTTGGAGTTCTGTTTCAGGCAGATATGTAAATGATTACAGGTGTGGTCTGAATAGACATTGGGACTTGGCACAAGAGGGCATAAAAGTGCTTTCCCTGATAACCTATAAAAAGGTTCTCAGACTATTTTGGGGGTAATGTACCTCTTGGTGAGTTACATGCCTCTAAGATGCTATGGCACACTTTGGCAGTCCTGGACAAAAGAGGGTAAAGGCCTTTGCTCAAGGGCCTTACAGCGGCAGCTTACTAAATGACGGTATTGAAACCACAGCTCTGCAATCAATAACCCATTGTTCTAACCATAACCGCAAAAATCTCACATCTCTTCACATATTCCATCCTAGGAAGCCAGGGTTAGAGCACAGGGCCAGCCATGCTACAGGGCCTCTGGGGAAGAAAAGGTTAAAGGTTTTGCTTAAGAGCCCAAAAGTGGCAGTTTACGAGACCCACAACCCTGTGATCAACCCGGTGGTTTTCTAAACAATGTCCAAAATTTTTTTGCACTTCCCAGTTTGGGAAGCTAAGGTTAGCTAGGTGAGGGTGTCCCTGGAGCAGACCCAACAGTAATATCTTGCCCAACTTCTGAATTTATCAGGGTGCATATAAACAGTGCATCCAGAAAGTATGCACAGCACTTCACTTTTTGCACATTTTGTTATGTTAGTCTTATTCCAAAATGGATTTAAATACTTTTTCCCCTCAAAATCTACACACAAATCCCAACAAAGTGAGAAACGTTTGTTTTAATTTTTTTGTGAATTGAAGACACAGATCTGGGGAAGGATACAGAAAAAAATCCTACTGCATTCCTTCAGCACTCCACCAATCAGGCCACCAATCCTGCTGCATTTCTGCTGCACTCCACTAATCAGGCCTGTATGGTAGAGTGGCCCTGACAGAATCCATTCCTAAGTAAAAGGCACATAACAGCCTGTCTTGACTTGGTCAAAAGGCACCTAAATGTCTCTCAGATTATGAGAAACAAAAAAAAATTCTTTATGGACTTTCCTGATGTCTAGAGGAAACCAGGCACTGCTCATCACCTAGCCAATACCAAACCTACAGTGAAGCATGGTGGTGGCAGAATCATGCCAGGTGTTCTTTCTGCAGCAGGAACTGGGTGACTAGTCAAGGGTCAAGGGAATGATGACTGTAGCAATGTATAAAGACATCCTTGCTAACCTGCTCTAGAGTGATCTGGACCTCAGACTGGGATGAAGGTTTATCTTCCAACAGGACCATGACCTTAAGCACACAGCCATTAAAACAAATGAGTGGCTTTGGGACAACTCTCTGAATGTCCTTGAGTGACCAGGCCAGAACCCAGTCTTGAACATCTCTGGAGATATTTAACTGTGCAAAACTGTGCACAGATGCTTCCCATCCAGTCTGAGAGAGCCTGAGAGGTTCTGCAAAGAAGAATGGGAGAAACCTCCTAAAAAAAGGTGTGCCAGGCCTGTAGCATCATACTCAAAGACTTGAGGTTGTAATTGCTGCCACAAGTGCTTCAACAAAGTACTGATAAAAGACTGTGAATACTCATGTTCATGTTATTTTTATAGTTCTATTTAAACTTTATTTTTATTTGTACTTTTATATATATTTCAAACAATTATTTCTCACTATCGTGGGGTTTTAAATGTAAAATTCTGAGGGGAAAATTATTTGAATCCATTTCAAAAGGATGCAACATACCAAAACATGCAAAAATTGAAGCACAGTTTCTAATTATTGTAGAAATTAAATTTAGATGGAGCTCAGATTATTTGAATTAAGGTGTTTATATGAAGGTTTGATTCTTGACCTTTCAGTCAAATTACTAAAAGATTATTAAGCTGCCTGCAAGTATAGCTGGGGTGGGACAGATGATCCTTTAAGCCCAACCTGATAGCAACCAAACAGAACCATATAGAAACCCCACTTAACACTGATGGAACCTCTGCAATCTCTCGAATGCTCTGTAAAAGCAGTACAGTGCCTGGAGGAGCTACATGGCTGCTAATTCTGTGAGTAGCTGAGAGGAGTGCATGACTACAAATTGCCTCTGAAATAAAGTTTTGGGGAACTTTCTTGCCATATTTAAATTGGGTCACCCACAAATATACTGTGATTTCAATGAAGTAGGCTGGCTACTACAGACAGAAGTGCTTCAAAACTTGAAAATCTGTAGTAATGATTGTCATTTTGCTGTCATATTAAATTACACAATAAAATGATTGCACACTGAGTTATGTGTATGAAAGGGTAAAAAAACTCACTGTAGACCTTTGAGGATATGCCTTGAGTGCTTGTGTGCAAAATCACTACTCAAAAGAGTTCCAGAGGCAGTGCTGCCTCTGAGGCAGATCAAATGCAATTAGCTCAGAGAATAACCAGTTAAAATAGCCAGTAAGTAGTGTACATGATTTTGTATAAGGCCTGTAGCTGGGTTCATGAGCAGTGGCCACCTGCTACCAGAAAAAGGAAGCAGAACTAAAAGGCCACTTGCGTTATATCTGAATAATTTCATTGCATTTTCATTGTTTTATGTTTTGCTCATTCTACAAGAAAAACATAAAACTCTTGAGACCAAGTCAACATGAGAATGAGAACTAATGCTAATTCTCCACAGCAATTTTAGGAGAAACATCTGAGAAAATGTTGATCTCTAAAGTGAGATTGGAAATAAGCCTCTTGAGAGATCAAGCATCAAAATGTGAGCAATAAAATGTTCCTCTGGGTTTTGTTTCCAGGAAGAACCATGTTATAATAGAGATGTGAATGTGAAGAACATGATAACCAGGAAGACCCCATGGTGACATGACAGCACGGAAATTTCTTTGACCTTCATTTTAACTCATGAAGTCCCATATGGGACACACTGAACATCCTGGAAGCATCACAGCATAGTTGCATGTGCATGTGTGAAATTTTAAAAGTATATTTTTTGTTTCTAAAGGTCTGTTCCAACTGTGTCTTACAATTAACCTTTAGAAACCTACACAATTTTTGGATGTTTTCGTAGTTTGACATACATTTATTTGCCAAAAAAAATAAATAACATGAGCATATATACATAATTATCTCTAGGAGACAGTCACACATGCCAGTATTATTATTTTTTTATTCATTTAAATAAAAAAAAATTTAATTTAAATATTTGCATGTATTTGACCATGTATTTAAAATTTACTTGTGCCTACAATTGTGGGGTTTTGTTTATTTGTGTTTAAAACCCTGAATGATTATTATTTATGTATGTGTCAGTATTGCGCCTTCTAAGGACTTTTATTCTGAAATTTGAACATAAGAGAGCAAACAACTCCTCCCTTCTCATTTCCCCCATAACTGGTCAAGTCCATTTTTGATCAAAACATTTGCTGCAATTCATACATATACAAATTATGACAAATTTGTGTAGCCTAACCTAGAACCTAATTGTACATTCATTGTACATTGACTAAGCATTCAATTTATTTTGTTTCAAGTAGATGTTTGACCATCTGTTTGATGTCAACAAACAGAACAATGGCAAAAAAGTTCTCTTCTTGCAAAACTAGACTTTGCACATAACAGTGACTTTCTGTCAAATTGAAATCATAATAAAATATCCTCCTTACAAAAAACATAAGATATTACAGTTCAGAATATTCAATTTTGTGCTTATTTCCATGAACCATCAGGGAGCACTGATTCATATGAAATTAAAACAAACTTTCACCTTTAAGTTAAGTTGTGCAAGGACACCCACACTAATATCAGTCTGTTCCAAAGTTGTACAGTCTAATTATAAACAATTTGTTTTTTACCAGTCATTATAAATTTACAATAAGGTCATTCCACACTGTGGGGTGGATACAGTTAAACTGACTGGTTAACCTCCCAAACACCCACTCTTACACCCACATTGCACAAAATTACAATCAGACATTCCGCATGCAGTTTCAAGTAATGCCATGCATATATAACACTCCTCACCTTGACATGCCCAACATGCCACAAGATACTCTGCTCTGGAAGGCTTAATCTTATTGGAGCAGTTATCATTCAGTAGGCATTTTAAGTATTTTACCTCAGCATATAGACAACTTGAAATTCAGATTTCTGCAGGATATCAGGTACCTGCAGAGCCTAACTGGGACAGTTCCCCACACACCATCCCTTGATGATATTGGTGAGTTAAACAAAATGTGGTTCAAGCCTGAGCCACTTTTTTTCCCATTCACTGATCCAGTGAACAGTCAAACAGCAGGTGCAGGATAATCAAAAATGTTAAAGTTGCCCAGATTGCAGAATTATCTGTCTGACCTTGTGTGTCAATTGGCATTACTATCTTGTGCGAACAACAGGGCTCCAAACCAGTTCCAAACCATTTGATCGTTTATCGAACTTGGGGGGGGGGGGGGGGGGGGGAGTTTCAATTTGTTGTTTATTGAAGCTCCTGAGGTCCTTCAACATTTGCTGGATGATGCTCAGGAGTGCTATCCTCTATGCTGTTGCATGCTGGACAGCACTCTGAGGGTAGCAGATGCCAGCAAACTTGACAAACTCATCTGCAAGGCTGGAGATGTTGTGGGAGTTGAGCTGGACTCTCTGATGGCAGCATCAGAGAGGAGGATGTTGTTTTATTTAAACTGATGCATTTAAACTGGAATTATTCTGTAGGTTACTCGAATTCTGAGTCATGAAGACTTGAAAACAGCTCAAAGCTACCCGCAAAGTGCAGATCTCAGTTTGTTAGATTTAAGGTCAGATTTATGCAGAACTTTAGAAAACTTCAAGTACTGTTGATATACATCACAAATATAGAAAATCAGTGTCATCCCAGAATTCCCATTTAAATGCCTGTTATTTTTACTTCTAAGTTAAATTGCATTATTACCTATTAATCTTTTACAATGAAAAAATAATCACCCAATCAACCTTGACCTTGTTCAGTTTTAGGTGCCCCTCTAGACTCGGAGACGAGGTGGCCACTGATATGAGGAAACAAGAAGCATGTTTTGTTGTCCCTCTGGGACTCTGCTAACAGCCCAATGGCCAACAAAGGATAAAAGTAGCCCTTGATTTATTGGTACTCTCATAATGCATGCATGTTGATTGGCTGTTTATGCTTGATGGATCTTGGCTTGTGCCCTTTGAAGTCATTTGGAGCCAGCAGACAGGTACGCACAGTGTTCTGGGACGTATCGACTGGTGGCACCAGATGGTGGAACCGAGAGCAATCCCACCAGGAATAGGAGTTGCAAACACTCTCACACATTCACATACCACCAACCTATACATCCCCACTGGCTCAATCAAATCAATCTTACTGTGACAGCTTTTCCCACTACAGCAGCAGTCCTAAAAGTGCTCTAAATTGGGCCCTGACCCAACATCTACTCCTCAAAGGAGGGCTGGGGTGGACGTGTACAGTTCCAATACCACCAGGTACATTTTAGAATGTCTCCTGGATGGAGGCATGAATAGATTACTGTGGAGGTCACTTTTGTGGCATTATGAGTTTGAGAGTTGTGGGTTTGTTTGGTCAGGCCACTTAAGTGAGGATAATTGCTAAACACAGACATTATTATGCTTTTAAAGTCTCTGAATGACTTCTGTGTCTGCATGACTCCAGCAATAAGTACTATTCGCCCTGACTGCGTTACTCCACTGATGTCATTAACCCGAACTTACCTAATTTTGCTTTGGTGGTATGTTCAGAAACTGACTGTGTCTCACACCTTTAATAAATCTTTAAACCATTAACGCCTGTATGTGGGCTTACACATCAACACTGTATGAACCCACATTATTCAAGGTGGATACTCAGTAATTCATAGTAGACCATGAATATTTCATAGTAGATAATTAATTAAAATTGATTCTAAATAATTAATACTGGTTTATGTTTACAGCAAATAACTAATAGTAGACACATATTAACTCATAATGGATACTGTAATGGTGTAAATTTATGCATATACATTACTAACAGTGAGGTCACATACTTACCTATTCTCACCTGTGTATGACTCACACTCTCCCTGGGACAAAAGAGTACAAGCCTGCAAGACCCTGAGTTTTACTTACCTGGGTGAGTCCATCTCTTCTGAAGTGGAGGGGAGGTTGTACTGGTGAAGAGACAAAGAAGAAGAAGGGTTAACACCTATAGTAATTTTATTAAAGATGATGTCATGAATATTAGTGGGGCAAGGTAATGATGATTGATGATTACTGAATATGATTGTAAGTCGACAACAATTATATGCAGTATCATTAACATTACCTGTGTTGATACTGGTAGAGCCTAGGGGGAGGAGCTACCAGTATATAGGCTGCTCTGAGGCAGAGCAGGAGGGAAGTGCAGTGTGAGCTGGCAGAAGGTAGTGGAGAGTCATTATTATTATTATTATTATTATTATTATTATTATTATTAATAATAATAATAATAATAATAATAATAATAATAATAATATAATTCATATTGTATGAGACGTTCCCCCTTTCCCCTGTCTACTCTACTCTTATTATATTCTCTACCACTCTGTTAACACATTTGTTTCACCCTGAATAGCATCTTCTCATAACTTTTTTTCTGACTGTATATCACTTCTCCCCTTCTCTCAACAAATAATGGAATGACGTGACAAAGACCCTGTCTCTCTACTAATTCCAGCCTTTTCCACTTTCCTCTCTCTCTCTCTCTCTCTCTCTCTCTCTTTCTCTCTGGTGCAGAATTACATAATGTAGTATGTGAGGAGGGGATGAGGAGGAGAGATGAAGGGCAAAAAGAGTGAAATATGATCCTCCCTCACTGCTGCTAGCTCTTCAATCCTGAAGGTGCAGATTTTGGCACAGACTGCAGAGCTTGAGAACTGTGGACTTGAGCCACACCCTTTAGTAATGGAACAACAAAGCAAGGTTCTTTGTTGCTTTTTCTGTGTGTATATTAATTGGTGTGTGAGTGTGTGTGTGTGTGTGTATGTATATACATGTCTTTGTGTGCATGAGTAGAAATATGAATGTTAGATGCTTAATAGCAAGTTGTACTGGACAAATATCATATACTATTCAGTGCAGCTAATGTGTGTGAGGGCTAATTATACAGTTTGATAAAGAAGGATTTGACTGTGTGCGAAAATGTATTTGTGTTAATAATAGTATATATTTAGGAATGTGTGGTGATGTAGTAAATTTATGTTGGCCTGTGTATATGTATAGCATTAACTGTGGCTAATTACAGTGCTGTATGTAAGCACTGTGTGTGGCACAGTGTGGAAGCATACCCGTGTGAGATGCTGGTAGGATATGGCACACCTGGTTTCAGTAATCCTGATAAAAATGTGGCAGATGGCGCAGACAGGCTTTCTCTAAACCCTGCCAAGAAAACTGTGTGTATATGTGATATACAGAGGGAGAAAAACTAAAAATCATAAATGCATAAATGCATAAATAAATAAATAAATAATCTATCTGTTTGTCTATCTATCTATCTATCTATCTATCTATCTATCTATCTATCTATCTATCTATCTATCTATCTGAAACACCTGGTTTTAGACCACAATAATTTATTAGTATGGTGTATTAGTGTCAATTTGTCTTGGGAATGACATTTTTTTGGATACAATCCGGGTTAGCACCTGAGCATCCCTTTCAGACAGCTTCCTCTTGCGTCCACAGTTAATCTTGTTGGATGTGGTTCATCCTTCTTGGTGGTGCTGACATTACCCTGGATACCGTGGCTCTTGATACATCACAAAGACTTGCTGTCTTGGTCATAGATGCGCCAGCAAGACGTGCACCAACAATTTGTCCTCTTTTGAACTATGATATGTCACCCATAATGTTGTGTGCGTCGCAATATTTTGAGCAAAACTGTGCTCTTACCTGCTAATTGAACCTCTTACTGGTGCAATGTGCAATTAATGAAGATTGACCACCAGGCTGCTCCAATTTATCCATGAAACCTCCCACACTAAAATGACAGGTGTTTCAGTTTCATTGTCCTACCCCTGTATCTATCCATCCATCCATCCATCCATCTGTCCATCCAACCATCCATCTATCCATTTACAGATATAGATAGATAGACAACATTATGACCAGCTCCTGGTCTACTCTAACTGTCCATTTTATTGTATTTCTATAATTACAGACTGTAGATTTCTTTCACAGTGGTTTTCAATGTTCAGGAACCCATAGCTGATACCAAAAACATGATTTATGAAATGAATTTAATTATTCCTCAGCTTCTAGATAATGTATTTTCAAATTGTGGTTTAATGTTTGATAAAAAATGTGGCATATATTTAGCATTTTTCTTGTCCTATACATGAATGCAGAAACCTGACTACTTTCTCATGTAAATCTTGAGTGTCCCTATAATCAGATTACTCAAGTGAATGTAATTGCATTGACCAGATCACTGACAAAATCTTATTTTCTGCTGTTATTGGATTATTGAATTCATGTAAACACACTCATTATCACATACAACATTTTTTACTTTTTCACAATGTTAATTACATTGTGTCAAATTTTATGATGACTGGACAAATATTCCTAAACTTTAAGAAGGTTTTTTTTCTTTCTCCTGTTAAGTTACTGCAGATACTAAGGTTTGCTTTTAATAACATTCCATCTCTAAAATGAGTTGAAATTGTTGGTAAAGTTTGTGGAGCATGGTTTAGGATGTGAAATTAATGTGAGAGTATGTAATATTTATTTTATTGAGGGCTTTTGTGTGTGTGTGTGTGTGTGTGTGTGTGTGTGTGTGTGTGTGTGTGTGTGTGTGTGTGTGTGTGTTCCTTCATGTACTCCTATGACATCACCGGCATATGGCATCATAAGTGAACTGAGAGTCAGAGAGCTGCACACCTGCTGTGATTAACTTTAAATAGCCAGAACACAACAAGAATGGTATGCTCATCCACCTCTCTCTCTCTCTCTCTCTCTCTCTCTCTCTCTCTCTCTCTGTATGTTTCTCTCTCTTCTGTATTTTATGGGATGTTTTACGCATATATCCACTGAGGCACAAACACCTGCTCAAAACCACCTCAGTCCATCTCAATCTTTATTTCACTGTCTATCTCCTAATGCTGTTTTGTTATTCTCTCTCCTGCCAGTCTGTCAGGGTATTTTTTTATCCAACATACACTCTCCTCACCAAAATTTTATCCACCTCCATTGATTGTTGATATATTTATATATTTATTCCACATTATTTACAATAATAGCACCTTCCCTTTCTCTATAGATCCATTCTGTCTTTCAGCTTCCACCTGCCACGCCTGTTTTTAGGTTTTTACAGCAACACAGCAAACCCTCCCCTGCCCGCATTCTGTTCAGGGGTATGAATGGTTGCCGTGGAAACTGCCTCTTCCAGTGGCTATGGCAGAGATACTGATGGAGAATAATGCTGCAAGCCCTTGCTCTCTCTCTCTCTCTCTCTCTCTCTCTCTCTCTCTCCCCTGCTCACTATTCTCCCCTAGCAACAGCAGCATTTGCAGACACCCCCACCCCTTCTCATTTCTTTACCTCTCCTCTCCTCTTCTTTCATTGTCTCTCTCTGTCACTCTCATCTCTTCAAAAGCCACTCTATCCTTTCCTTGCTTTCTAGTTGACCCCACCATTTCTCCTTATTCTCCGGAATAATTATGATCGTTCAAAGCCAAAGAAACAATAAAAGAGTTAGATTAAAAAAAAAAAAATGAAATTCCAAATTGTAATGGGAACAGTGAAAAAAACTGTGTAAAATGATACATGTGTAGGAGAAAGTATCATGAAATATCAATATAATATAAAGGGCAGCTAACATTTTTAAGAAGTGTACAAAACATTACTTTTTTACATTAATAGTATAATAGTATAAAAAATCTACTACTACTACTACTACTACTACTACTAATAATAATAATAATAATAATGATGATGATGATGATGATGATGATGATGATGATGATGATGATGAAAATAGAAATAAAAAAAGAACGGGGGGGACCCATGAGAAAGTGTTTTTGTCCTGATTTCATTAACATTATTCTGTTAATCTGGGCGTGGGCTGCACTCCCCATCTGTTTCAGTCCACACATACACACAGAGAAGAGGCAGACACAGGCAGCTCCACTTTTTCTCATTTCAGTGTGCACAGAAATACTAGACCATTAAACCAGCATTTACAGGCTCTCACACATTTTCACCAGCCCAAAAAACCCTTCATCATACCCTACAGATCTTTACCTCAATGACCAACTACAAACCCATACTATCCATTGCTAATTACACCACATGCTGACTCATCCGTTCTCTGTAGGCAATATGTCAGATGGTGAAGTTATTTGACTGATAGTTCGCTCAACCCAGCCTACCTTGTTTTTTAATCCCTAGTGGAAGTATGCTGTAACTCCTCAGACTGGACAGTTAATCAATAAGCATTCCAAGGGGAAAAGAGTAGAGGTGAGAGAAGGAGAGCAGAATACATGGGGAGATTCATAGCTAAAGAGGCTTGCTTCTCTCATAGACACACTCTTTGCTCTCTCAGTCATCAGCCCAGACTTAATTAGAACTAATTGCTCTTTTATCACCCAAGCAATTGCGTTTCTTTCTCCTCCTCTTTCCTCTCAATCTGTATCTCTCCAAACTCCTTCCTTCTTCATTTTTACTTTCACTCCTCTTTTCTCATTCTACAATTATAATTTATGAATAACAAAAATAAATGACCATCTCTTTTATTATCTCTGCCTAATTTAAACTAATTTATTTTGTGGGGAACTTCTGCAATGTGTATACCAATATAATCCCTCCTTTCTCCCACTCTACCTTGCTGATCTTTACTCTCACCTTTCAAAAATGCCACCGGTCTGTCTGACCTTAACATGCATATTGATTGCTTTTCTGCTCTGCTAATTTCCTAATTAAATATGTATTAATTATGCAAAGGACCTTTTGACCATTATAACCCATGAAATGTTCTGAGCCATTACATGAAAGGTTTCTGAAAGCAAGCAAGTGTCTGTTTAAGAGAGCATTTATACAGCTCAAACAGTGAGCACAGAATGGTTATTCTGTATTTTTTATGCCATTGTATTTTATGTATACATTCCATAACTGACCTACAAAGTTACTCTAAAATAATACTTTTTTGGGTAGAAAATGGACAGATCAATGTGTTTGCAATGGGTCAACATTAAATTACTGCTTTAATTCAGGTGTCTGAATGTTATAGACAAATTATTCTGGACCTGTCCTTTGTGAACATGATGTCCTAGTTGCTGTCAGTAGTCTCTGTGATTGATTATTATTATCTGTCTAATGAATAAGTAGACATGGAACAGAATTATTGCAATGTAATATTGAGGGTTTGTCGGTTTAAATTGTGGGTAAAACTTGTGTGTCTTCTCTGTGTTAGCCTCTTGACACTCTCTGGCCTGCTTATTCTGGGCCTTACTGTCTTCCTCGCACAGATAACCATCACTGTCCTTTGCGACAATGTTATAACCTAACTCAGCTGATAAGCAGCAGTTTAGAAAAGAAGAAGGAGAAATCTAAACCTCTTCTGAAAACATCACAATGAAAACTCTTGTTTTATGTTCTAGCTGTTACTGTTGTGAATCTGGGTATGTTTTGCAAATAAATAACAATAATTTAGTCTAGCTACGGACTATACCATTTACAACTGATCACTCATATAAATAATGAAACAACAATAATGTAACAAATCCAACTTTGTGTGTCCCACCCCCCAACATATCTGAGAGTGACACATACAAACCCAAATTGATAAACTCCTGAAATGTTAATGTTTTGCCATTACATCTTAATGATGATACAAATGTTGGGTATCCACATGATGCTAGTCATATTGCAGTTTATCATAAATACTGCTTTGATTATGATGTAATTAGAATTAGAATATGTGATGTAAATTGGTCTCAGTAAATAAGTTTCAGTTGATTCTGTAAATCACAATACTATATCTAATGATTAACATATAGGAAAATTTATCCTGCCCTTAGAGTAGCCCTAAATTGACTCAGGAACACCTGAAGGAGAAATGATGTAAAATAAAATACTAGGACTCAGAGAGAGAGGAAGAAAGAGAGAGAAGGAAATTGAGATAAGCAGAGTCTGCATCCCAAGTGGATAGAGGAAAAATGTGAGAAAGAAAGAGTACAGAAAGAGAAAGAGAGAGAAAGGGAAATACGGGGATAGCCCCAAGACTTTAATAAGATAACATGGGCAGGACGTAAAAACCTTTTCTGCTGGTCAGGTCAAGCTGACTCAAAATATAGACTGTGTAAGGTTCAACCCATACAGAACTGGTGTAAGTCCAGATTCAAACAGAGCTGTATCTCACCTGCAGCACTGGAGACGGTAGGCCAATTTTGCACCAGAACCCCTTGAGCCCCCTGCATCACGGACGATTCCTCCATGTGGACAGAGCTATATGAACACAGAGAAAAAAGGAGAAAATATCATACTGTACACTGATCATTTTCAAGTTGAAGAAACGGTAACATTAATTCAGCAAGATTTAATTCCAAGACATTCTGTACTGTCTCATTCGGTCCATCTGTCATTTTCAAATAGTATTAATATAGAATAAAAAAAAGTTTGAGAATTTGGCAGCAGCACCAAATGAATATTTCGGCTGAATCAGCCAAAACAGTATAATTCCATTAACAACATTAAAATGTAAGTTATAATGAAACAACCAACATCCTTCCCACAAAACCACAAGACCAACCCTCAAAACCAGTTAATGAACCAGTGCTCTGAATCAAGACAGCATTCTGTTTTAATCAGACTGTCAGCATCTGTTCTCATGAACGCAGCCAAAGACACATATGGTTATGTGTTCATTCAGGGTTCTGTAAACAGAATTCATGTAAACACACAATAAAAGAATCTAGAATCCCTATGCCCTAAAGTGATCCTGAAGCAGTTCTTTTTTACATGCTTTGCAACATAATCTCATATAGAAGATTAGGTTGTGATGTGTGGTTTGATGAGTCAACTCAGATTCATTTGAGTTGGCACTGAGAGGACTCACTTGTAGTTCTGTCTTCAATGCTAGAGGTCACATTTCAGCAATTAATCATTTTACACGGTGAAAAATATCAAAGCTGAAATCTCAGCTTTGAGAACACAAACTCTGACTCTTTAAATACTTAATTTAGTTGCAGTTCAAACCATCTAATACTTAATGGGCAAGTCTGTAACACTGCTCTTGCTAAGGGGTAATGAGAGTTGTTTATGGGAGCCAAAATGTAGCTAAAGTTTGCATACTCAATCTTTGCACACTGCATGTGGTAGAAAGAGAGAGAGAGAGAGAGAGAGAGAGAGAGAGAGAGAGAGAGAGAGAGAGAGAGGGGTCTACTTTGACTGGTATCCCTGAGTTGGGTGGATGTAGTTCACTCTCGAATGTTAAAATCCACAGGGCTGGATTAGAGATTAAGGATTATGCTCCACTCTCTCATCCGTATTCACACTGCTTACTAGATTAAGGCTTAAACTCTGGTGCACTCAAATTTTTAACACCCCAGGAGATTTGCCACAACAGTCAGTATATACAATATGTGTCTAAATGTTTATGGTTAATCGTTCTGATGAATACATTCAGCACCCATTGCACACGTGCAAATGTACTCACACAGCTTGTCTAGTTCCTGTAGAAAATTCTTCCAATGGAATAGGATACAGTTGTACCTTTTGGCACCATGCTAATAATTTTGATAGGAGTTGGGAATGAGGTGGGGTGGTGATCATTCAACATCCTAAACTGAATGCAGTGAATTCCTAAAAGCAATGTTCCAAAGTCTAGTTGAGAAGGATTTTTAATACCCTTGATTTTGGAAGGAATAATGAATGAGCAGGTGTCTGAAACATAATCACACAAACACATATATAAAAGTGAAAATATCTGTACACAAACACAAACCCACCACTTAGATACATACTGTAACCCAGTCACCCTTATATAATGACACAATTAGTGAAAGTTTTTTTTAAAAGGTTAAAGTAAAAAAAATAGGGAGCAGTTACTCAAATTTGAGCCTGTTTTTTTACAGATGTATGTATGATGGATGGTTCTGTGAAAAAAAAAACTTTAATTGACATATATATTTCAAATTATATATTAAACATTAAATTACATAGAATGATATAAAATATATATTAGGCATTAAAATGGTCCTTTCACTTCCACATCTTAATTTACTGAATGGTACTTCTAAAGAATTGTTTCAAAGACCCCCTTGTTGTACCTTTGCTGTTAGGAGCAGAGCACATCTATTAAATCTATTCTCTCTTCCCACATGATGACCCTAACACAGAGCCTTAACAATGATGACAGATTTAACAAGCATAGGTAACATAATAATAAAAAGGCATTAATCCTTCTCACTCTCCTAGCTAATATCTTAAACTCTCCTTCTCATTATCTGGAAAGCAAGGAGCCACATGTGTCCCTGAGCATTAGATTAGCTCAGTGGTTCTGCAGTCATCGTGAAAGAGTGACGGCATGCAGGGTCACTCAAAACATTTCACACACTCTTACAGGGATATACATTGTCTTCTGATTTGGTTGGGTTCCACATATAATTGTGTTGTACTGTAGCACATTGGAAGCTTTACAGTGCCAAAAATCTGAATTGTAAGTAAGTACAAAGTTTAATGAATTTTGAAAATGTGCAAAAAAAAAAAAAAAAAAGATGGAAAAGGTCCAAATATTGCAAAAAAAAGGGGTCTTTGTAAAACTTATAGAATATCATTTAGCATGTGTGACTAATGACTGACTCTATGGATGGTCCGACCATGAGACACTGCTTCTGACATTCTGAAAGGCTGAATCCAAGCCGGACTGAAAAATGGCTCTGCAGTATGCTCTCCTAGAACTGTGCGGTGCATTTGCTCTCACAGATGTATGATGGATGTTGTTAGTGTTAGATATCAAACCTCTTTAAGGAACATCATGCCTGGTTTACAGTGAAGGAAATAATTATTTGATTTCTTGGTGATTTTGTAAGTTTGCCTGCTGACAAAGGCATGAACTGTCTATAATTTTAAAGTTAGGTTAATTTTAACAGTGAGAGATAGAAAATCAAAAATAAAATCCAGAAAATCTCATTGTATTACATATAATTATATGAATTTATTCCCATTTTGCAGAGAGAAATAAGTATTTAATATTCTACCAACCATTAAGAGTTCTGGCTCCTACAGACGCCAGATGCTCCTAATCAACTTGTTACCTGCATGAAAGACAGCTGTCTTAAATTGTCACCTGTATTAAAGACTCCTCTCCACAGTCTCAGTTAATCAGTCAAACTCTCCACAACATGGGCAAGACCAGAGAGCTTTCTAAGGATGTCAGGGACAAAATCATACACCTACACAAGGCTGGAATGGACTACAAAACAAAAGTAAGACACTGGGTGAGACAACTGTGCAATAGTAAGAAAATGTGAGACAAATGTTGTTGCATTTGTTCATGTAGTACAGTGGATAACAACACCACCTTCCTTATGGCAGACTTGGGTTCACTTAACCCATCAGTGAATTACATCAAACTACACTAATAAGAGTTATTGGGCAAGACCTCTAACTCTGCCTTTTTCTACATCTGTGACAGGATTAAAAATTAAAACATTCTGCTTAAGAACACCATCCAAATGCCATAATTATAACTATGTAAAGTGTTATTATACTATACTTCTTGAATTCTATCCTTGTGTCTGACTTGGGGGGGGGGGTAATTAAATGAATCCAACACTTATTTCAATAATAGTATAGTATAATACAATAAGGTATAGACAATTTATCTCTGTTATATACCCAAAAAGTAGTAACTAGTAACTAAGGTGAGAGAGAGGGAAACAAAAAAATCTATATTAGAGAATACAGTGTATACATAGTGTTATTGCAGTAGTTGTGAATAATAAACATATCCTAATATTTAGACAATATGCATGTTTTATCAAAATTCAAACATGAAAATAAAATGACATTCAAAAGTTTGGGCATCCCTGGTCAAAATAACTGTTGCTGTGAACAGTTAGGCATGTTGAAGGTTATTTTTTAAAGTTAAAGATGGCAAATTCCTTCTCTATGTTTTATGTGTTGCTTTTTTTACATTTTACATTTTCAAAATAAAATAGGAAAAGGGCCCAAAGCAAAATCTTAGGCACCCCACGTAGTGAGTATCTAGGAGCAACCCCTTTGGCAATTATCACAGCTTGTAAATGCTTTTTGTAGCCAAGAGACCTTTAGATTTTATTTGAAGGATTTTCATCCATTCCTCCCTGCAAAAAGTCTTCCAGTTCTGTGAGATTCCTGGGCCAGTTTGCATGCACTGCTCTTTTGAGGTCAATCCACTGATTTTCAATGATGTTCAAATCAGAGGACTGTGAGGGCCATGGTAAAACCTGAAACCAAAATAATACACTGGTACTGCTTAAAGTGTTGAAAAGCATGTATCATCCTTAACTTTGTGCCTTTTAGAGATGATTTAATCTTCAACTTGCTTAACTCTTGGCAGTAACAATAATTTTAACTTGGGGTGCCCAAACGTTTGCCATGCCACAGTATGCTTTTTTAGTAAACATGCAGATGGGGAAATGTTAAGGTCTTTCAGAAATGAAATAATTCTGAATGTTCTGAAACAAAGCACTGGAAAATAATAAGCAAAAAAGCAGATAGAAAATGTGTGGGTAGTGCAAGTGAGGAAAGGAAAGAGATGGATGATAGGCAAAGGAAGGATGACTGCAGAATGAAAAGAAGGGGGAGGGTAATGGAGAGTCTCCATTTTAGTTGGTGCTGTGTCTCTCTCTCTCTCTCTCTCTCTCTCTCTCTCTCACACACACACACACACACACACACACACACACACACAAACACACACACACACACACACACACACGTGTGTTCCAAGGTCAAGTAATTACTGTTGCTACACAACGGCCACCCTCTCTCAATTTCTCACTATCTCTGCTGCTCTCTTTCATATGTCTCTCTCATTATCATCCCAGATGTCTGTGCATTTGAGTCTTGTGTAGCTTATGAACGAATAGGTGAATTTGAGCACTACATAGTGTGTATATGTTTATCTCCTTTGTGTGCTAAATGTATATATGCCAGTGGAGGCCATTTTAAGAGCCCAAAAACAGGAATCAGTGAAATGGACTTATCCATTATTAATGGGTTACACTGACTTGAACATATGATCCTCAAAACTCAAGCCCATTCTCGCTTTATCTCCCCTATTCAGTTTCTTTGCCTTATAACAGTGTAGTTACTGTGCCCTTTAGTCCAATATCATTACTGTCATGTAAAAAAACAAAAAAATAAAAAATAATTCACATTTTATATCTGGTCAGTGGTTTTTACATTGTATGCAGATTTCATGAACAGCAGACCAATTTACAGATGCTCCAAAAGGATATTTGATCTCAAAATGTTTGTAACACTGATTCCACTGAGAATTGAGAAGGCTTTTTTTCTCCTCTGGTAAATATGCATGAAGGACTGCTTGTCCTACCTTGGACCACTTTTGTTAGGTACTGCCATTGTGTGAACACACTAGAAATGTGCTATTTTTGAGATGCTTTGACCCACAAATTCTAAAATTTGTGGTCAAATATCAAATTTTTATTTTTGCCTCAGACCTTACTATATAATTATAATTCATTCATGTTTTCTTTTTTAATTTTATTTTAAAAAGCAACATAAAACAGCTCAGAGAGGTGAGATTGCTAAAATGGACACAAATCCTCTCACATTCTCCAAGCACTAATAGAACAAATCCTCACAAATCTGACTAAAAGCTCAGTAACTCAGATCCAGTTTAAATATATAGTAAATATATAATTTATCATGAAAATGAGAGTGATGAATCTAAGGGTTGTCTGAGCATAGGCGATGGGGACAGGAGTGATGAGACCGATTTACTACATAAGACTGATTTGCTTGCTCCCATTAACATCTGCTGTAATTAAGAAGGAATCAGTGTACTTATAACGACTTAAAAGGAATCTGAGGTTTAATCCACAAATGCGCACACACATTTCCATAGCATTAAAAAGATGCATAATCATACACACATGCATCATTTTTACACATCCATGTACACGACTCAATCCAACCCCAATTCAGACCCAGACGCACACATACACACAGTGCCATGAGTGCTCAGCGCTGGCAGCTGTGTAAGCACCATCCAGTCTGTCGTGTCCAGTGTCCTTCACTGCCGCTGCAACAGCGACATTACCGCAGGCTAGCCTTCTATCAGTGCCCATGACCTATTTCTGTTTCTGCGACGACCGCTCAGCAATGGTCACTGCATTGGCCAGCCATACTCTGCTCATCATATTATTGCTTGCTTCTGAACAATCAGGGACTCCCTGTATGCTAGTCGGTGCTTGTTAAGATAAACCTCACCATAATGACCCTGTGCTTCATAGGATGGACAACGTTTAGTGGCCCAGCCTGAACAACCTACACTGCAGCATGTGGCCAAGTGGCTTGTGGTTAATATGGTGGAACATTTTTCACTGCGATACAGTGCTATATGCAAATCTTTGTCTGCTAATGAGTTGAACAGTCTATTCACTCTACCTATTTATTTTCACTCCATCAGTTTGTCCCATTTCCATAATTATTTGCGTCTATTCTCTATTTAATTCACTAATCTGCTGCTCCTTTGTTCTCATGATCAATTAACAGCCATGTCATTATTCTTGTCATTTCACCACTGTTCCTTTAACTTCACAATTATATTAGTAAGTCTCAGATTATTCAGTTGATCATTTAAATAAAAAATCTAAACTCTCATATGTGTTGGATTCATTACATATAAAGTGACATATTTCAATCATTTTTGATCAGTACAGCTTATATCTCATACAAATGCTAAGTTCCTCTGGATTGTCTGCTAAATGCCATAAATGTAAATGTAAATGAAAATATAAAACATTTTGGGACTGTGGGCTAGTCCTGCTGGAAAAGGAAACCAGTTTCTCCATAAAGTTTGCCAGCAAATGGAAGCATAAAGTGTTTTAAAATCTTTCAACCAGCACAGACTGCAGAAAGAAACGTGCCTCTCAACTCTTCCTCCAGACTCTAGGAGCTTCAGTTGAGATGCTAGGACTCTTAATTTGAAATGCAAAATTTACTTTGGGGCACTTTTCTCCTTAACCCAGTTTAGATGCTTCTAATGTTTTTCATCCAGATGTCTGTGCATGGTGGTTCTTGATGCATTGACACCAGCCTCATTCCACCCCTTGTGAAGCTTTGAGACAATCCTGTCAAGGATGGCATCCCTGTTGCTTGTCAACTGTCCATTAATATACTTTGATACAGCACTGTGTGAACAGCTAGCAATGAGCTTCTGAAGTGCTAATGATCATATTCTGAAAAAATGTTAGGTCAGCAGTTTTCCCCATGATTGTTGTTGTGTTTGTTGAACTAGACAAGGTTTTTCTACTGTTTCAATAGTTTTACTCAAACTCCAAATTAGATATTCTAGTAACAAAAGCTTTAATGAACATTCTACTAGGAGACTCAAATGCCACATCTTCCTTCCTCAACCAATCACATGCTCCCATCTGTCCTTTAAAGACTTTTACTCACACACCCATTTGCTGCCTTACAGATACTAATGCCTGCCTTTCTGCCTTCCATACTCTGCAAGAACTGAGAGGGCACAGACATTATTAAGACCTGGCCCAACTACGGGGTAAAGCTAAAGACTTTAACTCACTAATATTAACCTTCAAATCGTACACCTCTGGTCAGAATAAAATGTTTTGACAAACTCCACAGAGATTTCTGGTAGAAATGAGAAACTGTTTTTTCATAAGCAATAAGTCATACTGTTAAAAAGAAAAAAACAAAAAAGGCTTGAATATGATACTATATCATAGCATACAATAAAGAACAATATACCTCTTTGCATTAAATTAGGAACAAAAATTAACTTTTCAGAATATATATTTTTTAGATGTACTAGTATGTCTTGGAGGGAACGTGTATCTCAGTGAATAGGTTATATATTATAAGGGCAATACTGTCATAAACATTATGAACAGTTATTAGTAGACAACTGTGTTTGGCTTTCACTTGTTCACTTATAAGTTCACTTATAACTTGTTATTCTTAACTTGTTATTAAAGCTTCTTGATTCGATGTGCACAAACAGAAAACATTTTACCAATCCTACCTTTGCATTCCTGCTCTGAGTGAAGCCGAGTATCTCCAGTCTGCACTGGGACCCTTGGGCTGCAGCAAAAATAGGATAGAGAGCACAGAAAAAGAAAGAAAGGAAGAGAAGAAGAAAGCAAGAAATAAAAAACACAATGAGAACAGGGTTTGTTAAATATAGAGGCAGATGGAGATATCCAACTATATCTCATTGAATAATCCAACAATATCTCATTAAATAATCATAGGCAGAACATATCTTCCTTATCACATGGTCACAGTAAATGATTGTCTTCAGATGATGTAGGAGGCATGCCTTATCTCAGGCATATACAGAGAGAGAGAGAGAGAGAGAGAGAGAGAGAGAGAGAGAGAGAGAGAGTATGACTGAAATGGTTCTTATATGAGTAATATCTACACTCTTGTCCTGTACCTGCTTTTTCTACATTTGTATGGTTTTGATACCTTGTATGAAAAAAAGTTCATTAAAAGAATAAAATAAAAATCACAAATACAACAAACACAAGAAAACAAACAGAAAATGAGACTGCATCACAAAGCAGCCTGTTTCACTCCAGGACGCATAAGTATACCTACAGAATATATGGAAAATCGACCGACTTCTCTCCTCCCTTGCTCCCTCCCTTCCCAGCAGAAGCCATTCATCACTGAAATGATGTGCATGCTGTAATATGCAAACCCTGCTTCTCCTCTTCAACACTATTTCTGTAATCGTCATTACCATACTTGTACAGACCTCAGTGCTTCATGACTTTATCACAGCTAGGATCCTTCCACATGCTAAAGAGATGGCTCCTGTGTAGAGCATATCAGTGAATCAACCAATAAAAACCCCATACATCGAAAAGGTACACTTTCTCAGTACACTTTCCTTTAACTGGCAATGCCATTTTTCTGTTTCACCAGCTGTATGAAAAAAAACATTTCCTTTATCAAACCAACAAACTGCAAAACACAAATCTCATAGCCAGAAGGTGCAAGCTTTTATGTAACAGTCAAATGTGCCCATTTAAGTCTGTCTACAGTACTCCCTCTGCAATGGCAGCTTTATTCAACACCCGTCTGCAGTGTATGCACTCGATCCTAGAAGCAGTAATGCCTTTAGGTCACTTTGTAGGCATTTGCCATCAATGCACAGATTGCGGATTCGGGCCTGGCTTTAGGAGTTCAAGCTTTTTGGCTTGTTTTCTGGCTTTATGTGTGTATATACACAGATGGTCAAAGGGAATTAATTAGACAAGCAAAGATATGTTTAGTTTTGCCCAGTACTCATTGTGTTTCCCCTTTAAAAGGAGGGAGAACAGTGTGTGTGTGTGTGTGTGTGTGTGTGTGTGTGTGTGTGTGTGTGTGTGTGTGTGTGTGTGTCTGTGTGTTTGTGTGTTTGTGTGTTGTGTTGTATGTGTGCACATTTGGTGTGAAGAGAGAGAGATTACGAGCTCTCGGGTTCAGTCCATTCTTGTCTCGCCAGCAGTTCCTCACTTTCCTTCTCTTATTCTCGCTCCCCACGCTCTCTCTTATTCGTTTTCTCCATCTCTCTCTCTCTCTCTCTCTCTCTCTGTGGTAATCAGACACACCTCGCCTGGATACAGCGCTCATTCCCTTGCACCAGCCAATCAGATCACTTTGCTCCTGCCTTTTTCAAACCCAAACACCCAATCGGTAACTTGCAACGTGGTACCACACTCCATCCACACTTAATTGCATAAAGAGAACAAACATGACTGGCATTTAATGAGCAAGACAGGCATCAGCCGATAATTGCCTCTGAAATCCAACCCTTTCCTATCATAGCCTGTTATACATACAGATAAGCTAAAAGGGCTTCAGTCTTTCATTTTCCATGCAAATGCATGCAACCAGGAGAGTACAGTGACTATTAAATATCATCAATGTCCTAAAAAAATGACAATAATAATTTACACTGTGTGAACATTTCCCAATGTATCAGAAAACAAAGATGGCTCAATTTCTTTCCTTTAACTCATTAAATGTTAAAAATGTTGTTCAATCTGTCTTCAGGTTGTGTAACTAATAAGTGTTGTATTGATAAAGTGATGTATCAAAAGAAATCAAATTACATGGTACCTTCCTTTTCACTGGGCAGTAACAGCAGTGTAGACAACCTCTCCCTTACGTGACTGTAGAGCAATGTAATAGCATGTACACTTTGTTTCTGTGAGATTGAACACATCCTTGGCACCATGACTTCATGCTCTAGGAGCTTTATGTGTCATGTTGTATGTGTGACTTCTATGTAAGATCTGTGAGGAACTGGGACCAGATCATTCGCAGTGCCATGAACTATAATGGGGCCACTGCAGTAATGACAACTGACTGAACTACTGAGGATTGGAACTGCACAGAATATTTGGATTTAGCCATGAAAACCTAATATTACACCAAATGTGCATAGAGATCATGTTGTACATGGAAAAACAGGTTGTCAAACTGGTTTTCAATCAGGAGTAATGTTGTTCCACTGGACTGATCATGGCACCCATCATTTAGTGAGCAAAACAGTTTCATTGGATAATGCCCAAAAGCACATACTTCAGCTAAAGGCTAACCAGGCTGAAGCAGCTCTGCAAAGAGAGCTAAGTGTGGAGGCTGGGGTGTTGGTTGAGTTTCACACCTCTAAATATAACACACCCACTACCGCTACTGAAGACTGCAGTGCAGTGCATACAGAAAGGCAGAGAGGGAGAAAGACAGAGGGAGAGAAAGAGAATGTACGTGAGCGAGTATAAACATGGGAAGGGAATGAGAGTGTGTTGTGTTTTTGCCTGACTATACAAGACCGATGATGAAAACAGTTTAGTGGCAGCTGTAAAACAAGTGCAGAGGGCAGAGACCCATGAACTCTTGTTACCCTGAATCATCAGAAACATACAAAAATGCAACATTTTTGCTGAAAGGAGTTATGGAAAAACAGACTTCAACCACACACACACACACACACATACACTATTATAGAATGAAAATCCCTAAGCATCAGCAAAAAGCTCTCCACTCATCCGCAAACTCCAAATCTAGAGTGTACAGAAAGCAGTTGTTTCTATTTGTAGCATTAATAAATATATAATTGAGGCCTTAAAACCAAAGTGGCATAGTGACATTTCACTAATTTTACAGGATGATCAAAGCACATGACCACAGTTTAAATTCACTTTGCATTATGATTTCAATTTTAATAATACAATTTTATACACACATGAACATAATTAATTTACATGCCAAATGGTTCAGTGGGCTCACTATCAAGTGTCACCTATGTTTTTTGATGATTAAATTTAAATAGATTACATATTCGTTTTTCTCCATTTGGCGATAACATGAGCTCATCGGGAGCTTTCATTTGATATGATCTTCATTTCACCCAAAATGTCACTGTCACCCCATTGGTTCTAAGCCCTAATGCCCTAATGTAAAATTCCAAAGCTCTTGCCAACAGCAGGGATGTAAGAACAGACTCTGTCAGACAAGTGTAGGTGTAGCACACACCTGTATGGCTGTGGCATCAGGCATACTAAGCCTTCGCACAAACTGTCCGCTCTGGCTTGTGAAGAATCGCTCAGCCCCCGAGCCCCAGGTCCCGCTCATTGGCCGGCCTGTGTTGTAGAACATGAATGTGTCACTTCCTGATGTAGCTGTTAAGCAGGTCTTGTAGCAGTAGGTTTTGGTCAATGAGCCATTTCCCCGAACCTCAATGTAGTGAGGTTCTACTTTAAGGTCCCTCCGTAGGGCCACAGCCTGTTGCTGCTGGTTTCCTCCACCTCCTCCTCCACCTCCACCAGAAGCCCCACCACCTGCACCTCCTCCCCCACTCCCTCCTCCTTCTTTGGGAGGCTTCTTCTTTTTGGATCCACAGCAAGGTGAGCAGGAACATGCATCAGGTTGGCTGCAGTATGCATGACAGCGCACAATGGCTAAAACAAAGACAGTAACCAGGAAGACAAAGGTGGTGGCAGTGAGGGCAACTATGAGGTATAAAGTAACATTAGAGAAGATGAGTGTTCCGTGGGGCCTAATTATGCGTTTAGGGTCAGGGGCCACTTTTGGAGGCAGCTCCATGACAGCCACATTAATTGTGGCAGAGGCAGAACGTGGCGGCAGGCCATGATCTCTTACGTGCACTGTAAGGCTAAAGACAGTAGAGTTGTCTTCATAAACACGACGTGTGGTTCGGATCTCGCCTGTGTGCTCATGCACCTTGAACAGGTCAAGGTCAGGAGGGTGTTCGAGTGCATACAGCAGCCAGGCATTCTGCCCAGCATCCCCATCCCATGCCAGTGCACGTGTCACCAGGACACCTGCCTCTGCATTACGGAGAATGGTTTCCACTGTGTGGGATACGTTTGAGGCAGGATGGACAAACCGTGGTGCATGGTCATTGGAGTCCATAACATAAACATAGACTGTTGCCACGCGACTTAATGGAGGCACGCCATTGTCTTGAGCTTTCACCTGAAAGTGGAACTCTCGCAGCTTCTCAAAGTCAAAAGAGCGCAGGGCATACACCTCACCTGTGGCGGGTTTGATGGAAACATAAGATGCCACTGAGATTCCATGGTTGTTGTCATTCAGAACAGTGTAAGTGATGCGTGCATTTTCATTGGCATCAGGATCTGTGGCCTTGACAACACATAAAGCAGCACTTGGAGCATTGTTTTCAGAGACATAGACGGTGTACGATGTCTGCTCAAATCGAGGTGGATTGTCATTTACATCCGCCACGTCTACACGTACAACCATGGACGATGAGAGAGCAGGAGTTCCTCCATCAACTGCAATGATTGTAACATTGTACGATGATACCGCTTCTCTGTCCAGGAAAGCTGATGTGACTATGGTGTAGTGGTTCCTGAATGATTTTATCTTAAAAGGCAGGTCAGGAGGAATGATGTCTAACGTGACATGTTTGTTTTGTCCAGAATCACGGTCATTGACACTGATCAGGGCCACAACAGTGTCTGCTCGAGCGTCCTCCCTCACTGGACTGGAGAGAGTTGAGAGCACAATGTCAGGGGGGTTATCATTTACATCCAGCACCTCAACCACTACTTTACAATGCACTGCTACCGCCCCCTGCCCCCGGTCCATGGCCTGGATGTACATCTCATAACTGTTGGTCTCCTCGTAGTCCACGTTACTCTTGACTCGAATCTCTCCAGTGTCTGTATCCATGCTGAACATCTGTCGAACCCTCTCAGGCGTATATGAACTGAAGGAGTAGTAAACTTCTCCATTGGTACCCTCGTCCCTGTCCGATGCATTGAGTTTGATTACCAACGCCCCAATAGGGGAGTTCTCCCGCAGTTTCACTTTGTACACAGAGCTGTCGAACTTGGGCACGTTGTCGTTGGTGTCCAAAACGCGCACATTGATTTTGGCTGTGCCAGAGCGCGGGGGAGAGCCGCCGTCCGTGGCTGTGAGCACGAGCTGATGAGATGGCACCAGCTCTCGGTCGAACGGCTTTTTCAGAATGAGTTCAATGTGCTTTCCATTTGCAGGTGGCTTATTGGAGTCCAGCGCCAGGTGCTCGTTTGGCGAGAGGCGATAATGGCGCACGGAATTCGAGGCGTCGTCGAAGTCCTGTGCGCCCTCGATGGGGAACCTCGCGCCAGGCTGAGCCGCCTCGGAGATCTCCAGCTGGTATTCGTCTCTGGGGAAAAGGGGCGCGTTGTCGTTGGCGTCCAAGATCTCCACCTCCACGTTGTGCACCTCGAGGGGATTTTCCACGACCACCTCAAGGCTAAGAAGGCAGGTCCCGCTGAACTCACAGAGCGTCTCGCGGTCGATCCGGTCACTCACCAAGAGCTTACCGGTTTTGTGGTTGATGCTGAAGTAGCGCTTAGCGCTGTCCGAGCTTATTCTGATGCGGCGAGCCGAGAGCTTTCGCAGGTCCAGTCCCAAATCGCGGACGATGTCTCCAACCACAGCCCCGGTCTCCAGCTCTTCTGGAATCGTGTAGCGAATTTGTGCATTGGTAAGGCCACTGAGTACAAAAACGGCGACGAAATAAAAACAAAGAGGCGCGTTATCCTTTGTGCTTCTGCATCGCCCCTCAACAGCCATCGCAAGCAGGCACAATCTGCAGACGGATTAAAACTATTTTCCGTCTTTCGAGCTTGCTGGGCGATTGCTCCCGCCAAGGCATCAAAAAGCCACAAAGTGTGGGGGGGGGTTAAAAAGGTGGGGAGCTGTCCGTTGTACCTCGGCTATGTGCAGGACGACCACAGTCTCCTCTCCGCTGCCTCGTTAAATGGAGATTTTCCTGCTCCCTCCATGTTCTTTCCTTTGTCCTCACCCTTCTTTCTTTCCCCCCTGTTCACCGTGAGGCTGGTTCTTGTTTCCCCTGGCACGGGTGCTGTTTAACGCTCCCTCTCCTCTTTTCTATGTCTCTCTCTCTGCTCCCCCTTCCTCTCTCCTCCCTTGCGCTCTCTCGTTGCGCTGATCGGGCGGGGGAGGGGAGCTGCGCCCTCTCCATCAAACGCTGCTCGCTGCATTTCAGCACCTCCGAACAAAAAACAACGCGACAAACCCATTTCAAACCAACGAACACACCAAAGCCACCTAAAACCACGAACAAAGACGACAACAAACCATCGATGTTAAGTTTTTCCTCTCCGCATTCGCATGCGCTCCCATAAAAAAAACCCCCACTGGAAACACCGTTGCATTCAATCACGCTGAGCGCGCCACCGCCCTTTTTTCATTGTGTGCTCCGCGCGCGCAGCTTAGGTGGTGCCTTGTCTACATTTCGCACCACCCAAGCATCACCTTGTTTTTTATTTACACTCTTATAAACCAAAGCTTACCATTTCTGGAAAACAGGTTCATGCAAATGACAGATTATTAATGCATTCAAACGGTGACAAAGCCACCCTCTTCTCACAATTATGAATGTTTTACCATCCAATTAACCTGTCTTGCGCCCATGGTTAAATGCTCAGAACACTTGAGATAGCCATCAGCACAAGATCATTAGAAGCTCCAAGAACCGAAAATTAGGACCCCACTCCCCCCCCCCTCCCCTTCCCACAAATACCCACCCTCTCTTCAACCCCGAGCAAGGGTCGTATCCCCATTCAGCAGCTTATGTGCAGCGCGAGCTCGGGGTGCGCGCTCTGATGCGAACCAGGTCACAGACAAGATGCTCGCGACCTGCCCCCTCGCCATTACTGTCAAAACAAACTAGCTCGAGTCCCTCTGTCCTTCCTGGAATTGCTCGAATAGATTTGGGCGAGCTGGCCACAAGTGTGGTACAACTTACATGTACAGAACAAGCACAACCACAAAAAGAGAAAAAAGGGCCTAATTGACTATTCGTTTTAAGTTTTTCCTGATTATTATTATTATTATTATTATTATTATTATTATTATTATTATTATTATTATTATTATTATATTACTACCAGTTATATCAGTTATTTCAGCACTAAGGCGCTTTGTTGAAATATATGAATATATGTATTACTTTTAATAAGCAGTTTAATAACATTTTACCTTCGATATGATTGTTATTAATACTATTAGTAGCAATAGCAGTAGTCCATAACAACGCTGAACTTACTTGATCCAAACGTGTACGTTAAGACATTGATAAAATGTGTACATAATTACTGACCAAGTGAAGTGAAATACATTTTGTGTTGACGCAGTGTGTTTTATTCCCGTGCATATTTAATGAATGTACACTGTTGTGCACACTTGGATCAAGTAACATTTACTTATATACCATTATTAAGTTCAAGTAATCATTAATAATTTGTCTCAGAAAGAAAATCTTTGGGTCTTCTACCAGAGATCCTGGCACTTATCTGAACCATAAAGTAAAGAGACACTGAAACCTCCATAAAGGTACATCAGTTGAGCACAAATCACCACCATATATCCATTAGTGTCTACTGGAGTTCTGGAGTTATTAACTATCCTGTTCTGAAACACTTAAGAGTCTCTCTCTCTCTCTCTCTCTCTCTCTCTCGCTCTCTCTCTCTCTCTCTCTCTCTCGCTCTTTCACACACAAACAGATATGCAAACACAGACACAGACACAGACACACACACACAGACACACACACACACAGACACACACACACACACACACACGTGTGTGTGCATGTATAAGCATACACATATATGTACCCTACACCAAAAAAGAGGGAAAGAGAGAAGACAAATTCAATAAGTATCTTTACATCCTTCAATTGGCAGAAGATCATCTGTCTCTAAGCAGATGTGACAGACCTGCAGTTTGCCATCTTTCAGGTAGTGGTACTTCACGACTGCAATAACGACTCAGTTTGTTTGATTCAGCTTGTTTTGGTAATGAGTGATCTAAGTTTGTGTAGCGCCAATTAAAATTTAACTAAATTCAGTCCCAATCAGTTATGATGTGCATCAGGTACAACTATTCAATTATGCAAGAATAGTATTACAACATAGTGTTACAGAAATATGTGCATATATTACTGAAGTGCCCCCCCCCCCCCCACCCCCCAAAAAAAAAACAAATACACTGAAATCAGGCTGCTGATATGTTTGTACATGATTCCAAGCTCAGCCTGTGATGTAGAAAAATCAAACAAACGAGCAAACAAACAAAGAAACAGAATACACTGTCAGTGCAGCAAGCTGCTTTTGCTTGGTATGGACCTTAAAGAAATAGAACTAATGGACAGAGTCTCATGTAGAAATGGTCAAAATATCACATTTAACTATGGTTATAGTTAGGATAATGGTTATATTAAGATCAGGTGAAGTTTTGACTCAGATGTTGGTTATGTCCAAGGAAGGGGGTAAGGTTTAGGATTGGGTGTAGGTTCATGTAATATAATTATACTGATTGCTTTGTAATATTCTCTGTTCAAATTGTTTCATTGCTATGTGTCACCTGTTTTAGTAAATTGTGCACATGCCCAAGGGTTGTAGGAATTCTGAAATGTAATTTTAGTTACATCTGTGCAAATTCCCCATCTGTGCGAATGATTTTAGAATTTCACAAGTTCAACAAAGCTTTGTGCAGACATATCATTGCATATAACACAGAGCAGCTTAGGCCACCAGGCCAGTCTCTATCTTTCTCTTCCTCCCTTTCTGCATCAGTGCATCAGCTTGCCCACAGCAAAGTTAAACTCTGCTGATTCACATGAACACAGTTCAGCCTTCCAGCACAGTGAGGGGGTGGAAAAGAGAACTATGCTTCATTCTACAACTTCACTGTGCTGTTGCTGTCCTCTTGAGGCTTGGGCTACTAACACAGTTGGTACAGCCAAACATCAAACTGCACACTGTAAGTGTTAAATCAGCAAAAGACGGTCAATTTCCTTCAATGACATTTCCTTCAGAGAAAAAAAAAAAAAGATTTCTAAGCTTCTTGAGGTTTTATTTATTTATTTGATCAGTCTTGCACAGTAAAGAATGTGAATCCCAGCCTTGCTACCCCTGACATTTACTTGCTCCCACTGTGGGACACCAGCTCAGGTTTACACTTTGAGGAAGAAAAAGATAAAGGAAGCACCTGTAATCTTGCCAATTACATGCACAAGTGGATAACACCTGGCCGTTTCAGTCCTGTCTGTATTACTCACAATCGTACGCCCACCTACACACACACACACACACACACACACACACACACACACACACACACACACACACACACACACACACACACACACAAAGACTGATGTATCTTTCTTCCTTACCTGTTTGAATCACATCCATCTGCTCTCTACAGCTAATTGCTTTTACCCATGGGCGTTCAAATGAAGTTATCTCCATTACTCTGTACTTAGAAAGGCACCTGTCTGCCTTAAGCACAGACAGGATTTTGATGCCTCAGTTGATAGCATGCATGCTAAGGTTAAACCCCCAAAGACAATACATTATCAGACAAAAGGTGAATCTTGTGTGAATGCATCACACTTGAACATTTTCACACTTCAATTTTGCCTGTATTAAACCAGAAGTCTACATACACAGTATAAAAACACACATTTTTCTCACTGTCTTCCCAGTTTTAAGTCAGTTAGAATTACCAAACTAATTTATGTTTGCTACAGAATAATAATAAGAGAAAGAATTTCTACAAAGTCAGAAGTTTACATACAGTAAGATTGCTATGTCTATAAACAATTTAGGAAAGCTCAAATGATAATATCAGTGGTTTTGATAATGTCAATGGAACTCATTTTAATTAACTGGAGGCACACCTGTGGCCAAACTGTTTCCTTATGTGACATCATGTGGAAAAAAAGTCAATATATCAGGAAGAGACCTCCATACGTCTGGTTCATTCTTAACAATTTGCAAATGCATGAAGTATAAAACCATGGGAATGTCCTGTGTTCCAGGGAACAAAAGATCTTGTGAAGATGCTGGCTGAAGCTAGTAAGGGAATGTCATTATTCACATTGAAACAACAACTCCTTGACCAACATGAGCTAAAAGCCAATCAACAAGGAAAATCCTTTACACCAAAAGCAACATAATAAGGCCAGATTAGCAAATGCAAACAGGGACAAATTTTTGGAGACATGCCCTGTGGCCTGATGAATTGGCCATGATGATCATTGTTACATTTGGAAGCAAAACATGGAAACTTGCTAACCTGAGAACACCATCCTAACTGTGAAATACAGGAGTGACAGCATCATGCTGTGGGAGTGTTTTGCTGGTGCACTTCACAAAATAGACACCATCATGAGGAAAGAACATTTTCTGGAAATATTGAAGCAACAGCTCAAGATATCAGTTTTAGAAGTTAAAGCTTGGGTGCAAATGGGTCTTCCAAATGAATAAAACTTTAAATCCTAATTAGTTTCAAAGTGGCTTCATTTTTTTGGAGTGCCCATCACAAAGCCCTGATCCCAGTTCCATATACATTTTGTGGGCTGGACTGAAAAGCCATGTGCAAGCAAGGTAGCCTACAAACCTGACTCAGTTACACCAGTTATGTCATGAGGAATGGGACATAATTCTATTGTGAGAAGACTGTGGACGAATATCCAAAGAATTAACCCAAAAGGCAATGCTACCAAATACAAATGACATGTATGTAAACATGTGACTTTGTAGAAAATAATAAATGTAAAAATTTTAAATTCTCTATCCATCCATTTTCTGAACGGCTTATTCCTGAATAGGGTCACAGGTGAGCCGGTGCCCAGCCGGCAACTCTGAGCACATTCTCTCTCTCTTTAAATTCTCTCTTTCATTATTCTGGTATTTAGCAAATATCTTTGATAATCCTAACTGACTCAAAAACCAGAAGGGTT